>VZRO01001071.1:382537-406481 GCA_013397915.1 Daphoenositta chrysoptera | reverse complement strand
TGCTGGAGCGCTGGGTTTGCACCTGAACAGGCACACGGGCGGGGAATGGCTTGGCTGGGAAGCGACCCTAAAAATTTCCTTCCACGGGCAGCGACACCTTCCCTAGACCAGGTTGCTCCAAGCCCTATCAGATTTATAGTTTTACAGTTTTATAGTTTTATAGCAGTAGGTTTAATCTGGCGCTTAGCTGGGAGTGGGTTTGCTGCCGCCGCTGCCATTTGCGTTTTGTTATTGTGAATGTGCCGTGCGAATTTTTGTAAGTCTGTGATTTTTTAGTATTATTGAAGAGTTTGATTCTCTGCAGTACCTCGGTGTATAACGGAGTGCTGAAATCCCTCTGAGGAGCACACAGAGAAATGCACAGAACAGGAGCTCATCTGCTCTCAGTGTGACATTTTTCCTCTCTTTTTTCCTTTTTTTTTCTTTTATGCCTAACTTTAAAGAGCTCGAAGCCTCTGTGTGTCGCCAGTGAAATTCCTTTTGTTGAATTGTTCTCCAGCACGAACTGTAGAACTTAGCAAATACTGTTTATTCTTGCATAACCAGGAGCATGTTGGTAACTCTTTTTTGACCATTCTCTATGCAAATCCTGATAATTTGGTGAATGTATTATAGATGGAAGTAGAGCAGAATGGATGAAGCTATTTCCTTTAATTTGAAGCATAACTTTCCAATTATCTGGGTTTTTAAAGTCATTTTAGAGGCCATAAATGTTGAAAAACCTAAAAGTGTTGAATTTTGAGTACTTGGGTAACAAAATAGAAATGCATTAATTATGAGCACATCTTTTTTTGCTCTCTATAATGTGGTTGTAATAGAAATCATGAATTTATTACATAGTTGTATGTTGTATTCCCTGATATGGAAACTTCAGATTCTTCAGTCTATGACCACGAAGGTTAATTTAAAATTATCCAGAGTTTTAGAGTTTTAAAAAAACAGCTAAAAAATGTAGGTTCAAGGAATGCAAATGTGTGACCAACATTTCTATGAGCTCCTGCAGCGTGAGCAATAAGAAAGAGTTGTTCTCACATCTGCATTCCCTGATAATAACCTTGTCCAACTTTGTTCTATCATTCTAGGAGTTGGCTGTCTTTCATTCCAGATGTTTTCATGCCAGCTGATTTACTCCTTATTTATTTGTGGACTCCTTGTTTCTTTGTGGAGGTGAATAAAAATTACTCCTTCTCTTTTATCATCCTTTTTTTTAAACCATAAGATTAGTGGGAGGAGAAATCTGGGGCAACCAGCTACAGGGCTTGAGGGCCATGAGGGTTTAAACAGCTAAAGATGGACTTGCAACTCAATACTTTTTGATTTTTATTTTCAGCTTTGAGTTTTTTGCTTGGGATTTACTTCCTTGTGCAGATTCTGATCCGTGTCTGGTGGTAACAGATCCAGTTTTGGGGGAATCGTTAAGGTGATTGTGCAGGGGGATAAAAACGCTTCCTGAATACTGCAGTTATTTTGGGATCAGTCTGCTAAATGAGGCTGTGGTGGTTTGGATGGCTCTGGAAGTGGTGGTGTGTGGATATTTCAGTGCTGTTCCCCGGTGTTGAGCTCTATCATGTGCAGCCATCTGTGGTGAACACACACAACCAACCACAATCAAACCAGCTCATTGAAGGAAAACTTTGGTGGGATTCCTTCCTTTAACTTGCCTTTAAAGATGCTGAAAGAGCTTAGTATGGAAGCTCCTCTAAGAAATAACCTCTTCAGTTTCTAAATGTGTATTGTTTTGAGGATGATTCTTGAGAATTCCTGCTGCCTTTCCAGGATTTATTTTAAGAGAGAAAAAGTGAAAGGTGCAGGAAGAGGCAAGGAATAAACTGATAGAGTTGACATTTATTTTATTGAAAGTCCTAACAGCATTTTCATTCCTCCTTTTCCAAGAGAGTGACCATGGATAACAGCAGCTTGGGATATTTTCCCATTCAATTTAGCCCCTGTAAAATGAATTTCTTTGACAGGTTTATACCACAAGCTTTGGGTGTAGTAGTCAGGCTGTGCATCAGAATCTTCTGTTTCTGGAGGGTGTGTTTTGGACTCTGCTCCATAAAGCCTTGGGAAAGGAGGGGGCATTGTCATAGCCCCAGGAAATCAGGGATTGAGGAGATCTCCTAAAGAGGAAAAGGAATCACAGGAACATGGTAGGAGGACATGAGGGGAAAGACAACTTTCCAATAGTATGAACTCTTCCCCTACTTCTCTCTTTCTCCTGCTTTTTGTCACAAAAACCTCATTTTTTTTCACTTTTTGTTTTGAGGAGGCCTGTGGAGCCTCATGCCTTCTTGACACAGAGCTGAATGTGACCTTTCCTCCCAGCAAAGTTCTCCAGAAGAGTAGAGCTCAAACACTGCCCCTTTACATATTTCAGAGCTTTACATTTAAACCAACCCTTCAAAAAAAGCCTAAGTTCAAGGGAATGCAAATGAGTGAAAACATTTCTGTAGTTCCTGCAGTGGGAACTACAAGGGGAAGTTGTTCACTGCACTTGGGCAGAGCAGGAACAAAACATATCCCATAAAATCTGAGCTCTGCTCTTTTAGAAGGAGATTTGATGGTCAGAATCTGAGCCAGGAGTTGAGGCCATGTGATGTTTGGATAACTTAGGTCAAAGTTACAAGGTGCTTGTATAGCTTGGGTTATAAGATATCTGTGTAACCTAATATCAATATAACCTAAACCATGACTTTTTATCAATATAACCTGAAGCATATCAATAGAACTTGAAGCATAACTTTCTATACTTACATGGCCTGAATCATAGCTTTTACTTATATAACCTGAATCATAACTTTTTGATACCTATATCATAACTTTTGATATCTATATCCTAACTTTTTATACCTATATAACCTGATATTAATAGCTTTTTTTTATACAATGTAATGGCTAGTATATGGTTAACTAGTTGCTTAAATAGACAAAAAGAGAGAAAAGACTCAGCAGGTGTGTAGTTTCAGAGATAGGTAAGTGTAGTACTAATGAGAAATTGGCAAGTGCAAAGCCAATTAGCCACAAAATAAAGAATTTAGGCCAGTTAAGACCAGCTAGACCAAGGAGCACTGTAACTAAGACAAAGTTGAAAAGTTCAAGTGTGAAGATTTTAGAAGCCTTCATCAAAGACCCCTGAAGACCCCTGAATTAGGGCAGTGCAAGCACAGTGCAAAAAATTATCTAATAACCATGAGATCATGCTATGCAAATTAGTTCCAGCACATGTGTGCTGATGTTGTAATGACATAGCAATAATAAGCATAATTTACTATATAATAAATATAATATATTTATATAATATAATAATATAATAAATATCCTACAGCACTTGACAAAGGTGGGTGAGTTAGGAGGAGAAATCCCCTCACCACCAGCACAGCAATAAACAAATACCTGCTCTGTAGCCATCAGGCTTTGGGAATTTATTTCCAGCCCATCTTTTGGGCATCACATGGAAGCAGAGGATGAGTTAATCACTGAGAAATGCTTTATATATATGTGGGGTTGGGTTTTATTTTGAGATGGATGATGCCACTGTCACTGCCCTCTCAATTTAGCCCTGGATAAAGCTCTGGTTGAACAGGAGAAGGGAGGTGCTCCCTTTGCAGCCTCCAAAGTGAAAGGCTGAGCTCTGGAGGATCTCAGGATCAGGAAGGAATCTCCAGAGGATTCCTTTTTACTGCCTGGTGATGGAGCATCCTTTTTTTTTCCTCTGGCAGGGAATGTTTTAAACAACACCAACCCCCAAACTGTTCCAGCATAAAATACAAACGAATGACTTGCCTCTTGACTAAGCTAAAAATTTGCAACGTTTTTTGGATGAACTTGAGGAAAAAGGTCTTGACCTGCTGCGAGGAGGGGGAGGGCAGGAGAATTAAGTGTGTGGAGAAGAAGGAAACAAAGCAATGCAGTCAGTTTTGCTGTGCTAACATCATCTGGGGGCTGACTCACAGGCCTGGCTTTTCTGGGCAGAAAATTCACTTACATACAATTCTGCTTGGCTGTACTGTCTTGTGATAAACTTGTAGTTCCTAATTCTTTTTTTTTTTTTTTTTGAGTTCCACATAAATTTTTCTGGGAATTCTTTTTATCCTGGCACTTGAAACTTGCTGCCAAAGGCCTCTCTACCGTTGTAGTCTTCTACAACTTCCTCAGCTCATATTTTATGTGAGGGGCTTGTGTTTGTTTGGGTGATTGTGGGGTTTGTTTTAGGATATTTTTAATAAAAGTTCACTGTGCTTGTAAGGTGAGCAGTACTTTGCTCTTCTCAGGCCTAATTCTTCCACAACATTTCAAAGCTGAGCTTAAAAGCTGCCACGGGATTGCTGATTGCCCTGTTGTGATTTTGAAATGCTGTCAATTTAATTCCTGTTAACAGCAGAGCAATAATAACTTTTATAATCCTTCAGGCTGACAGATGTGCTCCAGAGCTCTTACTCATGGGGAGGAGGGGAAGGTGGGGTTTGTTTGCAACTTCCATACGTCATCCTTATCCCAAAGAGCTTTCCTTGTGCTCCAGGCACAGGAGGGAGTTTGCTGGCTTGGAGAATAAATTGATTTTGTGAGAGGAGCTGTTTCTGGCTGCTCCTCTCTTGCTTTCCTGACATGCAAAGCCTTGGTCTTGCCACAGTTTATGGCAGTGCATGTTCCAGGTAAAAAACCAGGACAGAAGGGTGTGGGAGCATTAAATCCTGGTTCTTTATGGTCTTGCAGCCTTTGGCAGCTTTGAACTTCCCAAAACAAGTGACTGCATCAGATGAAAGTATTTGTGGGTGATTGATGTGGGGGTTTCTGTCACATGGGTGGGTTTTTGGTGGTGTAGGTCAGTCAGTACTCACAGAAATTTAGGAAACCTCTTCACAGGCTGTGACATTAATTGGAATTCACACCTGGAATTGTGCCCAGTCATCACTTGCTTTACCCAACCTGTGAATTGAGGATTTCAGCCTTCAATCAGCTTTCCTCCAATACTGAGAGTTCTTCAGCTTTGGTGTTCAAGCTTTATTTTATTTTGGTTTAAGTGATATTCTAGTATAAATCCCTGCTGGAGTTAAACAGCTTAAATTTGATCTTGATATGCTTTTCTCTAGTGATCACCTGCCTAACTTTTGTATTTGGGGAATGTTGGTGTCTTCGAGAAGTAGGTTTTAGTTTGGAAGAGGAAGGTTTTTGTGAAGGATTTTTTTTTTTCTTCCTGAGGAAATTAATTTTGTGGAATTTACTCAAACTGAGTAATGGTAGGGATTGTAGGAAGTGTAAATGTTCGTAGGGCTTGTGTGCTTTGTGCTAAAATGCTGTTTCACTTGTGTTAACTCTTCTCTCCAATGAGTACTGAGAACTAAATCTTTACTGTATCTAAAGAATTTTAGAAAGATTCTGTATTATTTGTTAGTTTTAAGCAGCACAATTTCCCCTTTCCTAATTTCAACTTAGGTCTGCATGCTGAATCTCTCAGAAGAGAAACTTTGACTTTTGGTGCTGTGGAAATATGAACTGCATGATTTATTTTCCTTTCTTTCTGAGCACTGTTTAGATGACCTCTGCTTAAATTTCTGTGAATTTGAGGGTTTTTTTTTTGAATGTTCAGATATTTAAGGTCCACATAAAGCAAGGAGAGGTACGTGAGTAGAATGAAACTTGTGACAGAGGATGAATTGTTTCTGTGAGTGGTGTTCTGGCCAGAGAGTGTTGGCCACTTCATAGGAAAAGAAGGGAATTAATCTTTGACTTATATTTGAGTTTAATTTTGGTAACAGAGACTAAAAGCTGAGCTTTGAGTGGAGTATTGTGACAACTGTTGATTGGAATAAGCTTTGTTGGTGTGAAGGGCAAAACATTCTCTTGGATGCACTGCCAGAGAAAAATATTGCTGTGACAGATTCCTGCATGAGGAATTCCCTTCTTTTCCCCACTGCTAAGTGGGAATTCTGTCCTCTGGCTGCACATTCCCGTAAAAAAGGGACAGGGTTGGAGGGCCTCGCTCAAATCAGGAATTTCTGAGCTAAGAACTGGATTTTAGGAGGAAGAGGTTAAATGGATAATGCTTTGGGGAGAGAGCAGGGAGCAGGCAGGAGGATCCTCTCCATGCAGGGATGTGTCCTGCAGTGCTGACAGAGATGGAAAAGCCTGGAGGAAGCCAATCATTTAAAATGTTGGCGGTACCTCCGTGCTTGGAGCTCCTCCCAATTAAAAGCATCTGTGATTCAGAGTGCTGAGTGAACTGTTTCAGCCCTGAGCATGAGCTCTTCCTTAAAAATTCCATCAGAGTACGAATTTCATTGGAATTTTGGGAAGAAGAGTCAGTTTTCAGCCTACCTGATCTGAAAACCCCAAGCAGGTGAACTACAGAACACAGGTAGAATGATTGAACTGTTAGAATTGGGAAAAATAAAGATACAGATGGAGTCATCCAGCGGCAGAATAAAGATTTATCTAGGCCAGTGTTGGATGTAATCCTCTGATATTCACTATAAAACATGGCATGTTCTTAGTCCTTCTTGGAAATAGAATTCAACAGACAGATTTTTAAACTTTTTGTCTATACAAAAGTTTTGTTCAGACTCTTAATGCACGTCTAGAAATCATCTAATGGTCTTTTTCTTCTCATCTGTAGAAATGAAAATGACTTTTGAATAATGCAATTTAATGAAGCCGAACTGGAAAAGAAACAATGGAAAACTTTGCTTGTATTTTGGGGGGGGTTCACACTTAATCTCATCTCATCACAGCTCAGAAAAATAATTTCTGTGTTGATTTTTGGGGAAAAAATTCTAATTTTTTTTTTTTTTCTTTCTCCGCTCGCCAGACCTTAATTGATTTCGGATTAGGATTCCCATGGCCCGTGAACTAGAGGACCATTTGGAGTAGGAGGTGTCTTTCCTGAGCTGCCCCTCTCCCAGGATGGTCGGGAAGCTGAAGCAGAACCTGCTGCTGGCCTGCCTGGCCATCAGCTCGGTGACCGTCTTCTACCTGGGCCAGCACGCCATGGAGTGCCACCACCGCATGGAGGAGCGCAGCCAGCCCCCACGGGGAGGGGGGGACAGTGCCAGGGGCACGCTGAGGACAGCCCCCAGTGCCAACAGGAGCCTGCCCTACAGCAAGGACATGCCCCTGATCTTCATCGGCGGCGTGCCCCGCAGCGGCACCACGCTGATGCGCGCCATGCTGGACGCGCACCCCGACGTCCGCTGCGGGGAGGAGACCAGGGTGATCCCCAGGATCCTGGCTGTCAAACAGATGTGGGCCAGGTCCAGCAAGGAGAAAATCCGCCTGGATGAGGCCGGCGTCACGGATGAGGTGCTGGATTCGGCCATGCAGGCGTTTTTGTTGGAGATCATCGTCAAGCACGGCGAACCCGCCCCGTATTTGTGTAACAAAGATCCTTTCGCTTTAAAATCTTTAACTTATCTCGCCAGAATTTTCCCCAACGCCAAATTCCTGCTGATGGTCCGGGATGGCCGCGCGTCCGTGCATTCCATGATCTCCAGGAAGGTGACCATAGCTGGCTTTGACCTGAACAGCTACAGGGACTGCCTGACCAAGTGGAACCGAGCCATCGAAACCATGTACAACCAGTGCATGGAGGTGGGCTTTGAGAGGTGCATGCTGGTGCACTACGAACAGCTGGTGCTGCATCCCGAGAGGTGGATGAGGACTCTCCTCAAGTTCCTGCACATCCCGTGGAACCAGGCAGTGCTGCACCATGAGGAGATGATTGGAAAAGCAGGGGGGGTTTCTCTTTCCAAGTGAGTATGAGCCTTCCTCCTTCGCCTTGTGTTGTTGTAAAATAGCGCGTTTTGCATATAAAAGTCATCACTTGGTTTCGGTTTCTCCCTTGGTTTATGATCCCTTGATTTATGATGAAGCTGGAAAAGGATTCTGCAGGAAGTCACTGCTAATTGACAATTTGCAATCTCACATTGGTTCTGCTGAACAATTTTCCCACTAATGTGTGTGTGTAGCAAATGAACAAACTTCCAATGGTCAAGGCTGACTTGCAGAGCTGATACCAGATATTCAAATTCTTTTCTCTGTGCCCCAAAATAAACCTGAGCTGTTTTATCTAGACTGGTGTTACCCATCCTAGCAAGATCACCCATCTGATATCAGCAACAATATTGTTGTCAGTGCAAGAATGGCCTCGGAGTTGTATTTGCCAAGAACATCCTCTTCCAGGAAACTTGAGAAACTGGTCCAAGAGAATAGAAAGCAGAGCTGGCAGCTTTTCTCCTGGCATGTGCTCCTAAAATGACAAGCATTTTGATGAAAATAAACCTTGTTGTAAGCAAATCTCTCACTATTCTTTTGGGCCATCTGTGCACCTGATTCAGCTGCTTTCAGAAACCCAAATCCAGCTCTGCTTAGAATACCTAGATGGGTATTGTTCAAAGAAAATCTGATTAATTCTCTAGTTAAACTCTCTGGTTTCTTTGCCACTGTTCACAGCTGAACAACTGAAATACAGAAGCTGTTTCATCTTTACATTGAGAGAGAAAAATGACAATTTTTGATACTCCTCCTGTTTTTAAATCCACCAGATTAAGTTTTAAAATATTGAATAAGAATATTCCAGCAGCAAGGCCTGCCCAGTTAAATTACTCAACTTCTGGATTTGGAATATTCAGCACTGGCCAAGTGCTTCTGAGTAAAGAGGCACCTTGCACAGCAAGCACACACAGACTGTTACAGAGTGATTCTGTTTATTTAAACTCCAGTTTTGAGAAGTAAAAATGGGGAGTTTTTCTTTATTTAATGGCTAGGAACATGGCTGTGGATTTTCTAACGTATTGTAAGGGCATTTGATTGAAAGCAAATATAAAATTATTATCAGTGATTACAAAGAGAACTTGAAACTCAGGTAACAATGCTCTATTTACAATCTGGAGGTTTCACATCACCCTTCCCACTGAAGAAACAGCCTCCACTGTGTTCCCAGGGTTATCAGGAAGGGATCTCATCCCTTTTTTTTGGGCAGTGTTGTTTGATAGCAGTTTGAGGCCTTGTGGAAACGTTAACCTGAAGCAGAGCATTGTGATACCTCCCTGGACGCTGATCCACATGGGAACTTTTCCCTAATTCCCGGGGTTTGTTGCTGCTTCAGCAGCAGCTGAGTGGGGGTAACTTATTTTTACTGAGATAAATGGGTGGTTGCCAAACTTTAAGTGTCCTGTAAAAAATAACTGTATCATCCCATTTCTAGTAAAATATTACTGCCTGACATCGTCCAGATTGGTGTTTTTAAAAATTAATGGACCTTGATACTCTAAAACTCAATAACCTTACTAATATTTCTTATTAGATCTGGTGGAATGGGGTGTGAGGAGTTGAGAATATTTGTTTCTAAAAATTAAGAAAATGGATTATCCAAAGTCAAATGTGGCCTCATGTTTATTTTTTTTAGTAAAATCTTCGCATTTAAGACAAACAAGTGTGGACATGTTCTTGTGACCCTCAATTCAGTCTGGTTACAGAGTTCTTTATGCTTTTATTATCTCTCAGGAGATGATCTGTGGAAGCAATTTCTGATTTCAGGAGGCTCTGGCAATGGTGCAAAAAGGCTGAGTAATGGGTGTTATGTCTGGGGTGGGTTTTATCTCATCAAATACCCTTGCAGTAGTGGTGAGATTTGGTTTTCAGTTGCAAGATTTGATAATGATTTCAGTGACCCAGGCTTTCAAGGGCTGCAGAAAACCCAGTGAATATGAAAACCTTAAATGCCTGTGTTATGCATTTATGGGATTCCAGTTGATATTGTGCAGGGGGAAATTGAGATTTCCCAGTTTGATGTCCTTGTACCAGTTAAAACCTGCTGGGTTTGGCATCCCCAGCTGTGATACTGTGTGAAAACTCATGAAAACAAGCACAGCCCCCTGCTTTCATCATCTTTCACTCACCTGAAAGACCTCCAGAGCTTCCAGACAGGCTCAGCACCCACTTCAGATCCATGCTGCTGCCTCAGGTCCAACCTAAGATGCCTGGAGGTCTTTCTTGAAAAGAAATCTGACAAGTTTTTATCATTTTGAGATATTTAAAAACATTTTGAGAAGGATATCACAGTGTCACTAAAAGATCTGTGTAACGATGCTGTTACCTGCTAACAGAAATCTTTCAGAATTTATTTCTCACTCCTTATTTTGATATTTATCCAGGATCACTGGAAGGGCTACAGGGATGTGCAGGGCAAGATTTGTAGGAGTGTGAAGTTTTCTGTGGTTTGAAGTCCCTGCCAACGTGGCTGTTGAAGGAATGCATTATGGACTCCATGCTCTAACCAGGACTGTTAATTGAGCTCTGGCATTTTCCTAAGTGAAAGCAGCTGTGCTGACCACTGATGTAAAGAAATGTCAACCCCTCTAGAGCAATTTTTATTAGGTTTATTATGGAAATAGCTGTCTAGGCAGAATTACTTCAGAATTTCCTATATTTAGTCCATAGCTCTCGTTTGATTCTGGTACAGATGCAGAATTATTTGGGGTTAGTCCTGTGTACTGTGCTTCCAGCTGCTTCCAAAGCTGAAACTTCCTGGGGTTTTGCAGGGAGCTGGAATCACTGCCATAAACACATATAAATTTTCCCAGAAATTGGTGTTTCCTTATTTTTTTGTTTGGATTTTTATGTGTTTCTTTCCTCCTGTCCCCAGTCTGTCTTCCCTCACAGTCCTCAGAAGTTCTTTATCTGAGGAATCTTTCCCACAAATTGTTTTATTTTCCTTCCCACCTTAACTGAAGGGACAGAGAAGGATTTGACCAGATTTAACTGCCTGGAGCAGTGGGTTTTTTATCAGTGCTTGGGAGCAGCTAAATGGAGTCCCTGCTTATCTCTTCCCTGCTATCAATCACCAGGAAATGTTTCATGCTGAGGGTGTTGTTACCAAAGACCAAAATGACAGAGGGACAAAACACACATTTAAAATTTGACATCAAGGTGAGGAATCCATATGTGTACAAATTTAGGCTCAAATTGATCTATAACACCCATTTTTTGGGGGGTCCAACAAGCTCTTAGCCAGGCCCATTACCTGCTTCTCCCAGTATCATCCTGATTTGAAATGGTCAAATCAATTTGCAGTTTTGCTGAAGGGGTTTTGGGCTTGGCTGGCTCTGTCTGAGGACCCAAAATCTTAAAATTTTCAAATGCTTCTTGACAATTTTTTCCTCAGTGTCCCAATCCACCTCCAGATTTCCTGACTGTTGTGGTGCTTTGGCCTCTGCCTTGCTGCTTTGAATTTCTGAATCTCAATTCTTAGCAGCTCTTTTCCTGCTAATTTCATGTGGAGTCAGGTGCTCATCTTCTAATTAGAAAGATCAAAAGAAAACAGTGCCTAAATTTTTAGTTTTCCATCCAGACTTGTGAGCTCAGGCCAACAACCCTCAGGAAGGTTGAAATTCAGTCACAACTCCCTGGTCCCAAAATCCCCTTCTGAGATCCTGCCTTTGGTTTGAGTCCCTGGTAATGCTTGAAAAGGATAAAGCTGAAAATTCTGGCATTGTTTTAGAGGTTTTTTGTTTGTCAGATCCTTTTCAGCTTCCATGAAACACCATTCTGAAGGCCTTGCTTACCAAAACAGTTTCCTTATGGCCATTTCCCTGTCTGCTTTGTTGATTGTATTTAAATTATTTCACTTTCCTGACCTTCCAGCACTGGATGATTGATTTCCTTCCTCTGTCCTGGAAGGATTTTAGCTCTGATGAGGAGTAAAAAAGAATAAAGCCACCACACTTTGGTGATGGCTGTATGCTCAGCATCAGGTTTGAGGCAGATAGAAATACTCCTTTTATATATCCAAAAACGTCCCAACTCTTTGTGAGGTCAGAAAAAAAAAAGTTTTAAATTATTTAGAGTAAAAACTCAGAGCATTTTCAATTACTCAGCCTGAAATAAGCACAGTAAAGGAGTTGTGTGTCTCACAATCATAAAGAAGGCAGGAATGTGGCAGAGCAAAGCAGATTTTTAACCTGGAAAAAGAAAACAAAAACACTCCACAAAAGTAGAGAAAAAAATTAAAATTACATTAGGACTGTTACTTAAATGAACAAGAAATCAACTATTTTAAAAATATTTTTAAGAACCATGTAAAGACCAAACAATCAAAGGAATGGTTATAAAAATATTTCTGTAGTTTGTAGCTTTCTGTCATCTCAGATCTTTCTTCTATTAAACAAGTTAAAAAAGTAAAAGATGAATCCCAGAATGGGCATGAGAAGAAATAGCACATGGATTTTAATTTAGAATACAACTTTTAATACATCTGAGACAATTAAAGAGCAAATGTGGGAAAACAGCTTTATGTGTAGGTGTGTGCTTACTTTTCACTTAACAGCTCTTGGGCTTTCTTTGCTGCCTTTATGTAATAAAGAAATTGCTTCAGCACAGTGTGAGAGCCCAAACCAGGCAGCATCTGCAAATTATTCTCATTAAAACTTCACTTCCCATCAGCTCTGTAGAAAACATGAAATTTTGAGAGGGGAAATAAGAAGAACGAGGGAAAAAAACCCCAAACAAAATGAGCTAAAGGTCTGAACGCTATTGAAAAATTATTGATTAGAATGGAAAATATCAATTTCTCTTCTTCCTCAGGGTTGAAAGATCCACTGACCAGGTGATCAAGCCAGTGAATGTGGAAGCCCTGTCCAAGTGGGTTGGGAAGATCCCTGCGGACGTCCTGCAGGACATGCCCGTGATTGCCCCCATGCTGGCCAAGCTGGGCTACGACCCCTATGCCAACCCCCCCAATTATGGCAAACCAGATCAAAAAGTGGTGGAAAACACAAGGAGGGTAAGGCTTTTCTGTGTTTTGTTATTGCCTAAATGGGTATGAGCTACAGAGCAAAGTCTTGGGGTTTTTAAGTCTGTTTCTGATAGGTTTTGGTACTTTACAATGCGTTTTCCTTGGGGGGAAATGAAAGAATTCTTTGGGGCCTTGAGCTTTGCTCCTTGGTGTGTGGAGCTGAACCTCTTGAGAGCTGGCCAGATTGTTGGGGAACTGGTTAGCAGTGGGAAAAGATTTCTTGTCTGGATTTCAAACTTGATGGATGAGCTCAGCTTTTTATATATGAGCGTTGGCAGAAGCTCTGTCACAAAATTATACCCCAAATACTTGGTAGGGTTTGAAAAATGACCCATAGAAAACAGCCCATGATGATGAAAATGTCTGATTTTCCAATTCTTGCTAGAACAACCCAAAGATGGAGAACAGTCTGGTGCTGATTAACCTAAACTTAAGGCTTTTAGTCTGAATTTAATGTTGTTGGAATTTGAGTAGTTAGGCTATAGAGCTGTTTATCCCTGGAGGTATCCACTGAAAAGCTCATTACCATTGTTGGAAATGGAATTAATAACTCTGCTTCTGTTCTTTTGGCCATGTATAGTTTATTAAAAGAAGGTGGCTTTTGCTGCTGCAGCAGAGTAATCAGGGAAAAAAAATGGAATTAAACAATTTAAAAGGAGTGTCTCCCACCAGCCTTCAGATCCTGAAAAAACTGGTTGGAATACTGATGGGATGGATAGGAATGAAAAAGGAATTGGGGTTTGTGAAGCCTCTAAACACTTTTGCATTGTTTCTTTTTAGAAAAAATGTCATTAAAAACATTGATCAATGTATTAAAGGCTGGCAGGTTGATTGTTTTAATTAATAGCTGATAGCTCAGCATGGAAAAGGTAACCCACCTTTTTTTGGTTGCAATTTATAAGTTCCCTGTTTTAAAAGGTTCACAAACAAATTAACTTTTCTGTATTCAGTTTTAAAAAATGTTCAATACTAGAAATTGCAAATTGTATTGGTTGTGTCTCACTGATAAAATCTACACAAGTTTTTACAGCCTGGTGACCTTCCTGAGGCCTCCACCTGTGTGTGGCAAGCTCAGTCCAAGCTGTAAAAATTGTCTGGATTTCTGTCTCTTCTTGAAATGTATCTGATTTTGAAATACAAGAGAGAAATTCAGGTAATAAACAAAGCCAGGAGCATCTCTCCAGAGAAATGAAAACCTGATTTCAAAGGCTGAGGGTTTACTGAGGCTTTTTCCAAGTTTGCTTTGAAGGATAATTTGTTTGTTTATTGCTAAGAGCAGCTGTTAAAAACTGAAGCTGATCTAAATATTACAAACATATGGAACAGTCATTAATATTTTGGCTGCTGTTTGAATTTAATAGGGTTACTTACAGCCCCCGAGAGCACTTTAATTTTGTTGGTTATTGTAGTACCCAGTATTTATTTTTCTAGTCACTTGTTCTTTGACAAAATTACATTTGCTCTTGTGGTTTGTACAGATAAAATGAGGGAGATATTCTAAATGAATGCTAAAAGCAAGAGAGTTAAAGATGGTTCATCTTCAAAATTTAGATTATTTCTTTAAAAATGGAGCAACATAAAGATTTCAGAATGTTTCAGACTGCGGTGTGTGAGTTTGGCCCATCAGGGACAGCTCCTGTGGATTTCCCTTGCTCCTCCAGGAACTTGTGCTAATTTATTCAGTGCTGCTGCAGCCTGGAGAAGAAAACATTTATTTAAATGGATAAATAAATAAATCTGGGTTTTTCCAGCCTTTTGGAACTGGCACTTGGCAAGTTAAGTGTGTTCCTGTGTACTCTGGGCTGGTGAATTTGTAAATCACTGTAGCACTTCTTTTGCTCTTGCTTTCTTTAAATTCTTCACCTGGGATAGCCTTTCCCAGAGTTTTGTACTGGATATCTTGAATTATGGAATATGGATGAAGCTGTCCAAAGAAAGTCTTTCCAGAGCTGCTTTTCAGTACATAGTAAGAATATCTGTATCTTGTTTATAGCCATTTATTGGCTCATTTTGTGTCTGGAAGCAGCTGATTTAGATTTAGATTTAGATTTGTGGTCTCCAAGACTTTAAGTGAACACAGAACTTGAATTGTATTCATTGAAAACAGATAAAGTTTAGATTTCTAAAGCTGAGCAAAATCTGTCACTTCTTGGAAAAGACCACAAATTGCACTTAACAGTGAAAATAACTCTCAGCAATTTAAAGCTGCTGCTCTTAATCGTGAAAGTGAGAACCAGCAGTGTAAAAATTCTTAAAACAAGGGTTGGTAGTGGAGAAAAATTGAGGGATGCCTGGTGTGGTGCAAAATATTAGTTTGAACACTCAAGTCCTGTTCTTTATTCCTCTTTTCTCCTTTTCTGTCCCCTGCTGGTGACTTCCATATGTACAGCTTAAATACCTTTTTCCTCTTCAGTCTGGAGACAAAATTATGATTTTCTCCAGCTAAAGGACAGTGCTTAAATTAGAAATGCTGTCTCCTTGTAGGTAATGCAAGGAAAGCAATGCTCTCTGCTAAATTTGGATTTTTCACTTGACTGTTACCTGTGTAGGACACCAAAATGCTGAGGTTTGTTTTCTGTGCTCCTGCAGCACAGCACAAAAATAACGAGATGCAACCTGTGTTTGTACTTTGACATCTCTGCTTTTGTTATAGGAACTAACAGAGCATGAAGGGAACTTCATCTCTTCTTGTGTTGCTCTCCCAGAGCTGTGGGGTGTTTGGAAATAAAACATCTCTGACAGGATCTGCACTGAGGGAGTCACGAGTTCAACAGATTTTTCTGATGTTTTCACTAACAAAGCCATTAACTTTGTTTATCTGTTTTCTGTTAAGCCTGACGATATTATCTTTTCTGACAGTTTCTCTTGTCTCAGTTAAGGAATGCAGAGCAGAGAGAGCAAGGTCTGGCCAGGGTTGTGCTGTTCAGCAGATCTCTGCATGTGACCTCTTCAAGGCAGGAGGATTTTGCCATCACTGAATATGTTGTGGTTTTCTTGTAATTCTGCTGCTGATCTGATCATTTTATGACTGCAAGGGTTCCCTCCTGATAGATACACAACTGGCTACTTGTTGTTCCCCCCTAGAGTTTTAACAAATTCTACATCCTGAGCAGAAAGGAAATCAACATCCTGAAGTAAATGAAGTTTTCATCTGCAAATTATGCAGCAAATGCAAATATTTAAGCTGTGTGAGCTGCTAGCCCAGTCTCTGTAGGGTGAAATACAAAAGTGCTTCACTCCTCGTTGGAACAGTGTCTGATATGTCCTTATCACTGTTATGGGATTGTGTAAAATTGAGTGTCAGCAGTTTGCCAGAACCCAGCAGAAGAGGAGAGCAGCTCCCAGCTGCAGAGCTCTGCCCAGGAGAAACTATTGTTGTGTTATGGTTGGCAGAGTGGTTTCCTCTCACATCTGCAGTGAATTACATCAGATTTTCTTTGGCACGTCCTTCCCACTAAATAAATTTGTGTGCTTGGAATACACACTCCAGTAAGTTCTTTTAACTTCTTCATGGAGTTGTTCTCCTTGTCTTGGAGAGATCCAGAGGTGGAAATGTTCAGAACTCCAGAGAAAGAGCCGTGGTTTTCAGCAGGACTGTTCAAATACACGTGGTTCTTCTAATGGCAGCCCAAAGCTGTTACCCAGCTCTGGTTTATGTTCAGCTGATGGTGTTTTATGTTCAGCTGCTGGTAACATCTAGAGATAAAACCAGAGTTTACTCACTCCAGTTTCATGCCTGCTTTGAATTGTGAGGAGCCATCTCCTCTTTAGAGTCAAAACATCCATGACAACCAGGATTTCAAGGGCTTGTCTTTAGATTTTAAGGGCAGGAGCAATCTCTGATAAAGGTAAAAAGTGTATTTATCCTAAGGCATGAGGATAATTGTGCTGTCAGAGGTGTGTGAATGTCCAGCTGCTCAGGACCCTGCATTTCCATTTTCACTGATTAACCTAATGATAAAGGCATTTGGCTCTGTGGGCGTTTTCTCTGATATTTAAAACAAAATGTGGGGGGTTGTTTAATCTGTCTTGTGACCACAACAGCACAGACTTCCTCAGTGTCCTCTAAATTTGTTTAATATTCCCTCTAGTGGATGTTTCTTCTACCACATGGATTCCTAACTGCATAGTTTCTCTCCAGAGGTGCTGCTATCTCATTTTTACAACAAAACCAAGCCCCCAAACTCCTGAACTCTGCATGAATATGATTAATAATCCATAAAGAGAGTTCTTACCAACCAAAATGCAACCTGAGGTGTGGTTGCAAGCTGCTTTTTGGCACCCATTGCTGGGCCTGTGTAAAATCCTGCTCTCTGTGTTGTCCCTCCTGGGTAAACATTTACATCTCACATGGCCCTTCCTTGGCAGGTCCAGCAGAGGTGAAGAATTGTGTAAACCTTTAAAGCTGCCTTAAAAGTTCAGGAAAATCTGAAAGATCAGGGTACCTCCATGTGCTGTGGAGTGGTTCTGGAAAGGAGCTCAGGTTTGCTTTTGCCAATGTTCTTTATTTACTTTTTTTCCTCTTTTACAATTAAACATCAACAGCATTGTACTCTGCAGCTTGGATGTTTTAAAGTGTACCAAAGCCAAGCACACTTGGTAGCAGGGTGACTTTTACACAAAAAACCCCATTATTTTTGTGTACTGGAACTGACCAAATATAATGGGACTCATTACAAAGCAGGCAGGAAAGTGGGCGAAAAGAAATGCTTTAATCTTCTATAAAAAAAGAATTATAGGTTACACTTCTGTTCTGAGGTTCTCCCTGTGCATTTAAAGGGGTTTTTGTCAGGCAACGGGATGTGAAACTTGTTTTCTGATCTCTTTTTGAGAATAACATGCATTCAGTTTGGCTATAAGAATGTGTTTTGGTTTTTTAATAGAACAGCTTGAATACTGCCAGCACTGCACAACAAACTGACACAGGCTCCAGATCCCCCTCTTTTGGAATTCCATTTGGGCTTGCAAAATAATTCCCTTAGAAATGGTAAACACCATTTCTTCTCAATTTTACTGAATTCTTGCTTAGACTGGAAATAATTCCAATATCCTGCTTCTGTCTCTCTAATACCACTGTGAGTGATGTGTTTTAGACTTACAAATTGGTCAGAAAAGAATTTGGAATCTGAAGCCTCTTTAATTTCTTTGGCTGCAGATGGAGTCATTGTTTTTAGAATTTCTGGTTTGCTGTTGATCCCTGGGTTTTGATTCAAAAGGGACCACTCAGTGTTTTTGGAGCTACTTTAAACCAGTTTCTCTGCAGTCTCCATCCTGACAAAACCAGCTGTTAGATAGTGTCAGTTCTGAACCAAAATTTGTGTGTTAAACCTGATCTTGGGCCTGCCACTGCTTAGATTTGCCTTGGTAAATGGTGCTGTGTAAATGATGATATTTTCATGTGAATATAATATGAAATACCCTCAAAACATTTGCTTTCCAGTGATATTATTTTTCTTAATATGGCTGATCTTGGCTGTCTGCTATTAGATGTTTATTAGGGGTAAATGCTCTTCCTACAAAGGTGAAGTTTTTAGAGCAGACACAAATATAGATGTGTACTATAAAAATTAGACTGAGTGATAATTGCAGGAGGAGGAAAGGAGGAGGATTCTGGAGAGAGCCTTGAGTTTGGTCCTTCAGGTTCTGAATCAGTCACAAAGTGCTGTCACCATCAGGATTAATTGTTTTTAAGAATTCCCAGGGGATGACTGCCAGAAAAGGTGAAGGTTCCTGTCTGTTCCTTCCAACATCAGCATCATCTAACAAAAAAAAAAAAAAAAAAGGTTTTTTCTTGTGACCCTTGCTTAGGTTATTCTGTAACATTTTTGTTGTGATAATGTTGTTTTGTAACTTCCATCCCTGTTCTCCAGGACACAGCCTGCATTTTAATGGCTTGGATAAAAGCTGAAAATGAGAAATACTCTCCTTGATTTATAAATATTTATAGTGTAACGAGGCTCCAATAGCCACACACTGAATTTCTGCCCAGGGTGCCTTTCCTTAATGTTCCCATGGGAATGACAGTGGCCCCTGGCTGAATGCAGATGAGAGTTGTTCCAATTTTATCTAAACCATGGAATATCAGAAGGGACAGAGTGCCACAATGTGTGTGTGTAGTAATTCCTGCTCTCTCAGTTTGGATCCCAGGGATGGATTGGAATGGGAGCTGCCAATCCCCAGTCCATCCCCAGTGAGTCACAGGATCTGCTGGGCAGGAAATTCAGAGCTGACTCAGTCCCAGGCCACTGCAGAATATTGACAAGCTGGGGATGGCTTTGTATTCTGGTCATCTGCTCCTAGGAGAGCAGGGAAAATTCTTAATAAACATCCCCTGACTTCCTGGGCCTTTCCTTTGATGCAAACCAGGGAGTGCAGCTCGGAGCGAGGCTTTGGAGGAGCCCCATTTCCATTTCATGGCTTCTTGGAATTTTTCTAAGTAGGTTTGGAGTAGCCCCATTTCCATTTCTTGGCTTCTTGGAATTTTTCTAAGTAGGTTTGTACCCTTTTAAATTTTTTTATTTTCAAATGATTACACAAGACCACAAGTCATGACATTGGGGTGATCAGTCTTTATGGTTCAGTAGACAGGATGGTAAAACTCTTCAAGTTTACTTCTTTTTTGTCCCCAAAAAAGAACAGAATACATTTTTTCCCCCTTTGGAATGCCTAATCTCAAAAGGAAAGAGTTTTTTAAAATTATCCTCCAGAGAGAGGACAATATGTTGCCAAAATATTTAATGTTCTAGCATTAGTGGATGCTAATAATACAAAAGAACCTTGTCTTCTTTTGGTTTTCCTTGCCTTAAGAAGCTCTTCAGCATTTCAAACAATAGTGAATGAGGGCTCTGAGTAGTATAATTCTTTGTTTGTTTTTCTAGGTCTATAAAGGTGAATTTCAGCTTCCTGACTTCCTTAAAGAAGTGCCACAGGTACAGTACTGAATTAATTTCCTTTTTGTGGGTGTAGCAGCAAATGAAATCAAATAGCCTTTTATAAACCACTTCTTCATGAGCTTGATTTTCTGACTGATGGCAAGATTTTCTGATTACCCCTGAGGTGGAATCTTGAACTCAGCATCCCAAACTCTCCTGAATCCATCTGTAACTCCAGAGTTAAGAGTGGTGTTTGTCAACCTGAGCTGCCTGAATGTTGCTGTGAAATGGAAGGAAAATAAATTTGAGCCTCTTTTCTGGACCAAACTGCAAAGTTTGCTACTTGTAGAGGAGTTTTATCTTTTCTTATCTTGGTTTAAAGCAAGTCTAGTCTAGAGGGCAGAGTTATAAGTACTGAGAGATTTTAAAAAGAAATAGAGATGTTATCAAAGTCAACAAACCCAGCCATGGATAGGGGTGGTGTTGATTTAATAGTCAAGTGAGCTACTGAACTTGAGATTTTACTGAAAATTCACTATTTGGTACCCCTCCAAATGCTGTTAATTGTCATCAGCTCCCTAAGGGACCTGCATAAAAACAAAAAGAAAAATCCTTATTGTGGAGCTCTCAAACTGGAGGATGTTGTGGATGTCACAGAATTGTAAAATCCCAGAATGGTTTGGGTTAAAGGGACCTTAAAGACCATATTTTTCCACCCCCTGCCATAGACACCTTCCACTATCCCAGGTTGCTCCAAGCCCTGTCCAGCCCAGCCTTGGACACTTCCAGAGCTGGAACAGGTTAAAAATACACAGGAATCCACCACAAACAAAGCATTTTGACTTATCCATTTGCTCAAATAAAAATTATTTGATTAAAAAGGAAAACTGATTTCTTTTGTTCCAGCCAAAGAAGACAGTAGAAAGGAAGTCTCGTGGCAAGAGAAAATGAACATGGATCAGTAAAGTGGCATAGCTGTAGTGTGTGTTTCATGTTTTCAGAATATAACCCTGCTGTGGCCACCAAACCTTTCTGAGCAGCCTTTGTGTGATCTCTAACGTGGGCTTGGCTTTTTCCTGGCTGTTTGCCTGCTTGGATCACTCAGTGCTCCTGCTTTGCTCAGCTGCTGGAGAACCATTCCAGAACCATTCCCTGTTGCTCACAGCGTCGTCCCCTGTCACCGAGTGTCTGTTCCATGTGTGCTGCTGAACTCACAGTGTCCTGGCAGGGGTCACTCTGGGGCTTCCACATGGGATTGCTGCTGGGATTGCAGGATTATCCACATGTAAAGCTGCAGGAATAGGGTGTGCCTTAACAGGAGGGGAAATATTGCTGAGAGGGATTTATGGAAAATGCAGGGAGATCCTTCAGGATTGAGCACGCTGTGTATAGATGGTGTGCTAGCAAAAAAACAATCCTTGATGTTGAATAAATCCTGGGTTAAATCCTTTAAATCCTTGGCTGCACACACTGTTGTCAGTTAAATTATGCTGTTTGTGGTTTCCAATTATCTTGTGATACCCAAAAGAACCTGGGCCACAATGAACAATAAATATCTTCTTCTCTCTATATGATAGGGAGGTTCCTGCTAAATTCCAGGAGGTGGATTTATACAATTAGCTTGGTTTAAATACAGTCTTTAGCAAACTCTGAGCAGGTTTATCCAGAGCTAAGAGAGACAATCTAAAAGACAAAAATAAGCATTGTGAAATAGTAAAAGAATATTCCTTAAAGCATAAAAACTTGATCAAATTGATGCTGATAGTGTTCTCCTTTAGTATTAACATAATGGAACTAAGCAGCTCAAAGGTTTGAAGTATAAACATTGGTGCTGGTAATATTTTTGTCCTCTAATGTAAAATAGGTAATTTAATTTTAATTATTTTTTTGACAGACTGAACCTATGGAATAGAAGATAAAACGGACATTTCTTGCACAGAAGGTAATAAAAGAGCATTGCAGTCCTGCTCATTTGTTGCTCTTAATTTAGTTAAAATTAGGGGGTTTTTTAACTTCTGTAACTCTGTGGGTAAGATAAATATGAAAATATGTTTTTCAAAGGAAACTGCCAAAGATGAGCTGGTTTGTAATTTTTATTTAACATCTCATAGCCAGTATTTTCAATGAGCTGCATTTCAGTCACTGAATAAACAATGGCAAGATTTTGCAGGGAGCTCAGTAAATTCCAGACCAGTTAAGGAACAAATGATGCAAGATTTCCTGTGTTAATCCAGGATTTTTCCTTGTCAGCCCTGCTATCAGATCTTCTGGCCTGACAACAAAAGATGGCAAAATGCATTTAAAAATAGCCCAAAGCAATGTGCCCTACAAATATCCCCAAAATAAATCCTTACGTGGCCATAAATATAAACACCCTAAATATAGCCAAAAGCACTGCTCTGTGTAGGAAAAATGGATCTAAAAGCTTCCCAGAGATTAATTGCAGGCCTTGACTGTGAAATCAATAGAGAACCCATCATCTTTTCACACAGTCAATGTTAAAATGACTAAAGCATCAACCTCATTTTGCCACTTAGCTCTGGAAGTTATATTTCAAACTGCAATATTTCTGTCTAAAGCTGCTGCCCAGTTTCTGAGAAACCAAACTGGGAACTTCCCAGCAGCAACTTCCCACTGTAGGGAGGGACACCTCCAGCATGGCACTGCAGCCCAGGGTCCCAAGGGCTTGGGATGGAAGTGGAAAATCAATATATTATTGTTTGCATTATGCTCCAAGCACTCTCTCTAATGATAAAGGATGGACAAAGCAGCCACATTCCTTACAGGAATGTTTGAGTGGCTGGGATTTGTCTTGGCAGTGACATTCCACCTCCTGAGGCAACAGTGGCTACTCTTAATTTTGTGTTATTTGTAATTCCAAAATGCTGTCCAGGCTAAAAACCTGAATATTACCAGGAAAGCTCAAACATAACTTTATTTCTTTTTCCTTAGAAGATGAACTGCTGCCTTTTCCATGGGAATGATCCCTCAGGCCTGTCCCCCTGGGATCAGAGGTGTGCTGCTCATGGCCTGCTCTCTTCAGAATGTTCTCTCTTGTTTCTTTCATCCTGGTTTTGTTCCAAATTTTGCCGTTGTGAGCGCATGTAAACCTGTTAAAAAACAAAAAAAATCACTGATGTTAATGTAGAACTGCATTACATTCGCACAACTCTTTTTTTAAGGTTTTAAAAAATGCAAAAGCAATGCCTGTCTCTGAAATTGCTCCTCTGTTTTAATTATGGAGCTCCGTCTTCAAAGATTTTTTTTTTCTTGTAGCAGTTTGGTTTTAAATGTACTAAGCTTTCAAGAGTGGTCTGTGCTTGTCCTAAAAGATTTTTGTTGGAACAGTTGTTTGTTTTATTCATATGTGGAAAATGTTAAATATCTTTTATTTAAAAAAAAAAAGTTGATAAATTACATGTACAATTACAATTCAATGATCTTTTGTATTTTATTTTTCAAAATAAATGCTTTAAATGTGATTTTTGTTTATTTATTTATTAATTAATGGGTTTGCTTCCAACTTAAGATTTCAATAATTCAAGATATTGATGTGTTAGTTATAATTCAAGATATTGATGTGAGGGAAGATACAACCTCATGTCCTGGGTTTGGATCTTATTTTAACGTTTGCAATGTAATGCTTTTTGTTTGCTTTTAATAGCTGGGTGATGAAGAAATAGTAAACTGGAGTGTCCCACTGTGAGGTATAAGGAAAGTAACGTGAGATTTGTTTACTGCAGGAAGAAGTAGGTAATTTTTAGCCTCTCGAATATGTTCCTCAAAAGCAATTGTGTTCAGAGATGCTCTGCTGGGGGTGGGGGGGAAACTGCTGCTGTGCGTTGTATCCTAAAGTTTCGATTTTTAGGATACAGTGTGGAACACGATTATTTCCATAAGGTGTTTTTGGGGTGGTTGTTGTGTCTCAGTTTCTGCTCCCCTCGGTGCTTCAAGGTGCTGAAGGCGGTTTCAACCTTCCTCCCTGGTTCGGAGAGGAGTTCTTTCCAAAATATTTGTATTTCCACAAATTCTCCTCTTAGGGTCTGACACAGTTTTGCTTTTCCTGCGTTTCTTTGCGGCTCCGTGGGGGATGATTATCTGTGAACCCCCGAACGGCTCTCGGCTGCCCTGAGGGACGGAGATTTCCCCGCTCCTTCCCACACGCGATCCCGGGGCCTCCCCTGGTGCCGGCTGAGGGCAGCGCGGCCCCGCTGCTCCCGCAGCCGCTAATTAACCCCGGCTAATTAACGCCGGGCGTTTCCCTCGGAGCGGCGCGAGCTGAGGG
>VZRO01001071.1:367070-382476 GCA_013397915.1 Daphoenositta chrysoptera | reverse complement strand
GATGGGCCCGTACGTGACGCGGGGGCGCGGCCGCTCCCCCCGGGCCGGAGCGGAGCCGCAGCCGCAGCCGCGGGCGGGCACCAGGTGAGCGCGGGCGGGGACAGCCGGCCCCGCTCCCCTCATCTCTCCTCGCCCCTCCATCCCCGGCGGGGCTTTCCCCTGGCCGGGGCTCCGGGACCGACCCGCGGCAGGTGCGGGAGCGGCGGGNGCGGGGAGGCCGCGGGGCTGGAGGGGCTCGGGGAGCGTGAGGGGAGCGGAGGGGCCGCGGCCGGCACCGCTTCCCCTCTGACAGCGGTCAGGCTGTCCCCCGGCAAGGCGCGAGTTAAGAGTTAATTAGCTATTAATGAATTATTGATTACATTGACGGACACCTGGCGTATCCAACACCCGGCTCGGTCCTGAGTTCGCCCGGGGCTGTGCTGCCCCATGCACCTGCTGTGGTGATGCCGGTGCTCCTCACAGCTGTCAGACGGCTCCGAGCTCTAAAAGCTGTGGAATTGTGAGTGAGGGGCAGTGCCAGGCACCAGTGAGTGCAGCCCCAGTGTCCTTTACCCACTCCCAGCCAGGTGTCCCTGCTGTCCTGCTCCTGCCCTGGAAGGTCACTGGGATGGAGAGTCCTATTCCACCCACCCACACACCCTGTCTTTGTTCTCAGCTGCAAAAGTTGAGTTACACTGTCCTTTCATCATACTCTGTGTTGTTGTTTATGTCTAGAGATGCTGGGGTTTTACAGTCCAGGATTTTCCAGTCCAGTGTATAACACAGTTTATTGCAGCTCAGAGATCCCAGCCCCTCTTCCAGGATGTTTCTTTGCCATTCTGATATAGATTCATTGGAATTCGCTGGATGTTGTGTCTTTTCCTTCTGTGTTCACACAAACCTTTCATCATCTGAGTTTCATGAAGTTGGCGATGCAGAGACTGCATAATCAGGTCGCATTCTACCCCAGTGTCTCTTGAAAAAGGGGGAGCCTTCCTAACAATCCAGTTGGTATCTCCCCAAAAAAGCACATCCCAAAGATTTGCCTATGAACAGAAGTTTGTGTGGGTCTGCTGTGATGGGTTCGTACCTTGATGAAAAAGACTTTGTATAACCCTTACGTAAATTTTTTGTTGGTATGTAACTTTTTTTAGGTTTGTAACTTTGCCAACACTGGTGTAACCTCAGAAGGTATTTAAGAAAAGGTTGTTTAAACCAGTATGGAGAAGTTGAGGGAACAGCAAAGCCTTGAAAAGCCTTTTTAAATCTTAGCATCAAGCCCAGCTCAAGGTTTGCTGTCATTCCCTGGGGAATGAAGCCAAACTGGCAGGGCCAGATCATTTGCTGAGCTTCCTTTGCTGTGTGTGGGACAATATCTGAGCTGTCCCCAACAAAGCTCCAGGAAGCAATCCCTGCTTTTAAATGACAGGTGGAAGGACTGGAAGGAGGCATTTCTGGTAGAGTTGGATGCTGCTGATGTGTGGTTCAGTCAAATATTTGATTTAATGATGATTTTGTTTATAGGTGGCTTTCTCATTAACTATCTGTTGATCTAGACCTAGATGTATTTGAAAGGGAAATGGAGGCATTTGCTTAGTTTAAATAAATAAATTCTTTAAATTTACTGAGAGATTTAACAAAGGAATATTTCTGGACATAGTTAAAGACAACGATTGCACGTGCTTTAAGTGGCAAGAAGAGGATCAGCCCAGGCTGGATGGGGCTTGGAGCAGCCTGGTCTGTGGACATGGCAGAGAGGTGGAACTGGGTGATCTTTAAGGTCCAGTTCAACCCAAACCATTCTGGGATTCAGATGGATGTGTTTTCCTCATGAAATGCAGCAAGTAACTTCTGTTTTTCTTTTAGGAGGACTCCTGTCAGCACAGCTCTGTTTCACTGCTCCGTGGGTGAACAGCTGAAGCCAACCTAGAGAGGGACTTCACTCACCTTTTAATGAACGTCAAAAAACAGGTTCAACTTGTCAGTCATTAATCTTTTTATTGCTACTATGCTTATTCTTGAAATCCTGGTCTAATGATGGTCTGCTAAACCTCATTTTTGAGGGATTGTTTTGTGTGGATGTTCCAATGGCAAAGAAGGTTGTTTCTCCTGAGCAGAACATAATTAATGCTGTCTCATGGCTTTTTTTTCTTAAACCTTGATGTCATATTGAAGGAGGATTATGAAAGAGGGAGAAAAATTCCTTCTTCTCAGCCCTCTAGTTCTGTGAGGAAAGAGGCCCTTTTTGGTGCAGTGCCAAATGGATGAACTTACCCCAAAAACCCATTCTGTGGTCAATAATGCTGATATATTTAATGGAGTGAATCTTGTTTATTCACAGTACACTCCATTTAAGGGAAATCTATGGGACATCCTTGAAAAATGCGGACAAAGAACACGTTTTTGGTCAATCTTGAGTTTTTATGAATAGTCTTTAGAGAACTGGAAACAGCAGCCAAAGCACTGGCAGCATTATAAATAATACATTCACAGTAAATACAGGCTCACCCTCAGTTTTTGACTGTGTGTCTTATAAATGCTTTTCTGCAAGCTGTTTCTGGGTGATAATTTATTTACCTCCTTAAAGGAATCCCTAGCAAAATAATCTTTCATTTATATTGTATATATTCTTTATCTGTCAGGCATAGTTGAGTTGTTTGGATAACTAATGATGTCAGAATAAACGTTCTTTTAGGACAAATATTAGAATTGTTAATAGGGTGTGGCCCTTCAGAAGCACTTCCATCCTTATTTATCTGCCTGTGCATTGGCCTGTGGTGGGAAAATTACTATGAACTGTAGAGAAGAGAAATTAAATCCCTCTCCTGAGCTGAGCCAAACCTCTTAAAGAGCTGCAGCTCAAACAGAAATGTTTGAAACTTCATAGTAGCTGTTTACATGTGTTTATTAGGGTGTTGAACAGGATGTTTCACCTCTACATTTTGGGGAAAGAAAGCTGCCCACAGAATATGGAAGTTTTGGTCTGATCAGGTCTCTGAAAAGTACCTGTTTTGCCCAGGAGCATCCCAGGTCTGTCTGGGTTCACTCTGAACTCAATATTTCCTTTAAGAGCTGAGATCTGACCATGTGCACAATGACTGTTAGCAGAATTATTAAAGCAGAATAATTACTATATTTTAAATTTTTATGTGATTTTTTTCTTGCTGATTTAGGGCAGGAACATCCTTTAGTTAATAAATGAACGTGCCAGACGTGCTTGTGCAAATAATCCTCCTCTTTCTCTATTTTATAGTGATTTGAGAGAAGGTTTGGAGGTAGCTGAAGCCTCTGGTAGTGGAATGTCTTTGTTAGGGAGTTGTGATGCTGCTGGAGACATCCTGGGAACGGGGATTTTACATAATGCAGTGCCAGGAGAGCAGCAGGGCTCTCTTTGCTGCCCTGCTCTTTCAATCATTATTTTTATCACGCAGTTTGTCAGTGCATCCCATTCTCCCATTGAGGATAGACTGAGAAGCCTTGCAGGTGTTAAATTAAATTGATAATTAGCAGCTTGATGAGGAGAGTTAAATATTTGTGTCTCATGCGCGCGTCCGTGTGTGGTGCGATGTGATGCAGTGGGCAGGGAAACGCCTGCTTTCCCCGGCTGGTTAGAAATCCCGGTTTTCCCGTTTCCCAGGGAATTCCAGAGCCTAGCCGAGCCCTCCCGGTGCCCGCCGCGCTCCCGTGAAGGTGACAGACGGAGCCGGGTGTCGCCAATGGCAGGGACGCGTCCCCGCATCCCGCCCCTGGCAGGGCCGTGTTCCTGCATCCCGCCCCTGGCGAGGGACAGGCTGGGACAGCGGCCACCCAAATTCTCCCAGCAAATGACATTTTCCTGCAAAGCCGCTCCGGAGCCAATCGCTCCCTGCACCGCGCAGCCAATGGATGCCGGGCCCTTCCCCAGCCCCTGCCGGCGGCTCCGGGGCTGGAGGGCCTTGGAACAGCTGGAATCGTGCGGCTGGATCATTCCTGCCCCCAGCCTCTCCCGGGGTGCTCGGCATCCCTGCGCCCTCCTCCTCCTCCCGGGAATAACGCTGCGGGCTGCGGGCAGCGCTCCGGAGATTGGGGTAATTGGGGTGATTAATTTGGGTCTCCCTTCAGCACTGCCACGGCCTCCTACCCAGCAGAGCTGCTCCCCAGAGCCAGAGGGATGGTGGTGGTCACGGGGCAGAGCAAAGTGAGAGCGAACCCGGATGATGCCATGTCGAGCTCGGATGCCGAGGATGATTTCCAAGAGCCGGCCACTCCCACCGCCACCCAGGCGGGACCGGCGCTGCCGCTGCTGCCTCAGCAGGTAAGGGCTCACCTGGGGGGGATGATCGCCGCAGCACACGCTGCTCAGGCGCTGAAGAATTCCGGATTTCCTTGTGGGTATCCAGCTCACTTTCCATGTTTGAATAAAAGGAAGTCTCTTGAATTTATTTGAGTAGCTCCGCAGCTTTATTTATGAGTTCTGTCCAGGTTTGGACTTGAGAAATGGAGTTAAGTGTTTATTCTGGTACTTAAGGCATCCTGGGGTGTGATAGTAAGATTTTAGGCCTGATGTAAAGAAAGACAGATTTTTTTTCAGTGTATTGAATAGTCTGGTTGTGTAAAGGAACCAGAAGAGTGCAATTCCCAAGGTTGACCTGAGATTTCCCCCCTTTTTTTTTTCTCTCTCGTAAGGCTGGGGAAGGGGTTTTGTTTTGTTCTTTCCTTTCCCCAAAAAAGCCAAGAGGAGGCATTAATATCAAATATCTGCTATTCCAGCTGAGTGATTCCTGCTGTTTCAGATTCCCAGCTACAATTAAACCACTCCCTGATTCCTCCCAGAAGCCAAAGCATCCAAGTTTTTACTCCTCAGAGCTCCCTGGTCTGTGGCAGCGGGGCAGGAACCACGCATTTGTCCCAGCAGCAAACTCCAAGTGCATTTTGTAGGCTGTGCCCTTTGTCACCTGCAGAGGACTCGAGGCTCCTTCCTGATGTCCTGGTTGCTTTTGCAGTTCCCAGAAGTTGTCCCGCTGAACGTGGGGGGGATGTTTTTCACCACCAGACTGTCCACGCTGCGCAGGTACGAGGACACCATGCTGGCAGCAATGTTCAGTGGCAGGCACTACATCCCCACCGACGCCGAGGGCAGGTACTTCATCGACAGGGATGGCACCTACTTTGGGTATGTACAGAGTCCTCAGGGCATGCTTCGAAAGTTCTTACTGAAAACTTATTTTTAAACTCATTTTTAATGGTTTTTTCCTTAGCGTTAAATGATATTTGTGCAGCATTTATGTTACATGCCTTCAAAGCATCACAGGAGTAATTGCAGTTAAAAACTCTTTGTTGTTGGTTGTGCAATGCGAAAGGAAAAACGAGGACTGTTTTGAATTTGTGCATTGTCTCCCCTCCTTTCAAGGTATCAAGTTGGTTTAATGGTTTAAAAAAGTGTTTGGTGTTGCTTTACGTAGGAAACTCCTTTGCACAACACTGGGTTTTAATTGATATTCAGTATTTAGAGTGAAGAGGGAATGGGAGGAATTAATCTAGGATTTCTACAAAGTTAAAAGTATTATATTTTCAGTCTTTATCAGGATATAACTGGTAAAAAAAAGCACAAGCCTTAAAAACATTATTTTTCTAAATTGTTTTTGCTGGTAGTGCCATATTCCTTCACCTCCAGGATTCCTTCCTACGTGTTCAGTTTTTATTTTATTTTTTATTAAACTAACTATGATTACTAATGCTCATGTTTGAATTGGGGTGAGATTGCTAAAAAAGGTAATCAGTCTTCATGGGTCCAGGTCTTTGCCCAAAGCACACATTGCAATTTATTCTAAATTTCTTGTTGGTCCTTTGTAGACATTTCCTTAGTATCTTCCACAAAGAAGGATTGAATTATTTTCAAAGCACTTTTGGGTTGTACCATAATCTGGGACAGAGATAGATTAAGCCACTGTGTTTATTCTAAAATAAATGTGTCTTTACATGTGGCAATTTTTTGGAAAATCAATTAAATTTGTGATGTTATCAACCTCAGTTGAAAATAGAGCTGGAACAGAGAGCCAGGTTAGCTCGTGCTGTATTTGTTGTCATTCTAAGGAAGATTGCAGTAACGCTTCTTTTATTTGATAAGGTTTTCTTGGTTAACACTTATAAACTGATTTTTTTTGTTTATTTGATAAGGGTTTTGTTGGTTAATACTTATGAAGTGATTTCTTTCCCTGCTAAAAAATCCTGTTGCTGAACAGTGTTTCAGAACTACAAGGAAATGTTCTCTCTCTCTTTTTAAAAAATTCCGATTATTATTCTGTAAATGGCCCTGATCTGTGAAGAGAAACCTCCTTTGCAGATGTCCCATCCATTTAGCTGGATCTGTGTGGAATAAAATGATTATGATTCTCTGGGAAAATGGAAAAGTTTATTTTGTCCCAGACCTAAATTTGAAATGCAGTGACTACAATCTCTTTCCCATGAAACACTGTGGCCTCTTCTGTGTTATAAATGGTTTCCTCCACATTGAATGTTTTGTTTAAAATACACTGATATTTTTTCAAATGAGTTTTGACATCAACAGAGAGGCAAAATGTGAAATAATGGCTTGGAAACCTGAATGTGGCAAACGGTTTTAAAAACAAATGTTAGTAATATGGATCATTTATTTCAGTTACTGTCTCAATAGAGCAAACAATGAATATCCAGCATTTCCTCTCCTTTCCCACCTGCAAGAGTTTTGGCAGAAATGTGTTTGATAATGATATTTTTTCCCTTTTTTTTAGAGACATACTAAACTTCCTACGATCTGGTGACCTGCCCCCACGAGAACGAGTGAGGTCAGTGTACAAGGAAGCTCAATATTATTCCATAGGACCATTGCTAGACAATCTAGAGGATATCCAGCCTCTTAAAGGAGAAAAAGTTAGACAAGCTTTCCTGGGCCTAATGCCATATTACAAAGGTAAATAAACAAAGTAGCGCTGACTGTTTCTTCTAGTGGGGTTCCAGTGTTCTACCTCGTGCTTTCAGTCTGCTTTCAGCTCCCAAACGGATCCCATTGCAGCTGGGAAGTTGATTCTGTATTTTTCATGCTGTTTGGATCTTTGAGCTCTCCACATCCTGCTGCATCCCAGGGTGTGGATTTCTGTGTTTAAAGGGGAGCAAGATTAGGCCGTAACGTTATTAAATGAGAGGGTTTGTCTGCATTTGTTTGTCAGGATTTGCAACTGAATAAACTCAAGGCTGCCAAGTTCACCACGTAACTTGGGCATATAATGAGGTGAGCTGGTTTTGGCCAAATTTAAAGGAGAAATATCCTCCGAGGGAAAGGCAGGATACCACCAACCCTTCCCCCCACCACCAGGTTCGGGGAAAGAAAAGAATTTCCTCAAAGGAAAGTGAAAGAGATAAAAGCGATTTATTTAACAAAACACACAGAGAAAAGGATAATAATGCTAAATAATAAAATCCCTCGCTGTGGAGGGAAACCTGGGAAGATTTCAGAGTCCTTCTCTGGGTGTGGCCTCTCTCCCCCGCGGAGCTGGGCCGGTGGGGCCCTTCCAGGGGTCTCTGAAGGAAAGGTCTCCCCCGGTGAGCTCCGGTGTTGTAAAACAGTCCCGAGGAGAAGAAGAAAGGGAAAAAACCAAACCAAAAGTGCCAAGAAAACTCTCTCTGGAGAGAAAGAGCCAAAAGGTGGCTGGTAGCAAGGCTGCCTCTTCCACCCTCTGTGCCACCGAGCCGAGAGAGATCTGTGTGTGTCCTTGAGCAATTGTTTTGAAAAGTTCGCTGAGTTTTCTCTCACACCCAGGCTTAAAGGCACAGAATTCATCTTCTGGGCATAGAGTGGGGATAGGGGATACACATCATAAAGTCACCCCAAGACAGAGGCCACCAAGTTCACCAGATAACTGAGATTGATTTGGTTATTCTGTGTTTTGCTACGAGCTGCTAATACCATGCTGAGAGTCACTGCAGTGAAATGTTTCACATTAAATCATTGAATAATTGCTTTTGGTCTCTTCTCCTCAGTGATCGGTTGTAACCCTCAAGCNTGCTTTTGCTCTTCTCCTCGGTGATCGGTTGTAACCCTCAAGCTTTGTCTTTCTTAAGACTGCCAAGTTCACCACATAACTTGGGCATACAATGAGGCCACCAAGTTCACCAGATACCTGAGACTGATTTGATTATTCTGTTTTGCTACATGCTGCTAATACCATGCTGAGAATCACTGCAGTGAAATGTTTCACCTGAAATAATTAAATAATTGCTTTTGCTCTTCTCCTCGGTGACCGGTTGTGACCCCCCGGCTTTGTCTTTCCTCGCAGACCACCTGGAGCGGATCATCGAGATCGCCAAGCTGCGAGCCATGCAGAGGAAAGCCCGTTTCGCCAAGCTGAAGGTCTGCGTGTTCAAGGAGGAGATGCCCATCACTCCCTACGAGTGCCCCCACTTCAACGCGCTGCGCTTCGAGCGCAGCGAGAGCGAGACGAAGCTCTTTGAGCACCACTGCGAGGTGGACGTGTCCTTCGGGCCCTGGGAGGCCGTGGCCGACGTCTACGACCTCCTGCACTGCATCGTCACCGACCTGGCGGCGCGCGGCATCGCCGCCGACCACCAGTGCATCGGCGTCTGCGACAAGCACCTGGTCAACCACTACTACTGCAAGCGCCCCATCTACGAGTTCAAGATCACCTGGTGGTGAGTCCTTGCCCCCGCCCAGGGCTGCCAGGACTCCCGCAGGAGGAGCGGTCGCGGCGGCGGCGGTGCCGGCGTTCCTCGGGATCGGCCTCGCTGGCGGCGAAGGGAGCCTGGGGAAGGGCTCGGGGAAACCTCTGGAAACTTGAAAATCCAGACTGTTGGCTCAGGTACCTTAACGAGGCACAAAACGAAATCACCTCACGGGGAGGATGGAGGGCAGTGTCTGAACATCTGCTGAAAGGTGCCACCAACCGCGTGGCTTCGGGATGGGATTCCGGGCTTTTCCTGCGTTGGTGGGAATCTGGGGTGCTACTAAAGCTGACGTTTCAGTTTTACCCTCTTAGAAGTGTTTTAGTTCCTCCTTCGACCTTACCACTTCATAAAATTTGAGTCCTACCCAGCACAAAGATTCTGGAAATGTCATTTTGATGTATTAGATCATTAAAAAAAAGAAAAAAAGGAGTATTCCCTCTATATTCCCCCTACATTCCCCCTACATTCCCTCTACATTCCCTCTACATTCCCTCTACATTCCCTCTATATTCCCTCTATATTCCCTCTATATTTCCTCTATATTATTAATTGTTGTCAGGGTTAAGCTGTATTTCTTTTTTAATTAAGAATCTACATTGTGAATTATAATGTTATACTTCAATTATTTCCATTGTTATCAAAAGGAATAGCAGATTTGGAATATATTCCTTAATGCTTTTAGGAATAATAACTGTTCATGGAAGACTTGTGCCTGTTTTTAGCCTTAGAAATTCTAAATGTTTACAATATCTACAAAAACAAAAGAAAAAGCTCTTTAGGATCAGGTCATTTACAAAGGCTTTTGGTAAATGAGAAAACCCTGTATGTATGTTCCTATTAGCAGTAGTGAGAGAAATATTTAATGTATATTATTTTATTACTGACTCTTTTTACATTCTGTGATATTAAACTTTATTTTAGACTTAAAGTCAGATGATATTAGACAAGTGCTTCCTTCACCTCACCTTCTTCAGACAATTAAATCTGAATTTTATCATTCTTGTTGATCCTTCCTGGTGTCATAGCAGGAAAAACAAAATTCAACCTCCATATTCAAATACTTCTCCACTCTAAAGCAGTAGGAAACTTCTTTCCATGCTGGAAGAGGCAGCCACTGCAGAATCATACTTTATTCAGAAGGTCATTTTTGTACTTCTGTCATGAGCAACCACATCCCAAATTTTAATTACTGAATTCAGCCCAAAACTGAGAGGGAGAAAAGTCTGAAAATATTATTGGTTTATGAGGTACAGAAAACTCCAGCCCTTCAAAATAACCTTAATAACCTTTAAGAGAGAGGAAAAGTAAATATTTGCATATTGCATTCCATTGGATTCATTAATCCAAGAATATTGCTTAATTAAACTTCTGACCAAAATCCTTTAGAAACATTAACGGCAGTGATCAAAATTCTCAATTTTCTGAGGCAATTTTTAGAATAACTCTAAGAATTTTAGGATCAAATTGTCTTGCAAAAGAAGAGACACTTTTTTTGCCTTGTCACCCTTTCAGGTATTTAATTTAGGAATTAAATTGTCTCTGAGGTGGGTGTCTCCCTGCTATCTCTGCAATGTTTCCTCACAGAGGGATCACTGTCAAGTGCTGAGTTTCAAGGCCAGAGATAAATCTGAATAGAGGGAGTTCTGCACATTTAGATCTAAATTTCAGTTTGTTTCAGTTGTTTCCTGAAATAGTGGCCTTGGTGTTACAGGTTCTTGGAGTTGTGTTTGGCAACCCAAAATTAAAAGTTAAACCGAGCCTGGTAAAGCTTCCCTGCAATGAGAGGGTGCCTTCATTTTTTCTTTTTTTTCCCAAGGAATCTCAAACTGCAAACCACAATTTCTTATAAAATTAAATAACATCTTCAAGCTGAGCCTCACAAAGTTTTGGCTGCTTGTGCATTTCAGATATTTAAGTTTAAGATTCTCAGATTTTCAGATTTACATTTTCAGATTTTCAGATTTACAATTTTCAGATTACAATGAGAATTACAGTTTTACTGGAATTTTCAGTGAGTTTTTTTTTACCACTTCCCATAAATGTATTTACAGAACTCTGGTTTGGATTCCAGCACTCCTTGCAGAAATGGATCACAAATTGATTTTCACAGTGTATTTTTTGCTTTGGCTTTAGGAATTTTCCTGCTGCTGTTCAGGAGAAGCTGTGGTGACAAAATTCCTGTTTCAGTCATGTTTGTTATTTCTTAATGTGCACACGTTGGGATTTTGTAACTTGTTCCTGTTCACTGCTTCAATAATTAAGGAGGGCAACCCAACCAAAAAGAGAAAAGGAACATCTTGGTCTGTATCAGCTGTGTCTCAATCAAAGTTCTCATCCTCCTGAAGACATTAAGTGCAATACTGCAAAGGAAAACATGGATTTAAGCCCACACGCTTTAATTAGTGCTGGAATTTGGGATTTGTGCAGGTCAACAACATTGAAATTGTTCCAAGCAGTCTCTGTTTACAAGGATTTTGCTGCTCTTGCTTAACCTGTGCTCATTTTTTGGCAGAAGCAGAAGAATTGTGCAGGTGGATGGCAGGGGAGTGTCATCTAAAAACTGGGTTATGTAACGTGATTGATTTCTCTTTTCTGGGCCTGTAGCTTTTGACATTCTACATTTGCAACAAAAAATGTGAGTAGCAGATCTATTAAATCCATGTTTGAGAGGATTGGTGGGTTTTGTGTAGAATTGGCTCATTAGACTGTGGAATACTGCTTTTTTTTTTGCTTTTTTTTTCTTTCTTTTTTCTTCTTTAGGACTTTTCTTTCTCTCTGGGCAGGCCAGAGTTTTGCTAAAACATTTTTCTGTGCTTCCTTAGCTTTTTTTTTGCCACTTTGTCATCTACAAAGCCACTTTTCCACCCCCACACTCCCAAATCCTTGTGTTTGTGAGCAGTAAATGGTCTCCTATCCATTTGAATATCGGGGGAAGGGTGGGATAGTTGATATTTATTTAAAATTAGAATTATTAACTAGTTTTTACGTTGCTCTGTGTGTGTGAACAAAAAACATGACAAGACCAATCTTTTTAACATTCCCTTTATATCCATCGTTGAGTGGCTTTTAACAGGGAACAAAGGGAGGTCTCACATGAAGTGAGTTGGGCAATTCCACAGCACATGAAATGTTTCTGCATCTGTTTTATGCTTTTGAAATAGGAAGGGGAAAAAAAGGAAAATAAAACCAGGAAAATTTAAAAAAAGGAAAATTACCCTTTTTTATGAAGCAGCCATAAATGACATGAAAAAGGTGTTTATGTACAGCAGCCACTTCATGGCTGTTGATCTCTAGAGTTTAAAAAAAAATATCTCAAAATAACTTTTGGACTTGGTGTGGACTTTTAACTTGAATACCCAATATTCTGCACAGGAATCTGAAATACTCCTTGCTGAACTTCCATCCTCCTCAGAGGAAGGTGAAGGTGCTGCCAGCTTTGATCTGGGAAGCCTTTGAGCCATAAACAGATCCTCCTGGTGCATATGCTGGATTTTTAATTTTATTTTAATTTTTATTTTAACCTATAATGAGCGATCAGCTTCTGCATTGATGAGGGTGTGAGTTCTTTGATTTGGAAGCACTTCAGGCTTAATTACCTTAATAACAAAAGCAGTCAATTATTGCAGCAGGAATTTCTGCATCACCTCTTTTGAGGGATTTTTCTAAGTTTTAGGAAGTCTGCTTGGGAGACACCTCACGATGTAATATATGCAAATACCTGAATTTGTTAATGTGAATATTTTTGAGATGTTGTTGTGAGTTGTGTAATATTCTCTCCTGAATCTGGCACGAGTGATAAGGGGTGAGTTAAACGCTGGTTTTGTGATAAGCCAGCTCATGCCTTGGGTATCTCCTGCCCTCATTTGTAAAATCACCCATCCCAAAGGCTGTTAAGGTTGCAGGAAAACCAGGAATCCTCCTGGGCTCTCCACAGTGAGGCAGGAGGAGGATCAGGGCTCCTTAACCCACTGCAGGCTCCGTTCTTGGAGACAAAGTGGTCACAGGGTCTGGCTCACAGAAGGCAAAACTCAAACCCTCCTGTCATGAGGAATGGGCTGATTTGCAGAAGCACCTCACCCTGGCCTTGCTGAGGGGTTGTTAAAATCCCAGCAAACTGAAGGATGTGGATGGTTTAAACTGCTCTGAGAGCTTTGTGAAGCCCTGATCTCCTCGGAGTTGGTGCAGTGGATGTTTTGAGATACAGAGGTTGGGCAGTCCTTTTAGTTGAGCTTTTTGGTGACCTGAGTTTTCCCAGTGAAACCCGAAGCCCAGCGAGCTGATTTCCAGCGTGTGCTGAGCACTGGTTTTTGGAAATATGGAAGTGGGAGGGAATTCCCTCTGCAGTGCAACCCCTAGGGACAGCCCTCACTACCTCTGAAGGAAAACCTCGGGCTCCTGATCCCACACCCGTTTGTCAGGTGAGTGTAGGAGGAGATGAGGTATCTCGGCTGAACATTCCCAGTTCACGACTCCAACTGGATCCCCGTGCTCCTCACCCCTTCTCCAACCTTTCACAGCTACAATTCCACGTGCAGGGAATTGATCTCTTCTCTGCTGCACCCTCAGATTTGTTTGCCAGGTGAATACTCAGCCTATTTTAAACTCATTATTATATTGTAGTATGGTGACTGTTAGTTGCTAAAGAATCTTATTTATTAAATCTTACTACTCTTAAAAATACCTGAATAAATGGATTAAATTAACAGCACAATCACTTTAATTTCACTCTTCTGCTTCTTTTTTTTTTTTTCCTAATGACTGTTAAGAAATGTAAACTCTTACTTCTTTTAAGGGCTTACATAGGAATATGTATTCAGCCTAACCATTATTCTGGGGGCTGAGGGCCTTGCTGTAAGCTGAAGGATAACTGCATGATCCCTCACCTGTTTTTTTTTTCCCTAAAAAGCTAGTTACTGATATAATTAAAGCTCATGGTTTTCTGGCTTCATTTGGCATTTGCAAGCCCTCGTTCCCAGGTTTATCCTCACTGCTCGTTGTTGTTTAGGGGACACGATGAGGGAGATGATGGAAGTGGCAGCAGGGAACAATTCCTGTCAGAGCTGGTTGTTCCCACTGCAGGCTGTTCTTTGTGTTTGGTTTCTGCTCTTGGTGTGTGAGGCCATTTCTGTGTGAATTCATCGTGCTGTGGTTCTGGGAGATAAAAGGAAAATCCAGTGGCTGTGGATTGCAGTGGGAATGCAGCAGTGATGGGAGAGGTGCCTGCAGGGTCACACTGCTCCAGTCTGGTTCAGAGCACCTTTATGTCACAGCTGGATCTTTCTTTTCTGCATGGCAAAGCAGAGCAGTCACTTGGGACACAACTGCCTGGCAGGTAAGGGAAGATTTCAGAGCAGACAGCGCAGAAAAATGATCTCTTAACTCATTATAAACTCTGGGATATATTTCTTTCACTTCTTTTAATCACTGCTTTACCTTGGACAATTTATAGAGCCCACTGGCTTTAGGTTGTGGTTGGCACTACTGAGCCCTGAAGATGTGTTCAGGATTTTCACACACAGCACAGAGGACCCAGGATACTTCTAAGTTTTGGGCTATGAAAAAAAAAAAACCCAGTCTTATCATTATCTTTCTGCAAATAAGCTGATTTCAGAGGATAGCTCTGTTCTGTTATTATCTCCTGTATATAATTCTCTAACTGGAAATCACTTTCCAGAACATCAGTTCGTAGTCATTTTACTTACACAAGCTTAGTATAAGTTTACCTCCACTCTCACTGTGACTTTTATAAATGGATTTTGTTTTGCTGAATTATAAATTGTATGTGTCTATGCATTGTAACCCGTAATGCCTTTGAAAATCCAGCCTGGATGCTAACGATCAGGGTTTGGAATTATCTCCAAATGTGTTTTGTTAATAATTATGTTGACGTGTGATGTTCAATACTGTGAGTACTGCAGTGTATTATTTCTTAATACTTTTGACTTTTCCGTTCAGGTAATATATGGTCTATATGTTTTTTATTTAAAACACATAGAAGAAAATGTGGATATAAAGGTTGTGTTGTGCAATAAAAAATTATTATACTGAAAACTGTTGGAATTCTGGCTCATCTGGTCTGCAGCCCCTGCGGTGCCTTTCTTCACCTTCCCTGGGATTTCAGTGCGCTTTGCCTGACTGAAAATGGAAATTAAGACACGAATCCATCCTTCCCTCCCGACCCACCCATTCCTGTGACAGAGCACAGGGACGGTCCCAGCAGCTCTGGGATTGTGCAATGCTCAAAAAAGAACCTTTCTGTCTGTTCAGGAGTATTCTCCCCTTGTTTCTGAAGTGATTTCCTTGCTGTCCATCTGTCCTGCTGAAGCGCTGCCTGTCTCACATGGGGATGTCCGTGCTAAGAAAAAACAAAAAAAGAGGGAAAATAAAAAAAAAGAAGATGGAAACCAGCACAAACACTACGTGACTGAGCAGGGAAAGATGAGTTTGAAACAGCAGCGGATATTCACCCCGTGCTGCAGAGAGCCCAAGGGCAGCTCTGGGTGCTCGTGCGGGGCCAGGGCCCGGCTCTGGGGCCGAGGAGCCCTGCGGGGTGCGGAGAAGGAAGGGAGGAAGGGAGGGAGATGCAGTGTGGGAATTGCTGCGCTGGGAGGGGCAGACAACGGGCGGCGGAGGAGAAGGGCTGTGGATGTGCTCCCACCGCCGGCACGGCCGTGCGCCGGCCCCGCCGGGCCCAGCACCCCGGCCCGCCCGCGGCCCTCGGCCGGCGGCC
>VZRO01001071.1:329676-367020 GCA_013397915.1 Daphoenositta chrysoptera | reverse complement strand
GGCCGTGCCGGGGCCGGGGTCGGTGTTCCCCCGGGGCCGGGCCGTGCCGGGGCCGGGGTCGGTGTCCCCCCGCCGAGGGGCTTCGCGCCCGCCCCGCTGCCGCCTTGGGCCCGGGCGAGGGGTCCCTGGGCCCCGCGGGGGTCGGGATAAACAGCGGGATAAACACCGGGATATGCGGAAACTTGGCAAACCGCCTTCCTCCTCCGTGTGCAGCTCCTAAATTCAATTTTTATTAGATATATATGTATATTTTAGTTCGATGGGTCTGTGCCGGTGGTTAACAGGGTGCAGGTGTCACTGACAGCTTTGCCAGTATGCCCCCCCAGCCTGTTTTCCTCATGAGTTCCTTGTGGATCAAGGAGTTTTGGGCTTTATTTTTGTGAGTATTGCCGCTGCCCTGCGGAGGATTAAAGTCCTTTAAGCTCAAGCCGGGTGAAGTTCGGCGATTTTTAAGATGCCGAGCAGTGCGTTTTGGATGCTTTTGTGGGTGTTTGCCTTCCTTCACGTGCAGCTGCTAAAGCTAATTTTTATTATCTATGTATTTTAGTTAATTCCATGGGCCTGTGCTAGTAGATAACAGGGTACAGGTGTCACTGATGGCTTTACCAATAGTCCCCCACCCCAACCTGTTTTCCTGATGAGTTCCTTGCGGATCAATGAGTTTTTGGCTTTTTTCCTGTAAGTATTGCCCCTGTGTGGCTTCTCACTGCACAGCTGAGGATCAAAGTCCTTTAAAGTCAAGCCCGGTGAAGTTTGGAGAATACTTAAGATGCTGAGCGGTGCATTTTGGATGCTTTTGTGGGTGTTTGTCACTGCTTGTAGCACTTTGTGGAGGGTTCGGGTTGTTCCCTTGAAGCAGGGAGTGGCTCAGAGAGGGTGTGAGATACTGAAAGATGAATGATGTGCTGGAGTTACCAAAAAAATCCTCCGAGGGGGTGGCTCAGGGCTGTTTGAAATCCTGCTGCTCTGTGGCAGGGGCTGGCATGGGGTGCTGGGTTGATTTGAGAGAGTTTTACAGGCAAAATTAAACTGGTTTTTTTGGCTGAGTGGGGCCCAGTGCTGGGAATTAGCAGCACTGCACGTTTTGGGGCAAAAAGGGGTGGAATTGTGAAGGTTGTGATTTAAATCCATGATCGACTTGCCATACTTTTGTTGTTTGGTCTCATTTGGAACTACTTTTGAAGCAGGGAAATCCCTCACACCAGGACTTTGGGAACTGCACTGAGCTGCTCTTGGTTTTCCAGTTACCCAGCACTTTTTTGAGACCAATGACCAAACCAGCCCAGCAGAGAAGGACGTGGTGTTTTCCAGGAACAGTGCTTTTCTCAGGAATTGGATGTGCTGGCCTTCTGGACACGGTTACAAAAGTGGTTTTTTTGCAGCAGGGAGGATTAGGAAGAGAATTGTAGCTCAGTGGAATGTTTTGCTGACCAATAAAAAGCCCAAAACAACGCACAGTAGAAGGGGAAAATAGACTATAAAGCCAATTATACCAATTCCTAAGACTGCTTTACCCAACACACTGATTATAAGCTTGAAGATAGCCCATGATTCTGGTATTTAATTTTGTTCTGTGGTGTTATTTAAGGTAGAACAATCTTTCTCAGCTCCTTCTTTTTTTTTGCTGTGTAATCCCCAGTTATGCTTGGGGCTTTGTTTTCTGATGATTAACCACTTGTGATCTAAAACCAGACCTAGAAACCTTGCTTGTGAAGTGCTATTAAAATGCCCCTTGTAACAAGTCAGATACAAAGTGTATAAAACGTTTTGAAGTTTTTTTCTCTGAGGTTTTAGGCAACTTAATTTCCGTCTGTGTCGAGTGCGGTTGGCAAGAAATAGCGTGTAGAAGCTGTGTCTGAGGAGATTTTAGCAGTTCTAGGTAATCTTTTTTTTTATTCCGAATTCCCAGTCAAGCAGCACAAAGCGTTTTTAGATGTTTCCTGTGCTTTCATTTAAAAGCAGAGCTGTGAGTCACATGGAGCTGGTCATTCATCCCACAGCCCAACCTGTAGCTCCGGGCCTGCGCTGACATTTGAGGGGGAAAACACAACTCCGAGCTGAGGAAATTGAGCCGCAGCCTCGTGGCCAGCAGGATTTTGGGGGTTCGAAGCAGTGGCTGCAGTTTCCCCTCCCAGTGACAGGACCCGGCGCTGGGGTTTGTTTGAGGTGGCTGCTCACCAAAGCAGCCACAGGTTCTTTCCTTGGCACTATTTTTTAGCAGCCTGCGCTGTTTATCCTACAATTGTTTATCCTAAAATGGCAAGAAAGAGGCACATTAAAAGTGTGAGCACTGCAAAGATAACGCGCAGCTTTCTTGCCTAATTCCCGAGCTGCCTAATGGCTTTTGTATTTTCTGTTCATGAGCCTGAGATCATCTTGCCCCACCCTTTCCTTGGGAGGAAATTAGCTCATGGTTAATTACCCTGCTGCTAATTACATGCCTGAGTGTTTGGGGTTACACCTGAATCACGACTCTTCCAGCACGTAGGTTGGTGCTCTTCAGAATTTTGGGGCGTTTGCGTCAGTGCTTCTTTGGAATAAATACTTTTTAAGGGCACTTTTCCATTGGCAAAATACGAAATACACCTTAACTCCATCCTTGCACCCCTCAGGTTTTGGTGCACTTTCTAACCTACCTTATAAATCTGTTTTTAGCAATTAAAATTAGTAGTTGTTGGCTGCTGTCTTGATCTAAATTATGATGGAATATTCAGGCACAAGTAAAATGTGAAACAGCAGTAAATGTAAGATTTGTGTGTTTGGAGACGTCCCTGGTTTTCTTTTTATTTTTCCTGCTTTAAAATTCCATTTTTGGGGATGGCCATGAACGACCAGAGAGCTGCAGTGAGTGATCCTTCATTGTGAACACTCTTTGGGGCACTTTGATGGTTTTGAATTAGAAGAATTCAAGTTCATTAAGTGCTAGAATGACTTTTGAAGAGCTGAATCACATTTGCTTCAGCCCAGTGAAAAGACTGCTGTAAATTGTTGCTAATGGTTGTGCCGAGATTTTTTTTTTTTTTTTGAGAAAACTTAATTTTAGGGAGGGAAGAAAAAACCCAAACCAACAACAACAAAAAGAAACCAAAACATTGCCACAACCCAAACCTGCCTGTTCCCAGTCTGTGTTTTCCTGGTTTTAGATACATTTAATTAAGTCGTGACCAATACTGAAACTCATTTATAGCACTTCAATTATAGAATTAAAGCTCCTGCTTTAATTTCCAGCGTTAGTTTGTGGAGTTACTTAAAAACTGTTCTTCACAGCTTGTGAGAATTAGGAATTGATTGCAATTAGCTCTTACTGAAGGTGTTTGATTGATTAAGCAAGACCCTTTCTGTTCAGCTGTGAATATGAGCTTTTCCAGCCAGCTCTTGTCTCAAAGGTGACCTCAGCAATCCAGGACTAATAAATAGTTCATGGCCCAGCTGAAATCTCAAAATCTGCACTGATAACAAACTGCCTGCTCCATCCCTGGCAAGGAGGGGAGGTGGAAAAGAACCAGAAAAACAAGCTGGGGGTGTTGGAGCCCGTGGTAAATCCCTGCTGCTCCTAAAGCATCTTTCACCCAAGCCAAAGCTGTGTCTGGAGCCTTTGTGCTGTGAAAATTGTCTTGTGTTTCTTGCTGAAAAGAAGGTGTTACATAAGTTTAGTCTTTCATGTGTGCATTAAATCAGCCCTGGGTGATGGATTCAGTGTGGATTGAAGGAGCCTCTTTTTTCCTGCCACATAAAAGCTGAGGGTGCATCTGCTCTTTGCTGTGACTGATACCTGAGTTAATAGGTTTAGAATGAATTTTTCTGGTTCTTTTGTAAGTTGGTCTCTGTGAAAATTAGAACTTAGCATTTTGCTGTTCTTGAGCTACAAAAGGTCCAGAATCCTGGAGGAATGATTGCTTCTCCTTCAGTTCCCTTTGTGGAATACTGACAAAAAATGGCCTGGGGATTTATGGGCTTGGAACAAAATTCATGTTTCCTGTGCCTTAACTCTCTCTGTGTTGTCTCAAAGGTGGTTCAAAGTGTGTGACAGGGAAAGTGAATTTGCTTTCAGCCAGAATATTTTGCAGAAAAGTTGGTTTTACTGGTTTGGGCTCCTGGTGTGCTTCCCTGGTGGTGGGAACTGAAACCCTGCAGTGTTTGCACCCTTGCTCTCAGTTTCAGCTTTGCAGAGCCACAGAGGGCAGGCAGCTGCTTTGTCCTTCCTGAAAAATACTCTGTGACTCCCCATTTTATGAAGGGAGAGCTGGGATTTATTGCAGGTTCTTCTTGGATGACAAACTTGACAGAAAAAATCGAGGGGTGTGAGCAAGGATGAGAAGCCTCTGAGTTGGTGCTGCCCTTCCTAAAAGGTGTTTGCTCTAAACAGGTGAATAAAAAGAAAAAAAAAATTATGTAAGTGTGGGTACAGCAAGAAAAATATGTTGATACTAAGATGTATTTGAGAGCTTCAGAATAAACTGCATTAAAGCAAGTAGAAAGCTAATTTTGAATTAAACCACAGTGATTTGGGGTATTTTTTCATCATGACAAAACTACTGTGAGATGCTGTAAAAAAGCTGGGGCAGATCTGATCTGCCATTAGAGACCTTTGATGTGCAGCCCTGCAGATAGATCTGACTTAATATGAATCATATGCCTCATTTCCTCTTAGTTTCAGTAGGATTGGGAAAAATAAAGCTGGACATGGAGCTTCAGCCTGGGAATTCTTGTGGCAGGAAGACAAGGAGCATTTTGGTGTCCACAGCCAGCAGTGGGACGCCTTTCCAGGCTGGGATTATCCCAACTAAATCCCTCAGGAGCCACACAGGCTGTGTGAGGTGCACTTTAAAGATCATAGAAAAGAGTTGGGTGATCTCCACATTTCCATTTCAGTGGAGAACACGAGACCAGAAGCTTTTGCTTAGGAATAAATAACGTTCAGTAAAGGCATTTTATAAATTAATAACTAACTCTAAGAGCCCATTCTTCTTCTAAACTCTTCAAAGGGCTGTTGCTAATTAAGGTGTGGTGAGGTCTAGTCCTGGCACAGAAATGCTCAAAAGAAGATTCTTTTGGTGTTTGTGAGGTGTCATTTCTGCCTTCCCTGATGATATTCACAGCAGAGCCGTTTGAAACACTCACTAAGCAAAGCAGTGGTTGAATATATTTTAAATTATGTTAAAGTTTTTCTTCTGGCAGGGAGGTGTGGTGCTTCTTGAAGTGCTTTAACGGGGATACAGGAGATGCAAGAAGGATGTTTGGTGCAAAGCACCTCTCCAAATTGTACTAGTTAATGTTATTTATGAACTACTGGTACTTTGTTGTATTTCTGGATTAGATTTCTTATTTTAATGTGGAAGTTTTTTACCTTCCTGATGTTTTCCTGACTTCTCAGTGGGCAGGTGGTGTAAAGCTGTTTGGAGTTGCCTGCTCTCCAGCTCCAGAAAAACAACAAATTTGGTTTTTTCCCTTGAATTGTGTTAGAAGTGGGCTTTGAACAGGTCATGCATTGAGGGCAGGAGTGAAAATAAGAGATCTGACCATGCAAAATGTGTGGTGTGACTGTGCAAACACATTGAGGAGGTGATTGTTGGATAAGGAATGATCACCTTTAGCTGGAGTGGGAGGGAGAGAAGGGAACAGAGAAGGGGGGAAAAAGCATTTTGGACACTCAAAACTTCCAACAAAACATTTTTATGTACGTAAGATAATAATGTAAGCAGTGATTTGATTGCCAAAAATCAATTTGAGAGGGTTTTTTCACACTCATTTTATCACAACTCGAGTTGTTCTGTTAATTAAAACATTAATGCTGACCTGCAGAAATTGGCTGGGAAACTTTTTAATTTTTTAACAGCGGCCTTTTCTGTTTGAAGGGAGCCGAAAGTCTGTGCCTTGTGTGCAGCTGTGACTCCTTGCTGTGGATTCAGGGTGACTCCTCTGTCCCTGCATCTGAGCTGATGTCACTGCAAACACTCCGAGGGGAGGCCGCTTGACTTTGCAGCTCTTTGCAGCCCTGCTTTGCTCACCCTGGGCAAAGCTGCTGAGCCTGGAGGCCGAGCACAACTTTATTTTTAGCTCTGCTGCACACATGGGATGCCAGAGGGAACGGTGGCACTGTGGGGGCAAAGCCCTGCGGGCACAAAGGTGATTTTTGTGCCTCTCTGGAGAGGATGAAAGTGCACCCTGCTGTGGCTTTCAGGTGTTGGGCGGGGAGAGAAGCAGGGCCAGGTATTTAATTCTGCTTTAATTCTCAAACTAGACTCTGGAACACGGTGATTCTGAATAAGAGCAGACACCTGAATTCTTGGAATTATTGCAATTGCAAAGCTGTTGTAACTCTGCTTTCTTAGCTGACAGGATTTTATAGGGTTTTATTTCCTTGGGTGACTGAGATCCCTGTAAAATTTCTGTGAAGTTTGTGATATTGAGAATGTTTTTATTTATTGTGTCTTTGTGGTTTACAGTAAAAACATTGATCAGCTTCACATGAATGGCAATCAAACATTTAATGCATATTTATTGCATTTTTTTCTAGGACAGGCACCTGCAATAGAAGTCTCTGACCAAAATGCTGCTGCAGCTTCTGCTTTTAGGAAATGGTCTTGAAACTGAGTCAGTGAAGAGTTTCAGGCTTTTGCTTCCCCTTTTTATTTCAGAGTTGTTGCTCAAGGACATGAATGATGCTCTGGGAATGGCCTGAGTGTACAAATCCTGCCACTGTGCAATTCTGCCCAGGCTGTGCAGCTGACACACACTGAAAGTTGAATTTCTGGGCTCTGAGATTTTGGCAGCCAGGAGCTCACACACAGACCTTCCTTGAGAAGTCAGGAAATGAAACCAAAAGATTTTTGTGAAATCAGTATATTTATGTTTCTCAGTTATTTCTGCATATGGGAATGAAGTAAAGCTCTCAAATATTTAAAATATAAGGGTTTGGGTTTGTTTTTTTTTATTTTGCTTTGCAGCAGCACAATATTGCCTGTCAGACTTTCCAGTGGGAAAGAAAAGAAAGTATTCAGCTGCTCTCCCATCTATAAAAATGAGAACACGTGGCTATAAATGATGTCATTAAGAAATTGATGCCCTTAATATGCATGTCTCTACAATGAAACTATTTTTAGGTTATTTTTAGAAACTCATTATTTCTTTCAAAAATAGAAAAGTGGAAGAAATCTTAATACTTATGTAGATAAGATGGAATATTTAATTTGTTCCCCCCTCAGAGAAAATCGTGTGTTTCCTGTTACTTTGCTTAAAATAACTTGATTAGATTAATGGGAAATGTTAAACATTATCAGTCTTTTAAAATGGATAATTGAGCTTGGAACAAAAGAGCTGCTACTTCCTCTAGTAGAAAACCCTCAGTGGCAGTGACATTTGTGCATATTCCATCTGTTTTGCTGGATGATCCAGAGAAGAGTTTGGAGTGGAATTTCAGGGGAAAAGAAGGTAACTCTGACTCAGTTACTGATGTTCTTCAGTTGGAGAAAATCCCTTTTCCTCTTGCTTTCCATACATGGCATCTCTGGAATGGCAGGAAGGGAAAGGGGCTGGATTTACTGGACAAAACCTTGCTGTGCTATTTCTGCTGTCTGTCTGTCAATATTGCAATCCAAATGTTAATATTTTAATATGCACACCTTAACCTTGCTGATGCAGATAATCCCGTGCTGCTTTTCTCCTAAAATGACTCCAGCATTTCCCATTAGCACCAAGGAGCTGGAAGGAGTGGAATGCCTTTGGGAGGGAGCTGGCTTGTGGGATGGTTCCTGTCAGGCAGGCAAGGAAAGGGGAGGCTGGATGCTTGCTGGGTGCTCCAAGATGGGCTTGGCACACTGCTGGTGTAGGCAGGAGAATCTTTTTGTTGCAGTCACTAAATATAAATCCCACAGGGCTGTGCTGTGTGCAGGCAGCCAGTTTAACTCTGCCATGCCTTGGAGGAACTGGGGCTGTGCCTTGGCCCTGTGCTGATGTGCCCAGCTGGAGTAGCTGTGATCCTTTACTGTGCTCTGAAGACACTTTTGGAGACAAAAGATCCCTCAAGCCTCGTAAAAGAACCAGTGTGGTTCTTGGCAGGCACAATCTTGTTCGAACACAATCCATTCTGTCATTTATTTTCTCCTTTCATTGGTTTTTGGAACTTTACTTCTTTTTTTCCCCCACTGCTTTGTGCTTCTGGCTGTCAGAACAAGGTGCTGGTGAGAGCAGAGCGTTGGGCCTTTGTCCCCTGGCTGTGGGACTGTCACTGCTGCCCTGGGCCACTTTTTGGAGCTGTGTGAGGGTCACAGCCCTGCAGAGATGTGCCTTGGGCCCTTGTCCCCTGCCTGTGGGACTGTCACAGGTTCCCCAGGCCATTTTTTGGAGCTGTGTGAGGGTCACAGCCCTGCAGAGATGTGCCTTGGGCCCTTGTCCCCTGCCTGTGGGACTGTCACAGGTTCCCCAGGCCACTTTTTGGAGCTGTGTGAGGGTCACAGCCCTGCAGAGATGTGCCTTGGGCCCCTGCCTTTGGGGCTCCCTCTTATGTAACTGTGCCCTTCCTCCCGTGGCATTCATTTGGTTGCTATGGAGCTGTTAAATAATTCAAGCAGGTGACTCCTTTCTAAAGACAAACCTTCAGAAGAAATGGTTTTTGGCAGGCTGGTGCCACGTTTCTGTTTTTAACCCTTCTCCTCTTCCGGCAGGAGGAAAATGAACCTGAAATCGGAGCGCAGGGGAATCCACGTGGATCAGTCGGAGCTGCTGTGCAAGAAGGGCTGTGGTTACTATGGCAATCCTGCTTGGCAGGGATTTTGCTCCAAGTGCTGGAGGGAGGAATACCACAAGGCCAGGCAGAAGCAGATTCAAGAGGACTGGGAGCTGGCAGAGCGGTAAAGAACCTCCTTTCTTCCTGCAGGGTGACTCCACCAAATACCGTTCCTGCCTCCCTTTTCCCAGTCCTGTTTGCTGTGGCTCAGGCTCATCACGAGTTCTCCAATTTGACCTTCCCAGCAGGAATTTAAACCTTCCTTTTGATTCAAAGATGGATGTTTATGACATTCTAGTGTAAGAGGTTTGGAAAGAAAATCTGGGAAGTAACGAATGTAAACACAGCTCAACCTCCCAATGAATACATTAGCCTAATTTGCATATGCAAATCTGTATTTCTGTCTAGCAGTTAGAAGGGTTAAAGGGACAGTTTTGATTAAAATATCCTCTGGAGCTTCTGGAGATGGCTTGGGTGTAGGCAGCACCGTGGTTTTACATTCCAGCTGCTGATAAAAAAACTGGTTTTAGTCTTGGCTGTGGTCATTCTTTTAAACTTTAGAGTTAAGAACATCAAAGCTTTAGCTTTACTAATTTAGGTAATTGTCTAATCACTTCTTTTCTGCAAACCAATGTAGTTTTCCTCATGTGATAAACGCTTGACCCTGAAAATGGAAGATGTGTTTTCAGAGGTGATAAGCAGTTGGCAGCACTGAGGTCATGTCATTGTTTTTCTCTGCCATAAATGTCTTAAACAGTTAATAATAACTTTATTATTAGGGCAGATAGTTGTGCTGCCAGTCTTGGAACATCTCCAAAATAAAGTGGGGTATTTAAGGAATTCTTTAATGAGTAGCTGGGAGATGCTAAAGGCACAGATAAGCTGTGATTGTTTGTTGCAGTGAACAGACAAGCTTGTCAGCACTGATAAGATACAATTCCTGCCTCAGGAGATTGCAGATCCAACACTATTTATGGTCCATCCTGAGTTGGATGGATGGTTACAGACAATTGCTCAGCCTTCCAGCATCTTGAAGGGTGATATAATGTAACTTATTCTAATCCTCCTGCATAGGAGGAAGAAAGTTGCAGGATTGGTGAGTTTGCCCTCCTCCAATTTAGATTAAAAACTGGGTTGGTCTCATCCATTCAAGCAGATATTTATTACCAAAGCAGATTAGGACAACAATGATCTACTTCCCAAAATATTTCTGAGATTGGGACAGGGTATTTTGCTTTTGTAAGATGGGGAAGGACTGCCTGAGGTAATAGGCTGGGGAACTCCGTGTGAGGCAGGGAGGAAGGCAATGAATTTACTGCTGGAAATCCTCACCTGTCCCTTTAGAGAATTCAGGCTGGGACATGAGGGGAAGGTGACCATGGTTAAACCTCAATTTTCTCCCTCACTATTTAACCCTCCCTCACCACCCTGAGCTTCCCCTCACTTTTACCACTGCAGCATGGAGATGTGGCAGGAAGCAAGGAATGAAGATGGGGCAGAGGGAAGAATTAAGAAATGAGTAATTAATGATTGCACAGGAAATCAGCTTATTTAAGCACTTCAATCAGACCTGTATTTTTCTCATTCCAGGCTCCAGCGTGAGGAGGAAGAAGCCTATGCCAGCAGCCAGAGCACCCAAGGGGCACAGTCCCTGACCTTTTCAAAGTTTGAGGAGAAGAAAACCAATGAGAAAACAAGAAAGGTCACTACTGTGAAGAAGTTCTTCACTGCTTCCTCCAGAGCAGGGGCTAAGAAGGGTAACTCTCCTTTGCTTTTCATGCTTCTGTGCATTTTAAAATTAAAAGTATTTTTGGCAGATGTGTTGTTCTAAAAGGCAGATTAATGCTCTGTGCTTTGACTTTCAAATTTGGAATAGTGATGCTTCTGGAGAGTGATTGTTACTGAAAACGCAGAAAAATGTGAGCTTTTGGGTGATGCCAATCTTATAAATAGAACAGTGCACTGCTAAACCTGTGTTTAGATGTTATTGTACAGGAGTTCTTCCACTAAACAGCATAAACGTGTTCCTGGTGGTGGTCTGGCACTGCACTGCTGAGGAGAAGTTCCTTGTTCCTCTGGCACACATTCCAGCTAAATTCCTGAGTCAGCCACGGTGTCAAACCAGGATTTAGGGCTGGAAGGGGAATTCCTGCTGGAGAGAGCAGCAGAGAAGGTGCTGCCTGTCAGTCACCTCAACAAACTGCTGTGTCTGAGTGTGACAGAAACCCTGAGATAAAATATCAGCTGGTGCTGCCAGAGTGCCTCACTTTGACACCTCACCAGGAGAAAACGGGATGTGTGAGCAGGGTGCTCGAACTGCACGTAAATGTGAGGCTCGCAGTGTTTGTGTGTGGGCTGGGAATGTCAAGTTTGTGGTTGGCTGAGTGTTTGTTCTCCAGAATGTGTTACAAGCAGCAGTGATGAATGGCACTGCTGGCTTTGCATAGCAATAGCTCCCACAGGCAAAAACTGGGAAATGCTGGGCTGTGGAGGAGGAATTCCAGAAGGAAAATCGACATTAATCTGTCTTAACCTACGAGACGATGCATTAATTTGAAATTCAGCATATTTCTTATTAGAGTTGTCCTGGTGCATGGCAGCAGCTGGCTACATGAGGCATTCATTCACCTTTGTTAAACCTTTTTTTTTTTTTTAATGTTCATTCTTCTCACTTTCCATCTTTTCTTCTTTTATCCCTTCACCACCTGTCCTGCCACGCTCCTGCTCTCGGTGCCCTGCTTGCTTTGGCCTTTTATTTCAGCAGCTCAAGAGAAAACCCCTAAGCAAGGACAGCTTGGGAGGGAGAGAAATGCTGATAACATTCTCAGGGATTTGAAGGAGATTTTTGCTCCCTCCTGGGAACTGGCTTCCCCTTCTGAAGGTAATGCAGCACAGCCTGGGCAAGCTGTCTGCCTGGTTTTAGTAAGCTTAGCTCTTAGTTGGGCTCTGCTAAACACAAACTAGGGTTGTGCCAGTTGTAACTCGTGCTCTTCAACATGAAGGTGGCAAAAAAAGCAAGTCCAGCATCCTGAGGAGATGTTGAATCTCTAAACCAATCCTTTGCTTTTTAGTAGGGAGTCATAGAAGTAAAGCTGAAGCTTCTTTGAGCTTAGGATTATGATTAAAAAAAAATTTTAAGAATCAACTGGAGCTTGTGTTTTTATAAAATAAAAGAATTCCCAGTTGCTGTTACAAATCCGATGATTGTGAGTTGAAACTACTGAAGTTGGCACTTCAAGAACTTTTGCATTCTCAAAACATCTCCAGATGTTTGTTACGTAAACCAAGAAGAAAATTTCCTATCAAGAGGAGACACTGATTTCATTTAAACCAAAAGGACACCAAACCCCTTGATGCAAACAGCTTTAAGAGCTCATCCTACCTTATTTGTTTGCAATCCTGACTTATTCTGCTGGCTAAAGAAATTGGAAGATGATGAATGGCAGTAACAGAGCTGATGACAAACCCTTTTCCACATTCCATGCTTGGACTGGGCTCCGTGGCCATGGCACAACCATAGTGAATCCCTGGAGTGCTCCTGCTCTGCTGTGACAAGTGGCTTTCCTGTAGAAAGGTTGAAACATTAATGTTTATTCTTTGTGAAGCTGATCCTTCCTTAACTCTTCCCATGCTCGCTCCTGGCGTCTTGGCATTTTTCTCTGCGGGATTCTCTTTAACTTGTTGGAATTTTTTGGCTGTAATCAGCTTCTTTTTAGTTGGACTGAATTCCCTGAGAACACAGGACAAACCTGAGAATATTTTGTTGCTGGAAGTACATTTGTTCCTGCAGTCCTTGGTAATCTGTGCAGATTAATTCTCCTCAAATCAGGATTTCAGATCAGAGATTAATGAAGCTGCAACTATGAGTAGTCCTTGGTGCAACTCATTAAAAGAGTTCATTCTAACTAACATTCACTTTTTAATATTTAATATTAATCTGCCTCAGTTGACTACATCTCTTTAGTAACTAAACAACAATCTATTTTGAATTTGTGACTGAAAAAGTTATATTCATGTTCCTTAAGGTCAAATAATGAAATGAGGCTCATTATTTTTATAAGAGAGTGAACTCATTGTTGAACTAAGTAAATAAAACTTCAGCTGTACTGTGAAATGAGATCAGTGATTAATCATGGAAGAAATATCTCATAATTCTGCCCTTTTCTTTGTTTATTATTTCAAAATAAGCTTTGTGTTTCTCTGCTGTTAAGTGTGAGAAACTTAATTAATGGCCACCCTTCAGCTGGAATCCTGTTTGGGAATTTAGGTATAAAGGCAATGGAAGGAAATCCCCTCTGGAAAAGTGTCCTTGTGTAACTAGAAAGGATTTGCACTCTCTATCTCAATTGCTGCAGTTGGAATTTAAATATTTGCAAAACCTTTTCTGTTCTCAGCAGTTGAATACCAGAAGTGTTCTGGTGGTGCCTGACCAAGTTATTCCCCAGAGGAGGCTGTGCTGAAGTGTGGAGCTTTGGTCAGAGGAGCAGTGTTTGTTACTCACTGAATGACACAGCTTTGGATTTTCTGTAGTGCTGGATCTCTTTAAAAACAAATAACAACCAAAAAAACCCCAATAAGCTCCCTCAAATCCAAATTAAACCAGTTTAAACATATTAATCCCACTTACTTATTTTCCTTTTGGAGTTCTGCATGCTTGTTGAAACCAGGATTTCTGTGCATGTGAAGTGTTTGCAGATTAAAAGCTGTGTTTGTCTGGTGCTGACCATGAATATTTTCATGTTTTCTGTCTCTCTGCTGCTTGCTTCTCACCCCGTTCATTTCCACCACCTCTATTCAATCCCTCCATTTCCAACAGCGTTGGCGGGCAAGCTGAAAGGTGGGTGAACTAAACGTGGTTAGGGAAGGTATTGGAGCAGCACAATTAACTTGGAACTTGGAAAATCAGATGTTTTTGTGGGAAAAACCCCCGTGGATGCAGCTCAGTCAGCTTGCAGTGTGTGTTCCTTGAGCAGAACTGCCCTGAGCTGCTTGGGAGCCACTTGTGTTGGTGCAAGGAGTGTAGAGGGCAGGGAGAGTAGGAAAACCACCCCATTATCTTTAGGAATCTGCAGAATCCCATCTGGAAACCTTAAATGGAGATATCTGACCTGGGAATGGCAGTGAAAACCCAAAAGCAAGCCCATGTTGCAGTCACTTCTAATAGAAAAAAGACATTATAAATGACATTTAAATGTAAATGGGGCTGTGGTTCTAAATGTTCCACTGCAGTGGGATACTCAGTTTTCCTGGAGTTGTGTGTAGTAATAATTGCTGTGTTTAATAATATCCAGCATTTCCCTGGCAAAGCTGGAGAAATAAATGACCAATTGTCTGCACAGCTAAAAAAAAAAAAAACAACAACTCGAAAGGATAAAACTTTGATGAATTCATGCAGCAGTGTAAAAAACTGATCTGTTGTGCCCTGAATTCTCCCAGCAGAGATCCAGGAGGCCAAAGCTCCCAGCCCTTCCATCCACAGGCAGGCCAGCATCGAGACAGATCGAGTGTCCAAGGAGTTCATAGAATTCATCAGGACATACCAGAAGCCTGGCCAGGATATCTACAAGCAGTGCAAACTCTTTTTGGACACCATGAGCCATAAAAGGGTAAGCTCTGAATAAAATGGGGAAACTGGGGAGAGAGGGAGGAAATGCTGCTCTTGTTCCAGCAGCTTGGATTGTATAGAGTGTGATGAGGCTTCGGGTGATGGGATTAATCAAATTAAGATCTGGGTGCCTTTTGTTTTGGTGGTGTGGGACCAAAGCATCCTTCCAATCCCAAAGCTCTCCTTTGCATCCCAGATAAATTAGTCCTGGCTAAATCCCACATAAACGAGTCTGTTCAGCAATATTCTACATAAATAGGACTTGTGGGAATTATAAGATATCACCTGGTGAGTGTTTAGATATCACAGAGTTGTTTGGGTTGGAAAGGACTTAAAGATCATCTGGGTCCATGGGCAGGGACACCTTCCACAAGCCCAGGTTGCTCCAAACCCCATCCAACCAGGCCTTGGACACTTCCAGGGATGAGACAGCTTAAACCTAAAAACTTCTAAAGATAATTCAGCATCAACCCACCCCTCTCCTTTGATTTGGGGAAGGGGAATTTGACCGTGCTGCTTTTTTTAATATGAAATAAGGGTTACATCTTCATTTTCCATTTTAAAAAAATCAATGTTCTTGAAATATTAATCAGTCTGTGGTGCCACCTATGGTTGGAACGAGTCAGAATTCAGCACAACTTCTTTCTCACCCCCTTCTTCTCCCTTTCCTATTTAGTTCCTCAGATTATCTCCTCACGAGTTCTCATAGAATTTTACATTCCCTCTACTTTAAAAACTTCATGAACTTATATTTCTTTTCTTTTAGGTCTGTTCGTTCTGAGCACAGAGTTTGTGAGAACAGTGTGGGTTTATTTTGGGCTTCGAGCACTGAAGGTGTTCTCAATTCCTACTTCAGTCTTCTCAAAACAGGGGATTTTTTACTACACATAAACCAGGCCTAAAGTCAGGTCTCAGCAAGAGCTGAGACTTTTGTGTTCAGGGCAATGTCCAGTTTATGGCCTTAGAGAATTCAGAAATCAAATTCTCCCCTGCTTTTTTTAATGTATGATTTTATTCAGCTATTTAATGATGAAAATTGCCTTAATTAAGTTAATGTCAAGCCTTGAAACCTCTGTTATGTTCCTTCAGGAGCTCAGTTTCACAAATAACACTGTGACTATATTTCACACCAACTTTATCATCAGAAATGTCTGCTGTACAAATATCCCTTCAAATAATTTATATTCTTGGGGGTTTTAAAGACTAGAAATTGTCTTTTTAAAAATCAGAGGTTAAATAGGGACGAAGATTGTGCTTAGTCTGAGCTGTTTTGTCAGTGCTCCTCAGGGATGTGCCTGGGGAAAATGGCATTGCACCTGTGCTAACATCCTTTTGTTCAGCAAATAAATGCAACTCTTTCACCTATTAAAGAGCCACTGTTGGCTTCTCCTATTTCTAAATAAAATTGAGCCACTATAAACACCTCTGATGACACCTTTGCATTCTCAGACTGTTACTGCAGCTGGGCACTTGCCTTAAAGCAAAACAAAACACGAGGTGTTGCTGCCAGCCCTTCCACACTTAATCCTTGTTCTCTTGCAGGATTTAAGCATTGAGGAACAGTCTGAATGTGCCCAGGACTTCTACCAAAACGTGGCAGACAGGTTGCAGACACGTTGGAAAGGTACCAAGTTCTTTTTCCTCATCTTCCTGTTCCAAAAGCAACGATGTAAAACTAAAAGCTCTTGAATTTTCAGCTAAAGCAAAGCATTCCCAGCTTTCAGAAATGCTGGGAACAGGTTCCGGTACCAGAGTTAGAATTGTTCCCAGCAGAATCAATTTTAGGACGTTTTGCTGTCCTAAATATTTGTTTTTACAGCTTTTTCTTAAACTCCCAGTGGAATTCTACCCATTATATTTTTACTTCATAAATTATATCCATTTATGAACTCAGATTGGCTTGAATGAGTAGCATTGATTTAATGATATTGGGATTAAACTGGATTAAACTTTCCAAAGAGGGCTGGAATACTTCATTTGTGGGATTTGTCCCTTTCAGTGCCCCCTGAAAAAGTGGAGAAGGCAATGGATGAGGTTGAGAAATACATCATGACTCGACAGTATAAATATGTTTTTTGCCCTGAGACAACTGATGATGAGAAGAAAGACCTTGCTGTCCAAAAGAGGATCAGGTAAGGCTTCAAAGGAAAAAGAATTGAATAATCCCTAATTCTGTAAATGAGCTCTGAATCAAACGTGTTCAAAACCTTGTGCTGTGCACAGAAAAATGGCTTGTTAACCAGCAAGGGTTAAAACCATTTTATTTAAAAGCCATTTTATTTAAAATACAGAAGGAATGAATAGGTGGGATAATGACAACCACTACACTGGGAAAACTGGTTTGCTTTTGTTAAATTACAGCCAAAAAAAACCTTTAAAAAAGGAAGTATTTTCTCTGAAAATAAATTACTTCAGTGGAATAAACTGGTTTATGGCTGGAATAATGCCTCATTCACACAAGGCACTGCTTGTGCCTTGAGTTCAGGAAGCAGCTGGTTTCAAACACCTGGATGTCACTGGCACTGAAGAGTTTAACCCTTTTTTTTCCTGTCACAGGGCTTTGCACTGGGTAACTCCCCAGATGCTGTGTGTTCCTGTCAGTGAGGAAATCCCAGAAGTCTCTGACATGGTTGTAAAGGCAATTACAGGTTTGTGAATGAAGAAGTTTGTATTTACAGCTTTAAATTTCGTCTCTCTTGTTTATTGACATTAATTTTGCTGTCATCAAGGGGAGGGTCCAGGCTGTTAAATTTGCAGGAACCTTTATGGGTTTGGACTGGAATTTCATCTGTATTTTCCACACTGAAATGTTTAGGCTTAGCTGATCTTGAAACACTTCCCCACAGACAGAAATGATGTAATATTAATATCACCCAGCAAATCCTGCTTATTCAGTGTCTGATTAAAACAATATGAATGATTTCAGGACTTTTTTTCCCCTCACAGACATCATTGAGATGGACTCCAAGCGTGTCCCTCGGGATAAACTGGCCTGCATCACCAAATGCAGCAAGCACATCTTTAATGCCATCAAAATCACCAAAAATGAGCCAGCCTCTGCTGATGATTTCCTGCCCACCCTGATTTACATCGTGCTGAAGGGGAACCCCCCACGCCTGCAGTCCAACATCCAGTACATCACTCGTTTCTGCAACCCCAGCAGGCTGATGACTGGAGAGGATGGATATTATTTCACCAACCTGGTGAGTGCTGGAGGAATGGTGGGTGTGGACAGCAAGATTTGCCTTGGATTTGGAGGTAGGAATTGCCCAGCAAAGGGAAATATAAATTAAAATTAATCTTCAAGCAGTGGTTGGGGTTACTTAGAGCACAGCCAGTTTTATCTCCTCTTTCTTCCTTCTCTGCCGTCCAAACCAGAGCTTTGCTTTTTTTCTTTATAACTTTAAACCCTTTATTTGAAAAGTCTGATTTAAGACTTGGGTGTATTTTTATCCTGCAAGGAGATGAGGACTTTCTGTTCCCCAAACCCTGAGTTTGGGCTGTGCAGATGTTCCAGATGCAAAGCTCCCTCTTTGAGCCCAGGAGAGTTTCTCGAAGGCACTGCAGAATTAGGCCATTAATGTGTGGAGGTAAACAGGTTTTTTACAGCTTTTCCAAGAGGCATTTATTGGAGTGCTCTGCATTTTATCATAAAGAATCCTTGAGGGAAATTACACAGTTGAGTGAAACACTTGGAATTTTAAAAGTTCGTTTCAGTAGGAGCAGAGCATCCACAAAGTGAGCTGGGCTTTGACATTCCTTCCTTCAGGAAATTAATTAATTAATCAATCTGCATAGCAGATCTCTGCTGATCGGATAATTAAATATTAATACACTGCTCCTGTCTCTTTGCCATGTTCCTGCTCTTCCCTCACCTCCCAAACACAGGGACCCTGAGGTTTGGAATGGACCTCATCAGCTCAATTTTGGATTTCTTCAAACTTGGCGGGAGAGGAAAGAGTTGTATGAACTGCCTGACTTTCCTGACTTCTGGAAAAGCTCATTTAGGGCATTAAAAAATATTTAAAAATCAGTTACTGATGTAAGAAGAGGGTAAGGAATAGAAAACAAATGCATTCCCACCCGTGCTGATTCCAGCCTTGCAGTGATGCTCTCTCTGTTTTATTTGCAGTGCTGTGCTGTGGCCTTCATTGAAAAACTGGATGCTCAGTCCTTAAATCTGAGCCAGGAAGATTTTGATCGTTTCATGACGGGTCAGACCTCCCCAAAAAAGCAGGAATCTGACAGTTTTTCCCCTGATGTGTGCCTGGGGGTGAAGCAAATGTGCAAAAGCTTAGACCTCCTCTCTCAGTTGAACGAGAGACAGGAAAGAATTGTCAGTGAAGCCAAGAAGCTGGAGAAAGACCTCATAGATTGGACTGATGGCATCACCAAGGAAGTGGAAGATATCGTGGAGAAATATCCCTTAGAAATAAAACCAAAAAGTCAAGCCTTAGCAGCCATTGACTCTGAAAATGTGGAGAATGACAAGCTGCCCCCACCACTGCAGCCTCAGGTTTATGCAGGATAATTCCCAGTGGCAGCTTGGAAAAAAGCAGCATTAACCTCACCTAGTTGGGAAGGGAAGGAAATTTAAGGCTATAAAAACAAAAACAAACAAAAAAATCAGATAAGCTTAAATCAGTACATTTTTAAAGGTACTTTTTTTTTTTTTGGTTTTTCTTTTTGGTTAAGTGTAATGAATTGTATTTATTTTAGTCCAGTAGATTTCTATTTAGGCTTTTGTGGGTTTTTTGAACTGAATTTCGATTTTCTACACAAACTGGTGTCATTTTTAAGCAACACTAGTCCATTGACATCTCTCCTGGAAGCTTCCTTCTAAGCATGCACTTAATTGTTTTTAATAATTAGTTTAACTCGAAGCCAAGTTCCAGCAGCAACTCCAAAAGGTACCAATGTTAGTCTGAACTTATTCTGTAGCTGTAAAGATGAACTATATATTGTAAAATAATGTAAAATTGTAAATAGATTTCCAATCTAATGTCTCAGCTGTGCATGAGCTTGTGAGTGAAAATTATCTCAAAATATTCATTTTTTAGCACCTTTCAGTTCCATCATGTTGCAGTAGAAAGGCAAAAACAAGTTTGGATAACCTGGAGGGGAGAAGTGATGAATTACAGAGGATGTGGTTGTAGTGATTTGCAAACTTGAAAATCATCTTAATCTGCTTTGTTAAAAAAAAAAAAAAAAGAAAAAAAATTTAAAAGATTACATTTCTTCATTTAAATGCTCTATCAGAACGCCTGGTAGCCTTGAGTGGTGCACTAAAGTGCTGATTTTACTGCTTTGGAAGGGAATGTGGAGCCAGAAATAGAAAATATTTCAGGAATAGGAAGAAATATTTGTATTAAAAATTACATCATGTGGAACAAAAAAGGGGGAGATTTGCTCCAAAAGTGGCTCTCTCTTCTGGTCATTTCCACCAGTGGGATAAATTTTGGTTGCTTTTTTGACAATCCTGGGCAATGAAGTTCATATAATTCGAGGTTGCTTTCTAGAAGGAGCAGGAGCAGAAAAATGCACTTTATTTCCATGAAACATCCCCGTTCTGCTCTTCAGTGACCCCTTTAGCACCTTGAACACCGAGCTAAAAACAGCTTTGTGCCCCTAAATTCAGGTTGGGGTGAAAGAAGAGCTCACCCCACGAAAAGCAACCTCTTGCAACAGAACTTTGAAACATTTTCTGTGTCATTTGAAATCTCTTCCAGCTCAGTCCAGCCCTGACTCCTTTGTGTACCTGAGCTCTCAAACACGAAGCTCAGCTGGAACTACTTTTTTAAGCAATGTTAAATTCTTGCCATCTAGGAGGAAAGCACCTACCTCTTGATTAACTTCCACTTCATTAAAGCACTGCTCCTATTAAATTTGCACTGCAATAACTTCAGACCACGACTGTGATTCGTCCCTTTTCTGGCAGTTTTTAGCCTTACAATGAACTATGCACCACCCCCGGTGTTCCAGAGAAGCAGCCGCACCAATGGGATGCTCACAAAAACAACAAAAAAAATCGAATTATTGCGTGTCTCCGGCTGTCACCACGCCCAAATCGCTTCGGTAAATAATCCTGGGATTCATTTAGTTCGGGTCTAAACACCAGGTGCTAATTCTGATATCCAGGTTTGTCCCGAGGAGGGGTGGGGGGAGCAAACTTTCAGCTATTTGTGTAAATGTGTTTAAATAAAAGTGTGGCCATTCTGCCCCCGTTAATGAGTCCCTGAAACCCTCCTCACCTTTTGTGGTGCTGTTAATGATTTAATGGCGAGAGAATCGCGGCTGCTTCTGCGTTCTCTGGTTCGGGAGACAACAATTCTTGGCCCTTCAAGCGCTAGGCTGGGTAACAATGTTTATTTTTATTTTCTTCGCAGAAAGGTCATGGGAGTGATTAAGCACTTCAAAATTTGCTGGTGCATTTGGAACTAAAGTATCTCTTTTTCATGTAATCAAGCCACTGAAGTGGGGTGTTTAAATAAACCGGGCGAGGTGGATTTCCATACCCCAGCTTGGAGTGATTTCCTCCCTGGAGCAAATTCCTCCTACCCGGAGTAATCCCTGAGCAGGGCTCACAGAGGTGCCCGCAAAGTTTGGGTGAGACCCCAGTGCTGTAAAAAACACCGAACCAGAGAGTTTAATTGAAATACCCTCCCTTAAAGTGATTTAAAATACAGGTGTGGTGCCTTGCTGACAGTCACAGTATCAGAAATTGGCTTTATTTTCCCCACTCTTAGTTCAGTATTACTCTGTGATGCTCCAGACTTTACATTCTCCTCGTGGAAACATCACCATCCTCGTCGTATTACCATTAATAATACTAATTATTAATAATATACAATACTGTATAATAATGAAATACGTAACGATGATATTCTTATTTATCACGATAAATATCAATGAAGATGGCGATGATTTGTTTGCTTTAAGGATTTAACCCTGAACACTTCTAAGTATTGGACACCCTTAGGAAACACAACAAAAAGTGTTCGGGATAGTTTTTAGAGGAAAGGGGGAGGGAAAAGGCGGGGAGCACCCTGAGGGCTGTGAGGGAGGCGGGAGCGGGGACCGCGGGGCTGTGAGGGGAGAACGCGCTGAGGGCTCAGCCCCGTTCCCGGTGCCGTTCCCGGTACCTCTCCGGGGCCGTTCCTGGTTCCATTCCTGGTTCTGTTCCCGGTACCTCTCCCGGTTCCGTTCCCGGTTCCGTTCCCGGTTCACTCCCGGTGCCGCTGCCGCGCCCCGCCCGCCGCCGGCCCCTCCCGCGCTGCCGGCACCGCCTCAATCTTGTCCCCCCCGCGCCACCGTCGGCGGGTGAGGGGTCAGGGCCNCCCGCACGGCAGCGCCGCCGCCTCTGAGCCCCGCCCGGCCCGGGCGCCTCAGCCCCGCCGCGGACGCCGGTAAGGATGGGACGGGGGCGGCCTGGCCGGGGATGGGGTCGCCTGGAGGCCGCTCCGGGGCTGGGGGGAGCGGGGGAAGCACCGGGAGAGCCCCCGGGGAGCCGCGGCCGCGGCATCGCTGCGCTGCCCCCGGGTCCCGGCGCGTTCGCGGTGGGTGCGCTCGGCTGGGCGCGCTGGCCTCGGTTTGTCTTCATTATTTGCATTAAAAATTATTTGGGGAAAGGCCTTCAGCTTGAAGTTTGTATGCGTGGCGTCGGACCGGAAAAAAAAAAAAAAAGAAAAACGGTGTAAAATAATAATTTCTGTAGCACTAAAAATAGTTCTGTTTCAAAATTGCTTCTGAGCAGTGATTCCTGTGCTGGGTTTTTCTGTGTGTGTGGTTGTTTTGGGATTTTTTTTCCCCGATTTTCTATAAATCCGTATTTCATCCTCTTTCACTTTTTAGGGGGTTTAACTTGACTAATGATTTCATGACGGTTTTAATAATAAAATTCCCGGTGCATCATGCCTGGAACATGGCTGCTCCATCCCCACCGTTACATCCAAACCACGGATCAGAATCACCCTGGGAAAGAATCTATTACAGCACAGCTGGAATGGGGCTTTTTTTTCCCCCCTTTTCCCTTTATTTGCTCTTTAAGGATTTGTCTTTGGGGAAATTTATTTGCAGGATTAGCTCTGGAGGTGGAATTATCCGGGTGAATTTGCCCTGGTAGGCAAACCTAGAGCGTAGCTAAGGATTCATTTAGGTTTTCTCTCCACATCCTCGCTGAACTTCCCCGAAGTTTGGCCGCTGCAGGAACGTGGTGGGGATAAAATCCGGGGCCTGTCTGTTGTGGTAAATGATGATTGCGTTTTTCAGAAGGCTGAGTTACAGGAAATCCTCCCCAGTCCTTGTGCCCCTGGGCAGGACAGAAGGGTTCGGGTTTCGCTGCTGCCGCTTCCCTGCACCTGCCTTTGCCCAGGTCTCTGGGAATCGGGGATGGCTGCGGTCCAGTTCCCGCTCAGCAGGTGTGCACGGCACAGAGATAACTTCTGTGGCAGCCCCAGCACAGATAATATTGAATTGTGGCTGAAAAACCCTCCCTGAGCCCGGCCCGAGTCCCATCAGAGAGGATTAAGCCCTGGGTAGCTTTGTTACCTGCCGGGATTTGAGGAGTGGCTGGGGCGCTGGTGGAATGTGATTCTTCTTTTCCACTTGAAAGACAAGAACTTGAAAGGCCACCTGATAAGACAAAATAGTCACTGTGCTCTGAGAGTGGCCAGGAGCAGCTGAGGGCAGGGGACAAACAGGGCTCGGTGTCCTTTGTGAGCCGGGGGACAGGAGGGACAGAGCCTGGCACATCCAGCACTCCCCGAGCTGATCCTGCAGCTCTGGTAGCTGTGATCGTCTTCTTTTTTATTAAATAACATCACAGGTTTTGTAGAAATGAAGCTGTTTTATCAACTGAGCCCTGAACTATTAACGAAACTCACTGCTGCCAAAATTGTGTTGCTTTTCCCAAACCTCCCCTTGCCCAAAGCATGGATGAGTGGGAGTTTATTTTCTTTTTAAGACTGCCCTGACCTGTGCCTAAAGCTGGTTCTCAGGGCTCAGAACTCCCAGGTTTTGTGTTGGAGGAAAACTTGTGAATGTTTTGGCATTTTGGGTTTTGTTAATCTGTAAAATGGAGAGTGAAACTCACAGGAGTTTGGGCTGAGCAGATGAAGTCCTGTTTCCTTTGAGCAGTGGGGGTGAAGCACACAGTCATGATAATATTCCAGCCGTGGCCTCGATATCTCAGCTGTGGCCCAGCTCCCTTATTTCAGTTGCTTTTGCTGCTGTTTTTATTTTCATTAGTGGCCACTGCCTGTTCTGCTGCTTCTCTCCCTTCTTTCCACACCCAAACTCTGATTTAGCCATTCCCCAAAGCTGCCATTTCCTCAGCTTGTCAGTCATTTCTCTGCTTGTGATTCAAGCTGTGTATCTGTCTGCATCCCTGTCTCCTCTTCATTACAGAGACTGAAGAGCCTTTTCCTGGCATTTCTCTGCACTTGCACTGCTGAATTGGGTCCCACATTCCTTAATGAGTGGCTTTAATGAAGTCAACAATTAACCTTGAACTGGTCACTCAACCAGTTTCTGATTATTGAACAGTTACTGAGAATTTTCACACTTCTTGATTAAAGCCATCCCATATTTTTGGCTGCTGTCAGTTCAGCTTACACAGAATTTGATTTCTCGTGGATCTTTAAAAATCCTGTAAAATTGTATGATTTTACTTTTCCTTTCCTCTCCCAGGTTCTCATGCTAAGCAGCAGCAAGCTGAACAGCATTTTTAATACAAATTCAAAGCCCTCCATCTATTACTGTGTGTTTTATTGCAGTCTGGGTGATTTGGGTTATGGTAACTCACGTTGTAAGTCATGACTTGGAAAAGCTGGAAGGTTTAAAAATGCCCCTGAGCTCTTTTATATGGAAGTGGACTCATTCCCATGGCACGGGCTCTTGGCAAACAGGGCTCCCTGCCTCAAGTTTGGCACCAAAATGTCTGATTTTCAACCAGAGCTTGGATTCGTTTTGATTTTACAGCTGGCTATGTTTTAAATTATGTTTTTCACTTCTAACAAAAGTCAGAATTCAGGGTTCATTGAACCAGGGAAAAAAAGGCTTCCTCACTCTATTTCTTCTTCCTGACTTTTAACTTTCCTTTCCTTTTCTCATTCATCATTTTTAAGAACTCGTAGCACATAAAAAATACTTGGAACTGGTTTGGATTTGTCTGTTTCTGCACGAATTTTTCTTCCAGTGGGAAATAAAAATCAACTTTGCTGTCCCCAGAGTATCAGCTGGCACAAAGTTCAGGTGCTTGTGGTAAATCCACCAGACTTTTTGAACAACACGAGTCTGTTGGGAATGGCTGTCATACACAGATTGAGTAATGTTTGTTTTCCTTTTTCATTTTTTACATCATCGACCTTGTATTTAAAGTTTTCTGTCTTTACAGAGAGTTGAAGTCAGGAATTTGGTGTTTAAAATGCAGTATCAATGTCATCTTTAAAATTTTCTATAACTGACCAAATTACTTCCCTTCCTTGGCTTTGTTTCATGGGCAGCCCTGAAACGTTTGCTGTTCACGCCCCTCTTGGGGATGCTGAAATGATTAATTAAGCTTTGAAAAGTGTTTTGAGAGGTGAAAAGAAACATTTCATGCAAGTATGAACCACGTTGCTGCTTTCTCTTCGTGCAAGTCCCTGGTTTTTGGTAATATTCTGCATCCTGATCCTTTATCAGGATACCGGGTGCAAGGAATGTCCTTTTCCACATTTCCAGGTGCTGTTCTCCTCCTGCCCCGTGCAGTGGCCTCTCTGCATATGCAAAGCCATTTCCCTGCCATTTTCAGCTTCCAGGCTCCAGGAAAATGTGGGTTTTTTAATCAGTAAACATATTTGTGGATAAAAAAGCTCAGCAAACTGATAAGCCACTGTCTGGCTGGAGCCAGTTCCCCGTTATCTCCCGCTGGAGCAGATGTGTTTGTGCACATCTGGCTGCTGATCTTTGGGTTCTATTTGCTTGCATTCAAGGATCCAAGGTGATGTTCTCATGAAGTTTCCTCCTCCACACGCCCTGATTGCTTCCCTCCCTCTGTGCTGTGGAGAAATCTGCTGGCATTTCCTAGGAGCTCGTTGATTTTGGTTTGTTTTATTCGCGCTCAAGGCCGGGAGGAAGGGAAGAGGCTCAGCTGGACAGAGGTAGTGCTCTGCTCTGGAGGATTCCTCCAGGATGAATTCCTCCCTCCTGCCTGCCCTGCTGCTGGGGAAGGTTTTAGGCTATACAATTCCATCCCACAGGGATCCACACTTCCTAAAAAGATGGTCTGAAGCTGCTGCACATACTAACACCTCTGTTTTCCCCAGATATCAGGGGTGGTAAAGTCTTCCTGCTCTTCCAGGATCTTGCACTTGTCTTGTGGAACCTCATCAGGTTGTCCCAGAGCCACCTCTGCTGCCTGTCCAGGTCCCTCTGGATGGGAATCCCTTCCCACAGAGCTTGACCCTGTGTCCCTGACACCCTCAAAAACGTTAAACAGCACCAGCCCACACAACTCTGATTTTTATTCAGCTTCACTATTTCAGTATTTTCACTCTTAGACATCAATTTGGTTTGAAGAGAAGAAAAGCAAGTGAAAGAGAATTTTGGTACCTGCTGGTGTTTATTGTTGTTAAACGAGAGGCGCTTTGGGATGAACACCACTGCATTTATTTATGGATGGTTTCCCATGGTTTGCTTGATTTGTGTTTATAAATATTTCTCTGGCATACAACGTTATTTTCATTCAAAGTGGTTAACCCTGAGCTGACCCATTTCCTAACCCCTTTGCACTCCTGGTAGTGGGGCACCTTTGAAAACATCATTGATTTATTTCTTTGAGCTGCACAGCTCTATTTAAACACTGTGCTGTGAAATAAGATGCTGAGGCTTGGAGAACTTGTGAGATCCTAAAGGAGAAGTGCTGCCTCCTGTCCTTCTCCTCCACCCAGTTTTCCTCCTTAGGATATTTCCATGGTGGTTTTATATTCAAACCCCTCCTCTAGAGTGATTACCTGACCTGCACGACAAGAAGGGGAAATATTTGTGAGGAAATGCCATCATTTTAAGCTTTCTAGTGGCAGGATGGTAGTTGACATTATTGACAAAAATGTCAGACTACTTTGATCCCTTTAAAATACATGTTTAGGGGTTTTTTTTCACTTTGGCAACTGCAATTTTGCTTTTAATACCTGCTTTTGTACAGCAAATGGGCTTTTGATTGTTGTTAGGAATTCAGCTCCTTTGATATTAAGGCTCAAAATGGGAATTTAATACTTCAGCTGTGACTCATTGCATTGACTTTTTGGTCTTTGCAATAGACTTCAAGATTTTCCTTGTTTGAATTTAAAAACTCATCAGTCTTTTTCAGCAGCTTCCTTTTCCACACTCTTTCATATACAAATAAAGAGGAATTCACAATGTTACTCCTTTGAGGTTGCTGTCTGGAGCTGTTTTGGAGGAAAATCCCCCCAGCTGTACACTATTTTCTTGCTTTTTAGTCGGCTGCCCAATTCTGTGTTTCCCTGAGACTCTGACAGATTAAACTGTTTTATTTCCACCCTTTACCATTTTAATCTTTTCACCTGCCTGGGTTTGTAGCTGCTGATTTAAGAGCACAACATCTCCAGGGTTTCCTGGTGAATTCCATCAGCTGTAACTCTGGCATTTGCTCCTGCTGAACATCCCTCACTACCCAGCAATTACCTTGGAGCTGGTGGCCAATGTTCCAGCCTGGCAGTTTTCATTCTTCCCCTTGCACTTGAGCTCCTTGTTTAGGCTGACTGGGGAGATTTTTATTGCACCAAGTATTAAAAGGCTTTGCTGGAGTGGAGAGAGGCAGCAGCAGTCATTAGAGCCACTCACTAAATTATTTATTTGGCTAAAAAGTGAAATCTGATCTTGCTCGCCTGACCTGCCAGGAGGTAAAAGCATTGTTTTGTTTGGTTTGTTTTTTTTTTTAACTCTGTGAACAAGAAATAAAAGTTTAAATTATATTCTTTAAGTTATTCATTTACACAGAGGAGGAAGTTAGTTACAAGAGCTGGCAGAAGAGTTGTGATGCATTGTGATTCTAACAGAGAGGAGTTTTAAGGAACCCTGAAAATCCATAAACATTTTGATGTAATGCACTGATCTGGATCACAAATTCAGTGATAATTAAAGTTATTTAAGCACTTTGGTAAAAAAATCAGTAATTCTTCAGGCAGCAGCATGGAAACATTCATCCTTCTGTTTTGCACTGCTATTTTCATGTCAGCTCAAGTATTGAAATCCACAGTTGTTCCCTTTTCTCCCTCCCAAATGCTCCACAGGCACATTACTCCTCGGAAATTGCAGCTTATAGCATTTTCTAATTGCTTTCAAAGCCACTGAGTTATGGCAGCATATTAAACAACTGGCACTTAAAAGCTGGTGATCTCTTACATAAAAATATTAGCCCAAATATTTCCTTGTGAAGGCTTTTCTGCACATGCTGTTTTTTTTAAGGCTGGCTTTAGACCCTGTGGTAAACAAACATTCTAATGGAGCTGTTGGAAACCCCTTTAAAAAAGGAATGCCGGCCCTGGATGTGCTGTGGGTGACACTCAGCCCTGATTAAAAGCTGCAATAAACCCTGCATCTGTATTATTTCCACAAGAAAATTCAGGAAGGGACACTGCCTACAACTCTGCTTTAGTTTAGGTTTTGATCTCCTTCCACCTCCACATGTGTTTCCCATGGAGTGTTTGGGATTTTGCTTCTGGATGGGGCGTTGGGGATTTTTAAGTCGGGCTCATTTAAGGAATTTGCTGCCAGGGACAAGACAGGCAGGAGGGGGAGAAGGGCGGATCATTCCCAGCATGATCCCTGCCAGCTCCAGCTCTCCCTTCCCCTGTCCCTCCTGTCACCTGCACTGGTCTGGCTGTGCCACAGCTGCTCTGGGACAAAATTCTGGTAAGGTGCACATTTCTCATCATCTTTTCTTCCCCTCTCTTCCCTCTCCTTTCCCTGCTTTTCTCTCTGGGTTTGTAGAGATGTTTGCAGCACCCGCTTCTCACTGAGGAAAACTTCCTGGGCTTTGCAGGGTGGATAAAAAGGGGTTGGTGGTGCAAAATAATAAATTCGGGATGTGATCTTGAGCTCTGGAGAGCTCTGTCTCAGCAGGTTTGTGTCAGGGGAGTCAGCAGGGTCGTGTTATTGGCACTGCACCTCTCTCTCTTCTCCCTGAGCTGGATTTTCCCCTCTCAGGGGCAGTTTTGTAGATTCTGTCAATATTTCTTCTGTTAACAGGAACTGAAGCGTTTCTGCCAGTAAAATCCTGAGTATACACAAGGAAGTTGGGATCATTGTACTCCGTGGGCTCTGAAAAAGGCTTTGTCTGTGTGCTTGTCCTTTACCCTTCTCTTGTTTTCTCTGAAATCAATAGATCAGATCAAAGATCCCTCCCTGCCCTGCCCTGTCCCTCTCTCATCCTCAGAGCTGCCACTTCTCAGCCGTGCTACACCTGGATTGTAAATGACAATAAAGGGAGTCGGTGGGGATCACCCAGACCTGAGGGGAGCCTTAATTAAATCTTATCAGATCTCTGTGGATGCTCCAGCTTTAACCCTTGCAGTGCAGAATTCTTTCTGCCTTTCCCTGTGAATTTTGGAGATCAGCAGGACATCGCTAGGAACAGCTCCTGCCTTAGTGGTTTAGTTGGGGTTAAAAGCCTTTTCAGGCAGGATTTTAGGTAAGACAAAGATAAGAGGTTGGCTGGGAGTTCCTCCTTGCAGAGCTTCTGAAGGAGATGTCACAAGGCTGCCCTTTAACACTGGACTGTTTGCTTTTCCCTGGGAGCAGAGGTCAAGAAGCTGGTACAATAATTTGGGTCTTTTTGCTCTGCAGATAAAAATTCAGGAGGGGAATCAGGCAAAATATTATATTTGGGGCAAAAATTAATGAGTCAAGACATTTCCTCAGCATGTAAGGTCCTGGCTCTGCTTACAGGCAGAACAAAAAGTTCTAGATCCTGCAAGAATTAAATAAAGACCAGGAGTCTTCCAGCCTCCACCTTAATGCAGTTTTTGGATGTTTCTGCCCACAGGATTCTTGATGCAGAAGCCTAAAATGATGTAGGGCTGCTTCTCAGACCCTGTTTTGAAAATAGAGTCATTTGGGATGGGGTGAAGAGGGATCCTTAAAGCTCCAGCCTCAATTTTCAAAGGATGTGCAAAGTTTGATTTGTAATTTGGTGCATTCAGACATCACTGGCATTAATACCCTGCTTAGGTGTGTGGGGAAAGGCAAGAACTGAGTTTTTTACTTATCAATGATGCTGGGCTGTGCTGGAAGCCCTCATTTCCTAAAATCTGTTCCCAGCTGGCCCTGAGAAGGTGATGTGGAGCCTGTTTGGATTGCTGCTGTATTTCAGGCACACACTCCCTGCTCAGTGAACAGCACAGCCACGTAATTAAATCTCAATTTTGTGTCTAATCCGTTTCTTGCTGTCAAACTTTGTTCTTACCAACCCCCACGTGTAACACACAGTCCAGTGACTCTGTTGGGACATTTGTGCCCTCAGGTGAACAATCAGAATAATGTTCTACATAAACCTGTTGGAGAACCTGAAGGTTTATATCAGCAGCCGCCCTCCGCTCGTGGTCTTTATGATCAGCGTGAGCGCCATGGCCATCGCCTTCCTGACACTGGGCTACTTCTTCAAAATCAAGGAGATCAAATCACCAGAAATGACAGAGGTACGTGCAAAAAGCAGGGATATTAATTTGGAAAACATGCCTGAAGTTAATTAGGGTTTTTTTTTCCCCTCATAGAGAGCACAGAGTTGTGTGGGGGATTGTCTTCATTTCACTTTCAGAAGGGCCGATGGGGTGAATGTTTGTTAGTCTTGTTTTATATCAAGGATGAGGCCAAATCATCTGGCATGGATCTTCCCTGCTGTGGCTCAGAACTTTTCTGTTTGTTACTTAGGGTCATTTAGCTGGTTTGGGGAACTTTTTACCTCAGCATTGTCCTGCAATGAGGGAAACCTCGGCAGAAACCACTCACCCCAGAGCGGGGTGAGAACAGACCAAGTTTCCTTTCTAGTTCAGGGAAGGGAGCTGGGACTGAACCCATCCGACTTCTACAAACAACTTTCCTGTTGTTGAGCCAGCCCTGGTGGTGTTTGTGTTGCTTTGTGAGCCGTGTGATTTTTGTTCAATGGCCTGGAACCGGGCGTGAGCTCCCTCATCCGCTTGAAATCTCCTGCTTTGTTTTAAGGACTGGAATACTTTCCTCCTGAGGTTTAATGATTTGGACTTCTGTATATCTGAGAATGAAACCTTAAAGCACCTCCTGAACGACACCACAACTCCAGAAAGCACCGTGACCAGCGGGCAGGCCAGGTCTTCCACACAGTCCCCACAGACCCTCGAGGATTCCGGTCCCATCAACATCTCTGTCACCATCACGCTGACCCTGGACCCTCTGAGACCTTTTGGGGGATACTCTCGCAATGTCACACACCTAAGCTCCACAATTTTTGGGCACCAGATTGGACTTTCAGGTAGGCATGGCTGGAGCTTTAAAAATTCAGGTTACAGTTGGCTTTTAAAGGTGTTTTCTAACCTTTCACAGGGGGGATTGGCTTCAAACTGAAACTAAGTAGGTTTAGATTAAATATTAGGGAGAAATTCTTTATTGTGAGGGTGGTGAGTACTCAGAGAAGCTGTGGCTGCCCCATCCCTGGCAGTGTCCAAGGCTAGGCTGGACAGGGCTTGGACCAAGCTGGGATAGTGGAAGGTGGCCCTGCCCATGGCAGGGGAGTGAAACAAGACAGTTTTTAAGGTCCCTCCCAACCCAAACCATTCCATGCTTCTAAATAATTCTATGATTTCAATAACTAGATAATCAAATAAAAATTCACCAGCTTATTATGGGTGAGATGAATCTTATGCACAGAACATAGATGTGTTCCCAGATTTATTGTGAGTTTATTCCTGTATAGAGCCCTTTACTTGTTAGTTAGAGGAACTTTTCCCTGCATTCAGAATGGAAAAGAACCTCCAGGTGTGCCAAAATCAGGCTTGGCAGTTTGAAATTATTAACCTAATGACAATGGAAGGTCATTTTTAAGCCAGCAAAATTCCAAACAGTGATTCTCTTCAGTTTTGCCTTGATCCATCAAGTCCTCAACTGACATTTCAAATGTGACATAGAGGCAGTAGAGAGTATTATGTTGTCTAAAAAATTCTAGTTTATCTAAAATGCATAAGTGAATCAGCTTTAATATCACAAACAGCACCAGATAAGATGATTATGGTTTGTGTGGTGTGCAGCGACCAATCTGCTCTCTGTCTGCCTGCCAGGAAGTTTTGACAGGAGTTCATAGAGAATTAATAGGAATTGATAATAGAACCTCACTGTATTTTAGCTTTCAGCCAGAATTGCATTTTATAATAATGTTGAATGTCTTGAACCTGTGGAGAGACATTGCCCATAGCTGCAAATGTGCATTACTGTATTTTCTGTTGTTATTTTGTTGCTGCTTTAAGAGCTACCAAATGCAAGTTCCATTTGCAGCAGCCTGGATTTATTTTCAGCCTGAATTTCTCCACATGGAGTCATCATACATGACTTAGTGTGCAGTTCAATATCTGCTGATACCTTTTTCTCTACACAAATATCTCCAATCTGAAAAGGGAGCATCAAAAAAACCAAATGTGGAACAAAGTTTTTATGAGGAGAAAGTCTCTTCTAATAAAGCTCTGTGAACATGCACAAATTCACTTAAAAAGAGTTTTTAATTTCTGAAAGCTGCCTTATGACCCGAGTTCTGGGGTGGGAGAGATTAAAAGCAGCAGCAGCTGGGGGATTTTATAGTTAGTTTTGGGTTTTAACTTCAATTGTGCTCTCTTTGCTGCCTGCAAAGATCCGGGATGACTCCAAAGGGTGATGCTTCCTGCTTTAGTCATTTGTGTGTTCTCCTTATCCCAGCGATCGTTGCTCAGATACTTTTGTGCACCAAAACCCAGCTTTCCTTGTCTCTCTCTCAAAGGCAGAGAATCCCACGAGGAAATAAACATCACCTTCACCCTGCCAGCTGCCTGGAACTCCGATGACTGTGTCCTGCACGGCCACTGCGAGCAGGTCGTGTTCACCACCTGCATGACTGTGACAGCAGCCAGCAATGTGTTCCCAGTCACAGTGTGAGTGCATTGGCAACTCCCCTCCCTGGGCTGCTTCCTGCCTCGTTCATTCCTCTGAGTTGGTAGTTCCTCATAAAAATTCCTGTTGGTGGTGGAAATTACGTCCTTGCACTTCTTCCCCCACGGGAAAACATGTGTCTGGAAACCTCTGAGATTTTTCTGAGGGTGTTTTAAACTCCTGCCTTTCAAGTGGGATTTAAACTTCACTGGGAGCAAAAGAATCCATGGAAATTTAAGGAATTTACCCCATCATTGAGGTTCAGAGATGAGATTTGACACTAAGGTTCTTACCCTCTTCCCTGCTGAGAGATCAGGGCAAGGCAAACGCTTTTTCTTCACCAAAATATCTTCCCCTTGTCTTCTCTGGATTCCCTGACACTGTTCCACCCAACCTGTGAAGCTTTAGGAGAACCAGTGTTTTTCCAGTTAAGCTGTGGGATGTTGGCTTAGTGCAACAACATGCAGTTAAATTCTAATTTTAGTGTAGCAATCATGTGGTTTTTAATAGATGCTTTTGGTTAAACTTCGGGGTTTTGTTGTTGCTTTGGAAGGCCCAGACTAACCCCATGTTTTGAGAGGAAAAGTTGTCCTGGTTGAACATGGAAAATGCAATTCAGGGTGCTGATTATTTCTGTTTTGTTGCAGTCAGCCACCACATTGTGTTCCTGAAACCTACAGCAATGCCACTCTGTGGTACAAGATCTTCACCACGGCGAGGGACTCGAACACCAAATATGCCCAGGATTACAACCCCTTCTGGTGTTACAAAGGAGCAATTGGGAAAGTCTACCATGCTTTAAATCCCAAACTAACTGTTATCGTTCCAGATGTAAGTGCTGGGCTGTTCCTTGGTATTTTCAGTAAATGCTTAGCTCTGCTTCCATTCACTGTGGTTCCTAAAATTGTCCTTTTTGCTGCTGGTTTATTGTGTGGTTCAAGGGCTGGGAATGCTCCACCCCAGTGGGTTTGATGATCTTCATCCATGTGCCTCACAGCTCTTAATAACAACCATTTACATTTTGAAATCATTTCTCAAAAACCTCTGCCAGTATTTGGATAAATATCTGTAACAGATTTTTAACACAAGAAACATTTTGTGCCACGGTCCCTCCCAACCTCCATTCCTTTTTAAAGGGGAGAAAGTTGATTCCTGAAGCAATTTCTGGGTTGGCCTGGTAATTATTGCTCTAATATCAAATACCAAGTCAGTAAATGGTTTTAATTTGCTTTTCTGTGTGCAGGATGATCGCTCCCTAATAAACCTGCATCTCATGCACACCAGTTACTTCCTCTTTGTGATGGTGATCACAATGTTCTGCTATGCAGTCATTAAAGGCAGACCAAGCAAACTGAGGCAAAGCAACACAGAGTTCTGCTCTGAAAAGGTGAGTGTGTGGTAATAAAATATTGACTCTGATAAGAAAACAGAGAAAAGCTCCTTTTGGACACAGGACAGACTGGTTTTTCTCGTCTCTGGAGATGGGGATTGAGTTGCCTTTCAAAGGGACGTGGGTGTTTCACTGTGGACAGTGCAGGTGGAGGCTACAAAATCCACACAAGTGCTTTGGAGATCCTCAAAAGGAGATTTCTCTCCTCCAGAAATGGATTATTGCAGCTCAGGAAGTGCTGGGCTGGGACTCCTCTGCCTTAATTCTGGTGTTACTTGAACTGGTTTGTGTGAAGCAGTGAATAGGTGGCACTGAATAGTTTTATTTCTCTTCTACCACAACAGACTGAAAACTTTGAGGAAAACATCAGCCATAATTCTAAGGGTTGTTCATCAGAATTAAGTTAAAAACGAAGCTGTTGAAAGAGTCATTGGTTGTTAATCAGAATTAAGTTAAAACCAATAACGAAGCTGTTGAAAGAGTCATTGGTTGTTAATCAGAATTAAGTTAAAACCAATAACAAAGCTGTTGAAAGAGTCATTGTTCAATACTGCCTTGGGAACCTGCAGTATGCCTGAAGGATTAAATATGAATATATTTAACTGAGAAGTAGGAAGCCAGTGTTGACACTTTTTGATCTTAATGATATTTTATAGTGTAAGCTGGTTTGGGGTGGTTTTTATGGGGTTTTTTTTGGGGGGGTTTGGGTGGTTTGGGACTTTTATTCTATTGATTTTTGCAAAGTACAAAACACCTTCAGACTCGCTTTGATTTCCTTTCCAAGTCAGACTTCCCAAGCTGCTTTGAAAAGTCAAGGACAGCTCTGCCAGCTGCACAGAGATAAGTCATATCACTGTTACAGGATTAAGAATTTGCCTTTAATTAAATATTTTCTCTCTCTTTGTGTTTTTTTTTTTCCAGGTTGCTTTATCAGAAGCATAAAAATCCCCCCTCTCCTTCTCCCGAGAGCGACCGAAACCATTGCCTGCTGAACCCAGCCTGGGTCTTAACACTCTGTGAATCCATTACCTTGCAATGTTGGTTTATTCCAACCAAAGACATTTCAAAGTGCCTGTAATTGATTTGTACATATTTATAAAAGCAGAATATCCAGAGCAGGTCTGAGGAGATGTGCTTGTCCCCTTCCCTGGGGACACCCCGATGTTGGTGTAGATAATCCAGTGAAAAAGCTCCACAGAGGCAGAGCCAGAGATTTTTGTCTCGCTGCACCTGGGCAGGTGAAGATGCCTTTGCAAGTGTCTCAAAGCAACTGAGAGATGTTTGGTTTTTTGCCCAATCTGTACAGTGTGTTTGAACCAAGTATGCACCTTTGATATAATCCTGCATTTCCAAAGCCACCAATCTACACCATGAATTCAATGTGTGTTTGTGTGGCCTAATACTTTATTCCATTTGCTCCTTGCTTGCAAGAAAAGATATCAACATTTTAGATTCTTTTTTTTTTCTTTTGGAAGAAAAAAGAAAAATACATATTCACATTTTAATAGTGCTGTATTTAGGACAAACTTGTGCTTTTATTCATAGTAAAAAAATTAAGAAGTGAAGTCCCATTTTAAACTGTTACTTACTGAAAAGAACTTTGATCTTTTTTTTGTTTTGTTTTGTTTTGGGTTGTTTTTTTGGTTTGTTTTTTTGGTTATTTTGGTTTTTCATTTGGCTTGCTGAATGCCAGAGAACCAGTCAGCACAGAGACTTATCTGCAAAACTTTTCCACTTGGCCTCCCACCCCCAGCCCTCCAGCCAGGATTTGTGTCTCTCTGCTGCAGAGCAGCTTTCTGCAAACTTTTTTTTTTTCTTCTTCTTCTTCTTTTTTTTTTTTTTTTTTTTTTTTTTTTTTTTTCTTTCTAGAAGGTGAAACTTAATAAAAAGCTGTATTGTATTGACAGCCTGCTGGGGCTCTGCACAGCCTTGGGCAAGTGCAAATAGTGAAAGGAAAGGAAATCCCAGAGATTGTTACAGAGCTTCACTCTGGGACTGTGCGTGGGGCTCTGAGGGCAGCTGACAATGGCACTGCTGAGCTCTGTCCCACTAAATTGCCATTTCATGCTGTCCACTCAGGGGAAAATGGCCTCGAGAGTGGGGCTGTTGTGAGGAAGGTCAAAGAAACCACCCAGTGAAACCCTTTCTGTTCTCTCTGTCCGTTTTTCAGTCAGAGATTTTATTCCGTGCGTTTCTCCCTCCCCCATTCTGCCTTTTGCTGGTTTTTCTTCCTGGCTCCTTCTTCTGGAGCAGCCTCCTTAATTTCAGGGGTCAGGCTCTCCCTGCAGACATTTCCACCACTGCTTGTAAAATCTCACTGGTTGCCTTAATTGACTTTGCATCTTTTCTCCCAGCTTTCTCATCAGGTGGTGTGACAGCTCTGCATTCATTCATTCCTTCATTTATTCCCACGGGCTTTTTTTCCTCCTCCTTTTGCTCCAAACTCCACAGAAGAAGAAAGCCAAGTGAGAATCTCAGAGTCTCAGTGATGCTGGCATAAAATTCCCAGTTTATTCCCTCCAGATACCACTCCTGGTCTGTGTGTGTTGGGACTTCAGTAAGTTCACCAGTCTTTAAGAGTGTTTGAACAGTCACAGTTTCCTTCAGAACACGTTTCCTCCTAGAATTTCAGTTCCTTAAGTGGGATTAACTGACACGTTTTCCTCCAGGGAATGTTAAGGCAAAGCTTTAGAGGTGGCCTGGTTTGAAGTGTTAGGGATAAAAAGAAGCTTCCAGTTTTCTCCTGATGCTGCTGTGGGCTGATGCTGCTTCCCTGGGGTGAGGCAGGGAAGTGAAACAGGCTGAGAGCTTCTCCTGAGCTGGTCCTAAACCCCAGCCTGAGCTGGTCCTAAGTCACACAAGCCCAGCCTTCTGTGTTAATCCTCACTCCAAGAGTTGCCTCCGAGGGTGGCAGGAGCAGGAGATGGATTGGGGGAGAGCTGGTGCAAAACCTGGAAATACCCAAAAAACCACCCACCATCACCTGACTCCTTCAGGAAAAGCAAAGCAAATCCTTTCTCCTTCAACAAATTCCAGCTCCAGAATGTCCCAACTGGAGTTTGGGCTGTTGGGGAAAACATTTGGGAATGAAAGGAGCCTGCTTGAAAACTCCTCCCCCACTTTCTGCACCCCCTCCCAGGAATATTAAAAGATTGTGACCCACAAATGCAAAAGGGAAAACGTTGGAGAGTTGGATTTTTTGGCCTTAGTTCATCCCTTTGCCCCCCTGGACTGCAGCAGGGAGGTGCAGGGTGTCCCAGCAGGCCAAAATGCTGGAATACTGAGGAATATTGGATTGTTCCCAGGCGATGTACAAAGTAAAATGCAGCCAAACAAGAAGAGTTAAAACTTAATATTATAAAGTTCAGATCATATTGATCTTTCCTTTTTTTGTTTTCTTTTTTCTTTTTAACTATGACTTGAATCAGTTTTGATTCTATTTGTACGTGTTTTCTTGTTCTTAGAAAGCTGCCATTTTCT
>VZRO01001071.1:278324-317684 GCA_013397915.1 Daphoenositta chrysoptera | reverse complement strand
TGGCGGCAGCTTGCCCCCGTACCACCGGCGGATCTGCATGATCCAGGACATGCTGCTGCTGGTCAAGCAGGGCAGGCAGGAGGAGGCCACCGAGCTGCTGAAGAACCTGCGGCAGGTGAGGGAGGATGGGCGGGTTCCTCCGGTGGGAGGAGGGGGTTGCGGTGAGGGAAAAAGCGCGGGAGAGACCCCATCCTGCTTTGGAAAGCCCCAAAAGCTCCGCTTTTGCGTGGCGTAATTTTGGGGAAGTGGCAGAGGAGCTGTGGGGTGGTCACGGTGTCAGAGAGGGGGAAATACCCCCAGGGAGGTGCTGTGGGTTGTCTGCAGCGAGGAAACCCTGCCGGGTGTGTTTTTCCTCCTTCCCTTCCTCGCTGCCGCTGTTAGCTCTGGGATTTGCAGCTTGCTCAAGGTGGTTCCCACTCAACTTTCCAAAAGTTCGGTGTTTCGAGCAGCTCCGTAAAAGCGCCGAGGCAATTTGGAGCTGGCAGCTTTTGAGAATCAGCTCTTTTTCCTCCTGGCTCAGGAACAGCCAGAGCTGGCAGCGTTGCTTTTTTATCTCGTTCTTTTTTTGATGCCAACAATCGCGTGGTGGAGTTTTGCTGGTGTTGACTGGGAGGAACGAGACGCTCTGGGGGAGTGGGGAATTAATTGTAGGGAGCGCGAGACCTTTCGCCTTGAAAAATCTGTTTGAGCTGGGCATTAGCTGGGAAGCAACAGGACGGAAAGTTGCTGTGAGCAAACAGAAAAGGCAAATTAGCATTTCATCTTTTTCTGCTGATAAAAACACCCGAGCGCTGGGCGTTTTCAAGGCTCTGGGGTGCGCAGGGCTTTGGGGAACAGCGAGTTTTCCATGCAAACCCAAAGCAGATCCATCTTCCAGCTCGGGTTTTCTGGCTCAGCCGCTCGGTGTAACCAGTTCTGCCACCTGGAGAAAAGCCGCTCACATCTCTGCTGGGCATCGGGAGCTGCTTTCTTGCCCTATGGTCTGTCCATGGGGAAGCACAGCTGGTCCAGTCTGGTTTTCTTTTAGGATTTTGTGTTTGGGGTTTGCTGTTAGCATTTTTTCCCCCACCTTTTTCTGGTCCAGGTAACTTTTTAGCCAGTGGATGTGTTGTTTGGTGCATGTCCCTGATCCATTCAGCCCACTTCCATTTATCCCTCTGCCCAGCAGGTTGAGGATTATCTTTGGAGCAGCCCAGCTGAGAAATCTGAACTGTTTCACATGATTTGTGGGGATTTTTTTAATGGAAAACTCTCACCGCTTTCAACTTTGGGATAAAATACTTTTCCTGAGGTGAACGTGCTGCCTCCCTGGGAATTGGGGTGCAATTCCTTGGGACAAAGACCTCTCCATTTGGGATCTGTGTGGCCGTGGGGGTTGAGCTGGGCAGCAGATCAGAGGCCAAATGTTGCACCCTCTCAGCCACGCCAAATCTTTATCGCTGCTGCAGCCCGTTGGAGCTGGCAGAAAGGCAGGTGCTAATTTTAGAGGGTGTTTATCTCAAACACCTCCCCAAAAAAATAAACCTTGGGGCCTGGGAAGTGCCACGAATCACTCTCAGGTTCTCCCTGGCTCCAGACTGGTTTTTCTCAGGTCTGTCCTCACCCTCTGGTAGTGCAGAGTGAGGGAGCTGGGCTGTGGATGCCCTAATGACAAACCTGGCCACGGGGGAACCCTCTCATCTCGCTGGAGAGGGGGAAGGAAAAGCTAAAAATTCATCTTAAACTGCTGGGGGAAGCGAGGAACCTGTTAGAGTCAGGTACATCTCTGGCAGTGAGTGTCTCTGAAGAGCTTGCTCCGATAAAATAAATCTTAGAATGTCAAAACAGAGAACACTTTGTCCCAGATACTGTAATAGACTCCAAGCAGGTTTTTAATGAGGTGGTTTTATTCCCTGCCTCCAGGGAGGGAATGTGGGATGCCCCACTGAACAAATCCTGGCTGCTGGGTGGTTTTTCAGCAGCTGGATTTGGGGAGAGGATGTTTTAGGGGGGCATTGGTGGCTCCAAGGGACCACTTAGGTTGTTCCCACTCTGGTGGGAGCCTTCCAGAGCTGAGCTCTTGGAGTTAAAATGAGGATTTGGGGGTAGGATGAGCTTCCCCCTGTGGAAAGGGGTGGATGGATGAGCCTGGTGGAGCAGAGATTTTTTTCCCTGAGCCATTTTTAGTGTCTGTGGCTGCTCCATGTAGTTGCTGCTGTAAAACTGGAGTTTTCCAGCAAAATTGGGGTTTTCCCAGCAAACCCAGTGACCTGGTGCCCAGCTCTCAGCTGAGATTTTTTTAAATCCCAGGCATTTAGGTCACTGGGAGCCTTCCCACTGACTTCAGCAGGCTTTGAGGCCAGCCCAGGGTGCTGCTGAGGGGTGGCTGACAGCATCCCTGCCTTTCGAGGGGCTCCATCATTTTTATTTGGAGCAGGATGAGCACACGGCCAGAGCTGAAAATCTCTGTTTTTTCAGGTCTCCATGCCATGACATCCTGCAAGACAAGGTTTGGGGGGCTTTTACCTGCCCACTCCCACAAAATCTGTGTGTGATAATCAGGACAGGGCTGCAATCCCATATTTTAAACCCTAACCCAGCCCCTCCACTGGCACCGATGTCCACTCTGGTCTTTAGGATTTCTCCGAATTTATCCCTCCTTCTCCCTCCCCTGATGTGGCAGCGATGCTGTTTTCCTTCCAGCCTCTTGCAAGAGTAATTTGTGTTTCTGGGGACGCCTGGAGCTTGCAAACAACTCTAAAATACGGAGATATAAAGTCAATTTTTTTTATTTAAAACGATAAAAAGCGTGAACAGCAGATAGACTTTGCTTCCTCACAGAGGTCAGCAGTGCTCTCTGGTGTGGAGGCAATTCGATCCCACTGCCTGCCCCCAAAATAACACTCCTGTTATTCCTACTGCCAGCAGCCATTCCAAAGGGTTTGTGCTCCTCTGGCACAGCCAGGCTGATTTAACATCGAGCTCCTGGGACACAGATACTAATTTCTTTTTCCTTCTTTCTGCTCTGGAGCCCAAACCCCACACTGCAAAATTCAAATCCCCCAAATCCAAATCCCAACAAGTGCCTGCTGCTCTCCTTGGCTGAGGTGTTTTCCCTTGAGCCATCCCCACGGTGATGATTTTGGTTTTTAAATGCAGTGGAAAACATTGAAATAATTAATATTTGATTGAGGATGGACTTCAGGCTTGCTGGTCACCTGGAGGGAGCCGCTGGCCTTCCATGGGAATAATTCCTGCACGGAATAACTTGGAATTTATCTGTATGAAGTGACTTCCTAGATTCACCTGGCAGCATCTTCTCTGCTTTTCCAACAGAGAGCTGCTGCAGGGAGAGGCTATAAAACGAATTCATTCAGCATGTCCAGCACTTGGGCCATGGGAATCCACTCCCAGCCCCTTCACTCCATCCAGGTGGGAGAATTCCAGCCCCACTATTCCCAGCACCACCAGTTGCAGAGTAGGATAGGTTTTAACCTTACAGAACGTGGCATTCTTATTTTCATTTTTCTCTTTTCCCCCTCCACACTCTGGAGTTTCAGTGCTTGAGGCAGCCAGGCGCTGTCAGTATATTAAATTCTGGGAGTGTCTCTCCTGCTGGGGAGAGAATTTGTAAAACAAAGCGTGTTTTCCTCCTCCCTGCTGCCAAACGGGATCGTTTTTCCCCAGTGAAATGGGGAAGCTCTTCCCAGCAAATTACGTTGTGCTCCAGGAATTTGCCATTGGTTATGGCTCGACGTGGAGCTTTTGCTGCTGTTTTGGGGGGTGGTGGGAGAGGGGAGGAGGAGGAACCCGGCGGATCTGAGCATCCTCTGCACAGGGCAGGTGAGCAGCAGTTCCAGGGGTTAAACGGGGAAAAGGAAGCCAAGTGTGGCAATAAATCCCTGGGTGCTGAAGGCGAATGAGAAGGGCCAAGGTGTGGCAGGGCTGCAGCACTTGGAAGGTGGATGGATTCTCTGCCGTGCCAACCTGGGGTGGTCAAACCGGGACAGGGGGGCAGTGCTGGGGTGTGGAGGGCAGAGGAGAGGGGTCAGGGGCCCTTGTATTTTGCTTTCATCTTTCAGGTGAATTCAGAACCCAGTGAATCAGAACCCTGTGATTTTTCATCTGTTTTCAGTCACTAAAACCCATATTTTGAATGACTTTGCTTCTGAAGCCAATGCTTTCTCATGGTTAAATTCATGGCCCTGACTTGCTAGTTTTGCAGCCTTTCTTCTGCTAACCTTATTCATGACAAACTGATAGAGTTTTGAAAAATACCTATTTTTTTTAGAGAAAGAAACTTGTGGTTGATGTTAATTGAGATGAATGCTAGTTAACAGTAACTAAACGTGTGTATGTACCACACAAAACTTGAATTTTAGTACTGTTTTACTCAAGGAACAAAGATGTTTCAGAACAGTACTGACAGCACTTTATTAACAAGCATGCTTTAATTAATGGGCAAAAACACCACAAAAAAATCCCATTTTTAGGAAAGGGCCAGGAGCAAACAAGCTTTGTGCCCACCAAGCTGTGCAGAGCCTGTGGCAGCCCCCTCCTGGCTGTGACCCAGCCCGTGATCCTGTGGTTTATCCCACAAACATCCCACAAAACTGCTGTGGGTGCAGGTGTGCCCCTGCCCCATCCGAGGCTGAGCCTTGGATTTTCCAGCCAGAGGTTGTGGGGAGCCTGAGCAGGGCCTGGGAACTGTGGGCCACAGGGATATTTAATTAATTAATGATGAATATCTTTGTTGTAAGAGGGGGCTTGACCAGTGGGAATGGTAAAACACCTTAAAAAATTAACAATACTGATGGAGACAGCTCACTTTGGGCTCCTGTGACTTCACTGAGATGCAAGAGCTGCATGGAAAAATGAAAAAGACTCATGGCTGGACTGGGCCACCACTCTGTGCTTGCCCCTGGCCCTGGAGCAGCATTCCCATGGATCCCATCCCCTGGAATGCTGCAGGAGCTCAGCGCTGTTGTGTTTGCCCCCAAAGTGAATTCCTGGTCCCTTCTCCTGAGGGTTCAGACCTGCTGATGCACCAGAGGTGACCCGGCCTGGGGTGTCTGGGCTGCTCCCAGCCAGCAGCAGGACAGGGATGAAGAGTTTTGCAGGATTGGGATTGTTTTTCCTCGTGGGGCTGGGCTGAGGGAGGGACCAGCTCTGGCTGCAGCCCTGGGCAGGGCAGGGTGGAAGTTGGGTAACCCTGCAGCTGGTGGGGTGGCTTTGGGGTGAACACTCATTTCCTCTGCTTCGAGCTGCTGATGAAACCCCACCAGCGCTCCCCACTGTTCTTTTTAACCCTTAGGCTGCTGGAGGTATTAACAACAACTATTCCTGGCAGTGGTGGGACGTTTTCCTGCCCCAAACAGGGTCTGTGGTGTTCCCTCCGTGCTCCCAGACCCTGCCCTGCTGTAAGATCCCTTTCAGGAATCTTTGCCTGCTTCCCATCCTGCTGCTCTTTTCCCATTCCCGGTGGGATTTGCAGGTGGATGTGTCCTGTGCCTGCTTGTCCAGGCAGCCTTGGATGTAATGAACCCCCTGGAAGGTGGTGGCTGCTGCTGCTCCAGGGGGAAAAGTGTCTTTGAGAGGGGAGAGGAAGGCTGGGAGAGGGGGGATATGATTTAAAGTGGAGTCTGGGCTGGGCTGGGTTAGGCTGGGCTGGGTTAGGCCGGGCTGTGTGCTGTGGGCATTTGGACCAGAGGATCAGGAATCTCCGAGCTGCCAGAAGTTCATGGTTGTTGTTACCCTCAGCCCCTGCTCAGCACTTTCTCTGTTTATATAATTGCAGGAATGTATTTTTTTTCCCCCCCAGGCTCTGCTGTTTTCACACCTGAAGTGAAATGCAGCATCTCCGGGCTCCAGCCCTTCAGACAGCCTGGCGTGCACCTTTTTTTATTATTTCTTTTTTTCCTCTTTTCCTTTCTATCTTGCCTCAGACTGTGAGAGCCCGGAGAGTGTGAGGATGTCTCCTGTCTCTCCGTGCCAGCGTGTGGGTGTGATGGCTGTGTGGGCAGAGCCCTCCCTGCACATCCCAGCGCTGGCATCTGGGCTGTGCTGCTGTGCAGGGGCTGGGGGGCAGCAGTGGGGGATGATGCACCTGAAATTCAGTGTATTGGAGCTTTAGGGTTTGATGTATAGGGGGATTTGTGGCTGTGGCCTGCTCTTAGTGAAGGGAGGTGGTTATATATTAATACTCATTTTGTTCTCCTACAAGCGATGTGGAATTTCTTTAGTATTCAACATCTTCAGGTCCTGGCTAAAAGCCTAATATGATTTAATGCCTGATTCCATTTCTCTTTCTGCGTGTGTGTCTCAGCCTCCTTCTCTTTCAAATTTTGGAGGAAAGATCACTGCATGGTGAATTTAATCTTGCCTCTAAAAGGAAAAAGCAAATTGTCCTTTCCATTCCTCTCCAAGCCGAAGGTTTTAGCTCCAATTACTCCTGGCTCTGACCTTGCTGCTTGGAGAGCAGGAACTGCTCGGAGCTTTCCAGCGTTCTCAGATCTTTTCAAGACTTTTTATCTCTCAGACTTGGTGTCTTTCAAAGTCAGAGGCACTTCCTTTGTGCGAGGCTTTGAGCTTCACCAGCTCGGGACAGAGCCGAGGGGAGGGAGCTGCCATCCTCCTCCAGCCTTTGGGTATCTCAGTGGAAATCTCATTCCTTAGGGCCTCTTTATATCCCAATAATCTTCCCAGAGTTCTGGCTGTCCTGCTTTGCAGAGCAGGACTCGGGTTTGATATTGCTGGAGGGAATTTCTTTACGAGATGTTTCTGTGTTTTCCAGTGGTTCCAAAATCCTGGTGGGCCTGTGGAGGTTTTCCTCGAGGTCTGCTCCTCCCCAGCCCTGGATCCTGCTGCTGCTTTCAGTCCCTCCATGTCCCCTCTGCCTGTGGGATTGGTTTCTGAGCAGCTTTCCAGGCCTGTTCCTGCTTCCACTGGTGCTGCCCATTCCCATGCAGTGTCTGAGTGCTGAGGGCTTGAATTTGGAGCAGATTTCAGTGAGGCACTGCCCAACAGGGATATTAATTCCAATTCTAACAGCACTTGTGTTGGAGTCAGGGTTGGTTAATGAAAGGAGAGGACAGCCTGGAGCGTGGAGGTTTTTTTGGAGGATGGGGATTTGTGTGCTGGGTTTTTCAGCTCCTTGCTTTGTTTAGCCACAGAAAATGAGGAAATGGGTGTTAGGGACAGGACCTGCAGCTCTATGGGAACTGAGGCTCTGTTTTCTACCCCCCAGCAGGCAAAACACACCGAGGTGAGCGAGCTCTGCCTATCCCTTCCTCCCACTCCAAGGACGAGCTTGGAAAACACCACACAAAAACCTCCTTGAGTGGTTCCTGTGCCTCCATCTCTCTTTGTGCAGAGATTCCCTGGATTTTCCCGATGGAAAGGCACAGGGCTTTGAGCCAACCTGTGCCTGGGAGCCCCAGTCCCATGGCTGGGCAATTCCCAGAGCTGCCTTTTCCCTGTCTCAAGGGATGCTTAAACTGAGCCCACTCCAGGGATGGGATTATTTAATTCCTGCCTTGTTCTGCAGGGCTGTTCCCTCACTCCCACCCTCCCCAAGGCCAGGATCTTGGCACAGGAATGAAATCCCAGCAGGGGAAAGCAAAGGCTGCTGAGGAAGGAGAGCAGCCTGCGGTGGGAAATGGTTGTTTTGGCCGGGGATGTGCTGGGGGTTTTTCCTGGGACACCTCTGTCCCCGTTCCCACGGAGCACAGAGCTCCTGCTGGGGACTGGTTTGGGATTTGGGGCATCCCCACCTCCGGTGGGAATTGGATACAGGAGGTGTGGGGGTTTGGATGTCGATAAAAGAGCCCCAATTCCCTGCACTAGGGATGAATCCAACCTGCTGCAGCCTCTACCCTGGGTTTGGTTGGGGTTGAACAAACCCCAAGCCCTGGTTCAGCCTGAGCTGCCCAAAATCAGGGCAGTGGAGCCCAAATCTCTGCAGAAACAGGACTGAAATCTGCCCAAACAGCCTCAAAGCCTTGGTTCATCCTGGAATCCCCCCATATATTTCCATTTATCCATCAATTTGGATACAATTATCTCTGTTCCAGGACTGGCAGAAGAAAGGATTTGGGGAAAATCTTGCTCCTAAATATCTCTGTGGCCTTCCTGGGCTTGCAGAGAAGCAGTTTGGGATAAGACTATTAACGACCTACACCCGTGACTTCTATCCAGCCAAAATCATCCAGGATTGGATTAAATCTTGATTTAAGCAGCCATTTTTTGGTGGTTTAAATCTTGATTTAAGCAGCTGGTTTTTTGTGGTTAGGATTTTTTTGGGAGGTTATTCTATAAGAAAGAGGATGTTTTCCTGTTTGGTTGTAAAAAGCTGCTCCTGCTTGGTGTAATTGGATACTTCCTTTTCTGAGGAGGGAGCCTGGTGTATCTGGGGACATTTATTTAGGCAGCTGTGGCTGGGTGAGGAATTTTGTCTGTTTTTATTCTGGTGGGAAACACTGAATTTGGGGTTTACAGGATTGATTGATCCTTTTGTATCTCTGGCTCGAGTTACACGGAAATGAAAGCTAGTTGAAAGAGCAGAAAAGTGGTTTGGAATGGTTTTTGATCAGTTAATAAACTCAGAATATGCTGGATAAGAGAGCAGACAAAGTAAATGTCTCAAACGAGATTTTGCATTTAAAACGGGTTGATTCATTAAGTGGAGAATTAATTGTGCATCCTGAATTACACTTCTGGTCACTATAATTACAGATCTTGCTCTCTAAGGTTGCAGTTTTACTTGTAGATTGGAAAATGTGCATGTTTCCTTTCCGCTCCTGATTTTTTCACTAACTTGCTGGAATTCGGTGTTAAACTGGACTAAATGAATTGGAATCATTCAGGTTGGAAGAGATTCGTAAGAACATGGAGTCCAACCTTTGAATTAACTGAAATTAAGATATTTTCTTTGTCCTTGTGAGAGTACCAGACCCTCCTAAAAGCTGTGTTTGCACTTTACTCTTTTCTGGTTGTGTTTTCATCAGTGACTTCCCTAAAATCATTGGCAGTCGTGTCCTGCCTACCTGGGCTTACTGGAGCTCTTTAAAATTAAATAAATCATAACATTTTAGAATTAAAGCCTGACCAGAGGTTGGTGTCACCTTAAATTGCTGGTTTGAAATCTGTGTGGTTTAAAGTAAATGGATTTAACGTTTAAAGCTATTTTATAGAGCAGCATTAATTGAATTTTAATGTCATTGAATTGAATCCCTGGGCAGCCCAGTCATTATTCTTCCTTGGCAAGTCTGGGCATTTCCTGGTCACTTTGATGAGCCCAAACCCTTTACTTTTGGGTTTCTCTTTACTTTTGGGTTTCTCTGGAGTGACTGAGCCAGCTGGGAGGATCCCACCTCCAGTTTGGAGGCACATGCCAAGGTGGATCCTCAAAGGAGCATCCAAATTCCCTGGTGCCAGACAGGGAAGTTGCTGTGAAAGCCTTTAAGAAAGATTTTACCTTCCAGCCTTCTTCAAATCCCAAATCCCAGCCCTGCTTTGCCTGATGCTTACAAATCTGATGCTGCAAATCAAACCACACAAAGCATGGCATAAAACATGGGAAAGGCTTCATTTATTCCCTTAATCCCCAAACTGACTTTCCTTTGTTGATATAAATCAGGGGTGAGCTTCCCAGTTCCCTGTGACGTAGAGCACAGCACTGACTCAGTATCAGGATGGGAAATACGAGGTTTTTGAGCCACCCTGCAAAATCTGGGATAATTTCCCCAGGCTGTTGGTCTCATCCATTCCCTTCCCCATCTTCCTGTGGGTGTTTTGAGGGGAAAGCCTCATCCCAGCAGTTCCCTTCCTCAGGCCACCCGGCACCTCTCCTCCAGCAGCCAAAAACGATGTTTTACTGCATGTGTGCCATTCCCAAGGTGTCAGACTGTTTAATGGGATTACAGAGAGCCTGCCCAGGGAGCAGGGATGGCATGGATACAGCTGGACTGGGAGTGGTGCCTTTGGAAGGGAATTCAGAGCATTCAGCAGGACCCTGGTGGTTGCAGGTGTGGAGCTGCTCCTGCTGCCCCCGCTGAGTTTGAGACTCTGCTTTTCATCCTCTCTTTGGATTAGAGGTGAAACTCTAAACCAGGTACCCCAAAAACACTGGGTATCACCAGTGTGGGTGATGCAAACAGGCTGCCCTGGCTTCAGGCTGACAGAGGGGAGATTTAAATGGGATTTTGGGAAGGAATTCTGTGAGGGTGGGGAGGCCCTGGCACAGGGTGCCCAGAGAAGCTGTGGCTGCCCCTGGATCCCTGGAAATGTCCAAGGCCAGGCTGGAGTACCCTGGTCTGTGGAAGGTGTCCCAGCTCATGTCAGGGGGTGGAATAAGATGAATTTTAAGGTCCCTTCCAAACCAAACCAGCCTTTGCACAGATTTGTGGATTTGGGAAGGGAAAATGGTGTCTCAGCTGGACGTGCACAACATCTGCTCTCTGACATCTCCTTTTTCAGGAAAAAATCCAGTCCTTTTCCATGGCATTCTTCTGTCTTGCCTTGTTGCTGTAGAACAAAGGTGTTAGCAGCTCCAAGAGCTGCCAGGCCTGCAGGTTTTCCTGGATTTTAGGATGTCTGCATCCCTGTAAAGGCCCCGGGTGCCTCGTAAACAGCACAGGCCGTGGGTGTGCGGCATCCGGCACGGCCCTGCTCCCACGTGGGGACCAGCTGCTGGAACTCTACCACTTCCAGGCAGGAATTCCTGGCATTTCTTGGCAGGGGAATACTGTCCCAAAGCTGCCTTTCCAGGCCATGGCACTGGGCATTCAGTGGGAAGGCTGAGCTGTAAAACAGGAGCAGCTTCGGTGCTTTCCCTGAGCTCCTGCTTTCCATGCACAGCTTGGTTTTCCCTCTGTTTTCCTTCCTATCCTGGTGCTGTCCAGAGGAGGAGCTGGCACGGTGCAGGTGACAGGGTCAGCCTTGCACCAATGTGAGTTTTGGCTCTGATAAATTCTCCATCCTTGTTTTAGATGTAAGGCGGTTCTGGGATGAGATGAACTCCCTGAAACGTGGTGAGGAATCTCTGCTTGGGGTGCTTTCATCTCTTGCCCGTCGGCTGCTGTTCTCCATCAACACAATGAAAATAAATCAGCCAAACTCCTTTCCTGAAAGAAAATAAATCAGCCAAACTCCTCTCCTGAAAGATCTTTTTAAAAAAAAAATCTTTCAGTGTTGTCGCATTGTATAAATCAACTTTATTTTCCACAAGGACTCGTGTTTGCTTGTGTGCCCTCCCTTTGGAGGAGGGCAAAAATACAGGAGCCTGGAATATTCCCAAAGGCAGGAATACAGTGCCATTCCCACAGGCTGAGATCATTCCATTGATTGCAGGAGGATGGGAATGAGACGTGCAAAATCCTGGTGGGACCCAGCGCTGACCAAGCTCCATCTCTGGATGTTTCAGCTCTGACTGACCCATCCCAGAGCCAGCAGGATGCTGCTTATCCCACCAGAGAAATGCTGGAATCCCCATCCTTGGAGGGATTTAAGGGATGTGTGGATGTGGGGTTTAGAGTTGGGATAGTGGTCGGACTTGAGCTTTTCCAGCCTAAATAATTCCAGGATTCTTTACCAGCAAAAAGCTTCTATACTTCTCGTTTTCTAGAAGGAAAGGAGGAGCAGAAAGGCTGAGCATCCCCCTGGCAAATGGGAAGGGAAGCAGGGAATTCCCAAGAACAGGAATGAAGTGCACAGAAGTGGCAGAGTCATGAGTAGGGCTCCCAGCAGCTTCTCCTTATCTCTTCCTGAGCAGACATATCAGGGAAGATCAAATAAAAAGGGAAAAGATAACACAGATTGAGTCTGCCTGGCAGCCTGGCTTTCAGAGAGAGCTTTTTCCAACCTATTTACTTGTCAGTGGTGATTTTGGATGAGCCTGTGGGATCGTCAGAGAAAACCAACATTTTTTCTTCCTGTTTCCTGCCTTGCAGAAGGGAATCTTTCTTCCTGGCATGAATTTCTGGCATTTTTTGGCATGGGAAGAAGGTCCCAAGGCTGGATTGGTGTCACTGTGTGCTAAACACCACCCCATGGCTCACCCTCATCTTGTGGGTGTGGGGTTGGAGGTGTCTGATTCACCACACACCAGTGGCTCCTCCACTTTAAAACCAGCTTAAAACCAGTCCTGTTTTAATGATATTGAAATCAGCTGTTCATGGCCATTTGAGGAATTCCAGCCCGGGGTTGTGGATGTCTCAGTGGGACCGGAGCAGGGAAGGGGAGGCTCAGCACAATGAGCTCATCCTGGCTTTTCTTCTTGCTCAGCTCATCATCCTGCATCAGGTTTTAGGGATTATTCAGCCCCGTGGTTGGATCTGGGCAATGAGATTAAGGAGTTTCTGTGTCCTGAAAGCTTCTGGGGTTCTCCTTCCTCTGCTGTTCTCTTCAGGAGAAGCTGCTGGTGTAAAAAATATCGGGGGTGACTATTTTGGAGCTGGAAATGTTCTGAGGCTGCCATGCTGGAAGTGGGAGTAGGAGCTGTGAGCCACAGGCTTTGTTCTGGCACCTGTGGGAATATCCTGTGGCCACAGCATTCCATGGGATCCAGTTTGGTGTTCCCAGGAAGGCTCAGCCACCCACAGGGTGCTCTGTTACCCATGGCATTCCAGGCCTCTCTCTGGGGACACTTCCTGGGGTCGTGTCACATTGTAAGGAATTAAGGGAATATCCCAGGGCATGGAGACGTGGATCCTCTGCTGATATTCCCACTCTGGAGCTGCTCCCTGCCTTGTTCCTGGGGGTGTTTTGGTCCTCACCCTGCCAGTGAGGTTGGATAGAAGCCACTGATGGAAGGAAACTCCTACTCCAGGCTGGGAGCTGTGAGAAGGAAAAGCCTGCACTGAGCTCTGCCCAGCAGCTCTGACTCAGCAGCAGGAGCAGCAGGTTTGCCATGGAGCCTCTCCTGCAAAGTGAGCTCCCGCCGTGGTTTTCATCACCCACAGTGGCAGCTCATGGCTCCTTCTCATCCCTCGGGCCACAGATCCATCCCAGGATGGATTTCCCTGGCAAAACTCCCTGGGCCAAGGTGTGTTTTGTGTCTCATCCTCCCTGGCATCCCAGCTGGGCAATGGGATGTCAACAACAGCAAGTTAATGGCCCTGGCTGTCAAACAAAGCAGAAATATTCGGATTTTAGTTGGGGGGTGGTGGGTTGATAGCTTTTATTGCTGAAAATAGGATGTGATGCTGCCTGTCCCAGCAGGAGGTGGATGGGGTGGGCAGGAGGGATGTTCCTGCTTCTCCTTGCCTGGCGTGGGGGTCCTGTGTGGGTTTGGGGGTGCAGAGAGCAGCCCTTCCCCTCACAGAGGACCCAGACCCTACAAACAGGGCAGGAGGGACAGGGCACAGCAGCAAAGCTGTTTATTACCCGTGTCTGTTCAGTGAAACCTGGGGTGGATTTCCCTTCTCAGCCAAGCTCTCAGGCCATTTTTGGGGTTAATCTGTCACATCTCAGGCAGCTCCTGAGAGTTGGGACCAGCAGCCACCACCCTCTGGCCTTTCTGGAGGCCAGTGTGAGGTGAAATGAAGAGGAGGATCTTAATGGCACTTACTGGAGAGGTTTGCTGGCTCTGGGCTGGCTCTGGAGGGCACAGCCTGTGTCCCCTGAGATCTCATCCCCTGATTTTGGGCAAAATGCTTCTTCCACTACTCACTTGAGCTGCATCCCTCTCTGGGGTGTCCCACTCCTTCCCTGTGCCGCTGTGAAGGGAACTGGGTGGAGGAAAAAGAAGTTTTGCTTAACAAAAACCTGTATTAAGTGCTCTGCTAATTCAACCCCTTTGGCTCCAGCGAGATTTAAACATGTGCTTGTAGTTAATCAGGTATTTAAGTGGTTTTCTGACTTGGCAAGCCTGAGAGGAGATATCCCAGAGGAGAAGGAGGAGAGCAGAGCCGTGGCCTCCCAGCTGAAGGTGTGTGGAAATGGGGATGTTGAGGGCAGCACTGTGAGTTGGGGATGTGGGTTTGACTTGCTGTGACTCAGTTTCTCCTTTTGTTCAGGGGGTGACAGCAAAGATGACAAAAAAGGCAGTGGTTTGGTGAAACAGGGCAAGCTGGGATCAGTTTATCAATAAATATATCCCAGCTGGCAGTGGAGGGCACAGGGAAGGTCCTGCCAGGGGCTGCTGAATTCCAGGACTGGCACCTCCTGGAGAGAGGAGCTCTGCCAGGCACCAGGAGTGAGACCAGAGGGGTTGAGAAAGGATTTTGAGGGAGATCATCTCCCCTCACTCTTTGAAAAGCTGCTTGGGGAACTCCCAGCTGTTAGTGGGGCTGCTCAGGAGAGGTTCCATGGAGTGTGAGGAAGATTCTCCCTTGGCTCATGGATTTCACCCCAGAGCCCCCCAGCAGGGCGGTTTTCCCACCTCAATCTGATTTTTTTGCTGGGTATTTCAGCTGGGATTGCTCAGGAGGGGCTGCTCTGGGATTTGTCTCCACATGAGCACCCAGTATCACAGCACTGATGTTATTATGCAAAGTGCAGATTATTTAACCACACACGTTTTTTCTGTATTGATTTGCCATTGCTTTGAGTCCCATTACAGGAATCTGCTTCATTAATGGACTTTGTCCATGCTGGAGATTAACTGGGGATGCTGGATTTGCAAATGAAAGAATTGAAATTCACGTTGTCCATGTTAATTACTTGGGTGATGCTGGCTTTGTCTTAATTCAGAAAACGAGTTTGGTGCTGTGGGATTGGGTTGGTTTTTCTCCTTTGCTGGAATTCCCCTTCCCTTGGGAAGGTACTAAGTGGTTTAATGGAATAGGCTGTTCCCAAGGATAAATTTTAATGCAAAAAAAAGGGTCGGGGAGCTTTTATTTCAGTGTTTAGTTCAACCCTACTTTCTCCTCTTTTGCTTTGAGCTAACATCTTTCTGTATCTTGTTCCCTCTAAGTTTTTACCTTGCAAAATCTCATAATTCCTGCAGTGATACTCAGATTCTTGTGCTGAGTGAAGCAAGGCAGCTGTAAGGAGTAACTCCACTCTCCTTGCTGGTAAAAAATCAGGGTTATTCCTGGATTTTGGTATATCCAGGTATTGCTATTGATCCAAACCATTTTTTCCCTCTGCTCCTACAATGCTGTAAATGGCCAAAAAAAAAAAAAAATGAAGGCTTGGCATGATTGTATGGGAGTCAGCTGCAATTTGTTCACTTAAATTATCTTTTTGTCATGCCTGCATTATTCTACAGCAGCCAGCTTGGAGAGTTAATTGAATATTTGTGCCTCTCAAAGATGCCTTCAATTACCTCCCTTGAATAACTCTGGGAGAGGGCTGTGATGAGGCATCACTGATGCTCATTTTCTGTATCAGAAATATCTGAGGTTTCATTCCAGCACCTATTAAAGGATCCCAAAGCATTCCTACAGTCTCCCACCCCAAAATTCCATCCCTTTGAAGCAGAGTTTAGCATCCATTGAGCATTAACAATGCATCCCTCCGTGGCTAATGCAATAATAATCAGCTCAGGGCTTGGAAGCAGAAGCAGCTTTTGGACAGCAGTTCTTGGGTTGCAGCCTCTCATTGTGTGTGCAGGAATAGATTGATTTCTTCTGGGTGTTGTGGGCATGCCAGGAGGCTTCCAGGTGAGACAGGAACATCATTATTGATGCTGCAGGTTCTGTGGGATGTACCTGAGAATTTCAGTGCCTGGGGATGGTGTGGGAGTGTGTCCCAGGGCTGGGCAGAGCTGTGCATCAGAACAAAACCCCTGAATAGGTGTGGGCAGTCCCCACCTTGGAATTTTTGGCTGCATTGATTGATCCCCAGAAATTATTGAGTTTCTTTTTCCATCGTTGGATTGCAACAGCTCTGCTGGCTGAGGAGGGCAAGGGGGGCCATCAAAAGCAGTGTTTTTGAGTGGATAAAAAAGCAAATGTGTTGTTTCAAGGGAGATTTGTGATTCCTTCTGTGCTTGGCTGTTCTGGGATCACCTGCTGCTGGAAACAGTGGATCAGGATGGGCTCAGAGAGGGCTTTTCACCCTTTGTACATCAGGAGAGCCATGCTGGCCTCCTCCTGAAGCCTCTCATGGTCACAGCTGCTAGGCCAAGACAAAAAATCCTGCTTTCCTTCTAACCAGAGCCTGGTTTAGAATTCATGGCAGAGCCTGGCAGCTCACGCCGTGTTGTGTTAATTGTGAAGGGAGGGTGATTGGGAGAAGGTGGCTGGGTTAGAGCAGGGAGGAGTGAGAGGTGAGGACTCCCAGTGTCTCCTTTGCTCTGTTAGACCAGGGCCAGGTCAGGCTGAGCTTTCCTGCATCCTCCATCCCATCAGCCAAACCTCAGCTCCGGGAGGATCCCGTGTGCTCTCCGTGTCCCAGGCAGAGGCTCCCTGACAGCAGCTGGGGACCATCTGGCCCAGCTGCAGAGTGTCTGTTCTGCTGCCATGCAGGGCTTTCCACAGCCAAATCCTGCTCCTTCCCTTGCTGGGATCTCTTCCTTCTTCTCTTCCAATTCCCCTGGACTTCCAGGACCTGAATTACGTGTGAGACTCGTGCCCCTTTCCCATGGCTGAACGAGAGTGACTGGCACACAGAGTGTGATGGACAGGATGGCCAGGAAGCACCAGCCTTGTTGCCAGTTTGATTCATTCTGAGGCTGGGCCATCCGAGTGAGGCTTTTTGGACTCTTTTCCCAGCAGGGATGTGCAGAGCCGGGGCGTTTGGCTCGTGGAATGCTGCACATGCAGGTGGGGATGGGGAGCAGATTGCACCAAGTGCTGGTGGGCCCAGTGTTGATCCAACAGCTCCCATCAGCTGGAGCGGGTGTGGGGAGCCTGGTCTGGGATTCCAAGCAGGGAATTGTGTGATTGGAATGCTGCTCTTGTACCAGGAGCCGTTCACTTGCTGCCAGCTCAGACACCGGGGCGGTCTCTCACAGGCAGTGGAAATGATGAGGGCGGGTGATTCCTGCCCATCTGACAGTGCCATCCTCTGCTTGGGAATGTTCCCCTTTCCTGCAAGGACCCCAGTTCTGCTTTTCTCTTTTTCAAATATTATTTCAGAGATCTGTGCGTGTTTACTTGTGAGCACAAGAGCTGCACGCACAAATAAAAGTCTTTAGTGGCCATCAGGCATCTCCTGTCGCCTTCCAAGGACAAGAGCTGTCTGAGCCCCGGGTTGCCTCCAAAAAAACCACGGGGGCCTGAAGCCAATCATGAAAATCTGACTAATATTGATGGGTGATCAGCTGCAAAACAGATGGGGCTGGTTTTGGCTGGGAGAGCGGGCACGGAAAGCACGCAGAGAGCTCTGTGCTGGAAAACAGAGGTGAGAGCAGCACGAGTGGGATTTTCCTGCTCCAGTTGCCTCAACATTGAATGTCTAGGATCAGCTCATTAGAGGGGCTTTTCTTGGCAGGTAACTGAGAGAGACAACCTCATCCAGGGACTGAGTCAGCCCGGCTGTCTTGGGGTAGGATGAATCACCATCCTCATATGAATTGACAGTAGACTGAGCTTAGGTGACAGCACTGGCTCCTTCCCTGACAGGAAATAATAGGCAGCCTGTCCTCCAAGTCCGTTTTCCAGCAGAGATCTACAGGATTTTGCAAGAGAAAATACGTTTTTTTTTTTTGCAGCTGGGAGCTGGCAGCACAGCATGGTCAAGGCTAGGGCTGATCCTGGGATCAGGAGTTCCCTCTGCAGCCCTGAGAGCTACAGGTCACAGGGTAAAAGGGATGATAGATTTGAAGTTCTGCTCCTGAGCTGTGGTTTGGATACTCCAGGCAGCATCTGGGGTGCTCCAGGAAGCTCTTTGGGCAGACACATGAGGATGGAAATGGCAGATTTGGTTAAATTAGTTATATTTTCTTTTAATGCTTCACTGCAGAGCTGTGAATGGGAGGCCCAGCAGCCAGACTGGAGTTAACAGGGTGGGTGTCGTGCAGGGGTGGTGCATGAACCTTTTTCTTTGGGTTTTAGCCAGGGAATGTGGGGGGCTTGGGGTGGAGCTGACCCCCAGGAGCTGAGGGGTGGGAGAGTGACCCCTCAGTTGTGCTTTACTCAGACCCTCCTTAGACCTGCAGCTTTTTCTGCCTCTTCCCTTTGCAGGGGGAAAACTTTGTGGGATCACCGTCCTTGGGAGGGTTCTAAAGAGACTCTGGTGCCTCTGGGCTGAGCCTGCTGCCAGGCTGGGCTGTCACCCATCCATCTGGGAGCAGCAGGAAAAGTGACAAGTCCCACCAGGAGCCATCTGGTGCAGGCTCTGCGTGGCCAGCAGGATCCTGGCTTGGGGCTGGAGCCCCAGCTGGAGCCACAGCCCAAAGCTTGGATGGAAAACCAGGATGTGGGCAGGTTAGGAGGGATGAGTGGATAATATTTGGTGAGCTCAAGGCAAACGATTGTGTTAGTGGCAGTGGTGGATCGAAATTGAGTTGTTCAAAGCAAATCCTGGAGTGTCCTTGCCCAAACAGCATCTCCAGGCTTTTCCTGGGATCCCACTGGCTCTGTAAACCAGGAGAGCTGAGGCTACATCCACTCTCCTGAGGAAGTTGGTCTGGCCAAACTCCAGTTGGAGTCGTTGCCTTTGCCTGGCAGGATGAAATAAAAGAGCATTTTTCTGCAAATCTCCTCAGTTGTTTATTATCTGGATGGCAGTGCCACATCTCTGCCCATTTCATCCATCTCTCCAAGTCCCTCAATTCCAGCCTCCTGCCGGGGGTTCAAGCTGCCACCATTTATTATTTGAGTCAGTCTGCCAGGGAAATGTCTGCTCCTTCCCTGAAGCATCGACTCCCTGCTCTCACTGCACCCTCACTCAGGGCTTGAATGAGCCATTCGTGGCTCCCAAACCAGTATTAACTCTGTGAAACAGAAAATACCCCACATATTTACACTCTGGTTTTACTCCAGCCTGGTGGGCTGGACACCAGGAGCAGTTGCTGGTTTGTGTGGAGGTTCCCCGGGTGGTTTTGTGGTGCCCCATCCAGATGTTCTGCTCCCATCACAGCTGCCCAGCTGCTGCAGCTGAGCTCCCAAATGCTGCCTGCCCTCCTCAGAGGTGCAAATTCGGGCATCTTTGTGTGGCTGAGGGCTGCTTTTTCCCAAAATATGTGGGAACATCATTACCTTTGGGGTGCTTTGCTCTTCTCTCAACCAGAAATGGATTCCTGCCTTAAAAAGCTTTTTGGGGAGAAGTGGTTGGACTTTTCCTCACAAGACACAGGGAGTGAGCAGAAGGATGTGTCCTCCATCCAGAAAAACATGGGGTTGAGTCCCATCCACCCCTCTCTCCGAGCTGACCTCCCCACACTGACCTCACCTCATGGAATCATTTTTCCCAGATAACTTGGAGCAGATGATGGATGCAACCCTGAATCAATCCTTCCCTTGTTTCCAACACCAACCTCCTGGCTTGGAAATTCAAGATGCTGCCCTGAATTTTGCAGAGATAAAGGACTTTGGGAAGAGGTGCTGGCCAAAACCGCAGCACTTGGAATATTTGGGAGCAGCTGTGATGAGGTGTTTTGCACAGGAAGCTCATTTGGGCAGCAATAACTCCGTGCTGGTGAAAACAACAACAGCAGAAGCTGCTCTCAATGACTCCTCACACGGACCTGCTGCGTTTTCCCCTAATTACAGTTCCATTTGCAGTGATAAATGGTTTAATAAGCAAAAATGGGCTTGGCTGTGCTTGGTTACAGCTCTGTGTGGCTTGGGGGATGCTGGGTCTCATGGAAACACAACTTGGAGCTTCCAAAGCCTGGGAGCTGCAGTTTTTGAAAGCAGAAAGGAATAAAAGTTGTTTTACCTGGCATGAGGGAAAGATAAGTTGGGGGTGCAGTTCCCAAATGTTTTGCTTGAGTGGTGTTGGCCTGGAGATGTTGGAGAGTGGATGGTGAGCTCTGAATTTTGGGGGAAAATGGGCTGTTTTTGTGGTTTTTGCTGCAAACAACAGGTTGGGCACAGCATCTCTTCTGCAGAGCAGCACGGCTGACCCTGCCTCTCACTTGGCTTGGGGTTTTCTTTTCAAAAATATTTGGGTTTTCTTACGCCTCTCATGGCTGTGGCTGGGGAATTTCTGCTGCTGGCTGCTGGAGGGAAACTCTACATTTTTCTGCTGGATTTTTTGATATAAATTTCAAATTCTCCCCTCAAAGTGGGGTAGGTGGTTGGATTTTTTTTTTTTGGTGGGTTTTTTAAAAAACCTAATAACTTTACACTGCTAGATTTGCAGAAGACTTGTCCTGTGGAGGTTCAGCTGGTTGGTGGCAGGAACATTTCCTTCCAGTGGATAAGGATGGATGAATGGTTTGGCTTCCAGCTTCCTAAAGCTGGAAACAAATGGGATGAACTGCAGAGAAGTCATAGGTGATTTCTGTTTGAAAATTCCCCTTTTTCCTGTCATTACCTGCAGAGATATTCCCATTTTCCTGCCACACGTGGGCAAAACACCCCAGCAGAGTGCAGGGGTTTGGATCCACTCCTGAACACCCTTCTGATCTATCCTGAGAAAGCCATGCCTGGCTCATAAATCCCATCACTTTAAACCTTTATTTATTTGAAATCTGCACTTGCCATCCAGGTAAAACCCCCTGGGAAAAGGGAATGTGCTGAAAAAAAGTGACTGGAGCCAGATGCTGGGCGTTTTCTGCAGAGCCAGTGATTGGTGATTTGCTGCTGACAGCATGAACTGGTGTTAAGTTATTAAATTGCAGATGAGCTCATCACTTGGCCTCGAACAAGTTTCAGCCTTGAGAGGCTTTAAAATACTGCGTGTGGTGGAAAAGAGACAATGCTGGTGTGGCAGAGAGGTTGGGGGAGCAGCTGAGAAAGGCATCTGTGCATAAAAAATGTGTGTACCAGCAGGGAGGAGGGAATGCTCCATGAGAAAAACGTGAAGTTCTCCCAGGAGAGAGGAGGAGAAGTTCTCTGATTTATGAGCTGGGCATTTTAATTTTAGCTGAGGAGAAAATGGTGAAGAGTTTTGAGATGCTTGGAGAGAAGGGGCAATATGCTGAGCTTGTTTAGATCCTGAGAGGTCCCAGTGTGAGCAGGATGAGTTGTCCCAAATCCCCAGCTTGGCCCTTGGGTAGTGCCTGGTGTTTGCCCTTTGACCAAATCCATCTTTTATCTGATGTTTGCTTAATCCTAATGCTGAGCTTTACCAAACTGGGATGGTGACATCCACGCTGCTGTTTGGAAGAGTGGGAGTTTCCTTTGGGCACCTCCCTGCACAATTTCCATTTCTTATTCCTCTTCCAAAGGAGCCCAAGCTCTCTCCATGCTGAAATTAATTTTTTTTTTTTTTTGAAGTACGACTTGGCAGAGGCCCTAAATCAGTTTGGCCACTTGATTTTTCCAACTGGGCACGTTTGTTTCCAGTGGCTGGGTTGGATTTTGGGCCGCTTGGATTTGTTGTTCCGAAGCTTTTTTGGTGCACCCAAGGCAGAGCAGCCTCACACATTAATATTTTTAACTGCCTCGGCTCTTTTTTGACCAAATAACCTGTTGCAGTCAGAGAGTCGGTGTTAACTCAGGCAGTGCTGCGGGGCTGATCCTAAAAATACCACGGAAACCAGTGGGATAAACACTTGTCACCTCGTTTGTGGCCTGAGCTGTAATTGCTGTAATGTGAGATCCCTCGGGCTGCTGTGTCTGAAGGCACAATGGATATTTTTTTTATAAGTGTAGATGTTTGTTTTCAACCTGTCTGAAATCACAGAGCATCAACACCTACAAGCAATGCGCTTTCCCGTGGGGTTTTTGGGGCTGGAGCATCTTAGAGCTCAGCACAAGCTTTAATTTATTGCAGTTTATTTCATTTTTTTTATTGGCTTGCGTTTGCCAAGAGGAAAATCTTTAAGCCGGGTGCCACCAGTTTCATGGGAAGTAAAAAGAGTTCAAAAAGAAGTAAAAAGAGTTCCAAAAGAAATTAAAAGAGTATTTGGGTATTACATACAGAAATATAGATTTATTTGAGGTAAAAGGAGTACACTGTACATAACCCTTCCTCTCTAAATTCATACAATCAATCTCTGCCAAAATTCCTCAAATTATTACGTCTAAGAATTCAAAACCATAGAAAACTTTGGAGGGGACCTCAGGAGGCCTGGCCCATCCCTGGGGTAGGATCAGCTCCATCTGAACTGCTCTTGACATCACCTTGTCCAGATCTTCCACCCCTTCCCAGCCAGTCTAATACAGCATTTTGCTTTTCCCCCCACTCCAAATCCAAATCCATCCTCCTGTTTCCACTGCTGCAGTTTTAGGCTCGTTCTTCCCTCCCTGTGCACAGCAGCCCCAGAGCACATTTTTGCAGCATTTACTCTCCAGTTGCAGTTTTGGGTGGTGTTCCATGGGGTCATCTTGGATTTTATCCTGTTGCAAGGCTGTCATGAACTCAGTGGGTTTATGAGGGTGATCCTGCAGCCCCAGAACAGGTGAAGGCCAGGAGTGCAGCTTCCCTCCAGGTGACCCAAGGTGTCCCTTCCTTCTCTTTGTCACCCAAACCGAGGGAAAAACAAAAACTCTCCAACAACATTTTTAGTGGCAGCTGGTGGGGGATCATTTTCTCCTTGGCTCCTCCACCAGTGAGGGCTGGTTTTTTTTTTTTCCACTGGCTTTTATATCCCGTTTAACCTTGCTCCTTTTCCGTTTCCTGCAGGATTTAGGGATGGAGTCGACCTCTCTGGATGATGTCCTCTATCGATACGCCAGCTTCCGAAACCTGGTGGATCCCATCACTCACGACCTGATCATCAGCCTGGCAAGATACATCCACTGTCCCAAACCAGTAGGTGCCACGGTCTCCTCATGCTCTGGGGCTGTGCTGTCTTGGGAAACCGGGAATGTGGAGCTTCTCCTTGAGTGCCAGGGGAAAATCCTTCCAGTTTGGGGTGGGTTTGGGCCAAGAGGATCAGGTTTTGCAGCTGAATAAGTGATATTCACTAATATTGGTACTCCTTTTGCCTTGTGTGTGGTGTTTTTAAGCTCTTCCTGGCAAGGGATCATCCACGGGTGGATGTCTGGACCTGCAGGTGTCACTCTCCTGTATTTGCTGCTCATAACAGGTCTTTAATTTCCTGTGAGAGTGTCTGAAGGGATGGAGTCATTCACTGCTGCTTCTTGTGGATGTCTCACTCAGTTATAGCCTCCACCAGTGTTTGAAAAGGAGGGAAATTGCTTTTTTTTTTGGAAGCATTTACAGATTTCTTTCATGTTGTGAGGCGAAGCCACAAAGGTGCTGCTCGGGCTGTGTCTGCCTGGGCTCTGGTGTGAGTCTGACTCTTGAAAGGCTTCATAAAACTCTCTGCACTCAGTAAAATGTGGTGGGAAGGGTGGAGTGGCTGCAGGGGACACCAGGGACCCACATCTCCATCTCCAGACACCAAGGATGGCTGCCCCGTGTCCTACAGCGTGGGATCAAGATGGAGACACACCCTTGTGCTGTGCAGGGATATCCATAGATCCTTTTTCCTGTGGAAAGGAAGATCTTTTCCTTCCTCCTCCCCCATGGGCTGGGAAAGTGGAGGAACCTCTTGTGCCGGGCGCGTTTCCAGGAGGAGAGGCCCCGTTCCCCTGCTGAGGTTGCCCTTTTCCAGAGCACTGTGACTAAGCTGGTTTCTCCTCCTGAGGGTGAGCCATGGCCAAGGAGAGCTCTGTGCTCACTATAAAAACACCCTGAGGCCACTCCTTGAGCGTGGAGCCACTTCACTGCCAAGCTCCTGCTCCCCCTCATTCCCCTGCAGGTTTCTTCTGGCACCAAAGGCTGTGGAGGAGGCAGTGCCAGGGTAAGCAGGGAGATGCAAACTCCTCATTCCTCTGCTCAGCCCTGTGAGGCACATCTGATGACAGTTCTGGGCTCCTCAGGACAAGAAGAGCTCCTGGAGCAGGGCCAGAGCAGGGGGACAAAGAGGATGAAGGGATCTCTGACAAGGAAAGGCTGAGTGAGCTGGGGCTGTTCAGCCTGGAGAGGAGATGCTGAGAGGGGACCTCATCCCTGCCTGTCCCTGTCTGCAGGGACACAGCAGTGGGACAAGAGGAATGGGCAGGAACTGATGGCCAGGAAGCTCCACCTGAAATTAAGGAAGAACTTCCCTGGGCAGGTGAGAGCTGGAACAGAGACCAGAGAGGGTGTGAAGTCTCCCTTCACCAGAAATACCCAGAGCTGTCTGTACACAATCCTGTACCATGTGCTGGGATGACCCTTCCTCAGGCCTTCCAACCTGACCATTCTGGGATTCTGGGGTGGCAAAACCCCAAATAAATCAGCCTGTGCAGCACTGAGGCTCTTAACTCTGCATGAGAGGATTTTGGGATGCCCTTGGTGCTCTCCCCATCCTTTGCACAGCTCAAAGCATCACACCAGGCATGGATGGATGGGTGGATTGATATGGATGGATGGAAAGATGGATTGATGTAGAGATGGAGGGATGTGGATGGATGCAGGGATGGGTGGCTGTTGCCTTGGAGAGGGAAGCAGGGGTTGTGCAGGTGACAGAGAACAGCTCCAGCAGCAGCAGGGCTGTGCTGCAGCTCCTCATCAGTGGCCTTGCCTTGCTCAGGTTTGGGTGCCACCAGCTGTGTTTTAAACCCTTTTATTTTCTGGCAACTGAGTGAAAATTAATTTCATCCCAGTGTTTTGTGGTGCTTTCCTGAGATACCAATGTTCTCTACGTCTCCAAAAACTTTCACACTTTAGTCACCAGGGTTATTTTCCAGCTTCCAGCCCTCTCTTCCCCCAGACCTATTTCACTTTGACAGAGGCTTGGCATGATGTGTGAGAGCAGGAGAACACTCAAGGCCAGGAGTGCTGCAGCAATTTTGGCTTTTGCTCTGCATCCTGTGGCACAAATACACAAAAATATATAGACTGAGGCAGCTGAGAGCTTGTCCTTATCCATCCAGAGGTGGATGGGGCTGACCTGGACCCTGGTCCCTGTTAACCTTCTCTTCAAGTATGTCCCTGCTCAAGGTTATGGGGTCTTGTTTCCCTCCTCCCTCCTGGAGAGGCTTTCCTGACTCTCTGTACATTGCTTTTTTCACTCAGCTTCTATTTATACCACTCTCAGCTTAAAGGAAGGTGACCCCTTGGTCTCTCCTCTGAGCTAAAATAAAAGTTGAATCATTTTTCCAAGCCCTGGGTAAACACGGCCTAGTCTGTATGGCCAGGAGAAAGTTGGCCTGGGCTCTCCAGCGTGGCTGTGGCGTTCAGGGGATGCTTATTCCAGCCAGCAAATCCAAACCAGCAGCAAGGCAAGAACTGTAGCTTGTGCTGGAGGAGGCTGGAGTGCTGTGAAGGAGGAATTTGGGAGGTGGAAATCGTTTGGGTGAGTTTTGTGTGGTGGTGCACGGCTGGATTGCGTCTCCCAGGCCCTGCTGAGATCCCAGCCTGGCCCGAGTGTTGGGGTGCAAAAGGAGCCAAGGAAAAGCTCTTTTCCAGATCATTTGGAAGCCAGGGGTTGGATTTGGTCCAATCCCTGCTTACAGATGTGTGTGATGCAATTCAAGCAAACCCAGGTGCTTGAGTGCAGCTTTTGTCAACCTTTGGAGTTCCTGAGGCCTCGGGAGGGGCAGATCTGCTGTTCAGGAAACTCAGATTGTGCAGGAAGTTTTCCAGTAAGGAAAGGGGGTGATCAAAGACATCTGAACAGGTGTTTTCTGTCCCATGGCCAGTCTTGTCTCCTCCTGCCTCTCTCCAGTGCCAGCCTCATGGAAGAGGTTCTTTGGAGGGCGGCTCAGCTCCGAAGCCACTTCCCAAAACCCAGTGCCAGGGGAAGGAATCAGTGGGTGCTGCCAGTGCCCTCAGGGTGATGTCTGCCTGTCCCCATGGCTGGGAAAAAGGGACAAAACACCCCAGCAAAGCCACGTGGCGTGGGATGGAGCAGCCAGAGTGCCCCAAATCTCCTGCAGCTGCTCCGGTTTCCAGCGGGAAGGAGCTGAAAACACAAACTTTGCATAAGGAGCGAAGGGCCCCCGTGAAAAATTCACAGCTCTCTGTGCCAGCAGGGATATCTGGCCCTGAACTGTTGGAAAATTAAAGCAATTCCTTTTTTTCCACAGAGCAAAGCCACGTGTGTGGATGACTGATGGCTGTGATAGGGAGTGAGTCAGGCTTCCCTCCAGCATGAGAACTTGTTGGATTTGGGATAAGCTCTGGGGGAAAAGGGAAAGTGGAGCCTTGGGCAAGGCTGGTTTGGGGCTTGTGACCTTGTGCTGTTTCACTGCCACCCCCTGGGATGTACCTGGAAGCTCCTCCAAGCCCTGAAGGCTGCCCAGAGTGAGATTTTGGCTTTGCTGACCCCCATCCTGCTGCTTTCTGCCCAGGAAAGCTTTCCTTCCAGGGAAAGGCTGGCACAGCAGCTTAGCAAAGCCCCATCCCAAAATCCAGCTTGGCCAGGCCATTCTCCTGCTGGTGCCTGCACCTCTTGGGCAGCAGGACATCGGGGAAGATATGATCCTGTTCAAGCACAGAGGGGTGGATTTGGGCAAATATCTCAATTTAGGAGTTGTGTGCAACAGGGAACATCATCCTCACCTTCCCCACTGAAATTCAAGATATATGGGGACAGGGACAGTTTTTTAAGCTCTTCTAAGCAGCCGGAGAGAGGAAGAAAAGTGGATTTTGCCCTGGGTGGATGGAAGATCTGTTTTCCTGTGTCATTTGAGCAATTTTTGTGTGGCCACATCCCTGGCTCCGATGTCTTTTTCCTGCCTGAGCTCTAAATTGATTATGTTTGCAGAATGGCTTTGATTCCACGAATTGCCACTCATGAAAACAAGAAAGCGTGGAAAGGAAAAGTGGTTATTGTGACCTGGATGGAATAATCCATTTCTAACCCTCCTTCAGCCCTGTGGGATAAGGACTTAACTTACAAATGATATTGAGGTTTTTATGCCCTGAATTTTGAAAATATGTTATTTCTGCTAGAGCTCAAATGAGCATTTTTCTTCTTATTTACTATTCCTCTGTGCTGTGCCATGTGGCTAAAACTCTATTAATAACCTCAGTTTGTGCAGGATGAAGATATTCAGGGCACCACGACAACCAGCTCAGGGCCTTTATCCCTAAACCAAACCCATAATTCAGCTCCTCTGCCATGTGTGTTACTATTTGAGCTGGAATTCAAATTATCATTCCAAGTTGCTGACATCAAATTTGTTTTTCAGCATTATGAGGTGAAATTGTGGGTATGAAGTGGTGACACTCTGAGGGCCACTCCAGCACGGGGTGATCTTGTCAACCCCAGTGAGATTTTTACCTTTCCCTTTTCCTCTGAGGTGTGCAAGGAAAATCCCACACAGCTCTCAGATTCCAGAGTGCTGTGAGAACACCCTGTATTATTTGCTTTCTGCTTTAAGAAACATCAAAAAAGGAGCTGAGGTATGACCAAAACCCCTCTAAACTCCCAAATATATGATATAAAAACAAAGAGGATGATGAGGATTCAACTTAATTCTGTATTAATGGCTCTTTCTGGGTCTTTTTATTTAATTTGCTGGTCTTGCTCCACGTGTGAAGATTCCTCTTTGTGGGTATTTAGGACATCTGCAATATGTGATGTCCTGGAGTAGGAAAAAGGCTGGAAAGCTCAGACCCCACTGAGGGCAGCGAGTTCTTTGCTGACTTGATGTCCTGTTCTCTGCTCTGCAGAAAGAGAGATGTTCCTTGCCTGAAGCTTTTGTGTGAGAGCTGAAGCTGAGCTGAGTGCCTGGGAAATGGGGGAAAATTGCACTTTAAACATTAAATCTAAAAGGGAATAATGGCAAGGTCTGGATGGACTGTGATGGTGCCACTACTGGGAACTCCATGTTATTTTGTGTGAAATGGAACCTGAGCCCTGCCTGATCCCATCCCTGTGGGATGGAAGGAAGCCCCTGGATCCTTGTCCCTCCCAGCCTGAGGAATGTGCTCCCAGCATCCCCATTTCCACATGAAATTGGAAATGTGACCAGTTATCACACTCTGATCATAAAATCATTTAGGTTGGAAAAGATTCAAGCTCATCAAGTCCGACCCTTAACCAGCCCAGCGTGGCCAAGGTGACTTTTATCAAACTTTTTGTCTTTTTGGGTTGCTTAAGGCCAAAATCTCAACGCCAGCTGGCAGAATTGCCAGGCCCTCTTTTTTCCCAGCTCCCATAATACCAGGACGACCTTTCCCAACCATCTGCAAAGCCCTGGAAATGCCGCAGGGTGGATTTTTATCGGCTCAGAGATGGATTTTTGCAGTGCCTCCCAAATGTCAGGTGCCACATCATCCAGCAAGGGATGTGCTCAGCTTCCCCTCTTCCTTCCCCAAGAGCATCTTGGTAACACCAGTTGTGGGTGATGGGCATCATCACTGAGGTTGGATGATTAAATGATTAAAAAGAGGATTAAAAAATTAACCAGGAGCTGGAAAAGATATTTCAGTTACCTGTGGGTGAGGCTGTAGCTCCCCAGTTTAACTTGGAGTCTTTTTTCAGGACCTTTTCACCTTTCCATCTCCAAGTGTCCCCAAGGGAAGTGACAGATGAAGAACCAGCCACCTCATTAAACAGTGCCAACACTTTTTATTGATGTTTTCTGCTGGTAATTGGCATTTGAGTCCAGCTCATTTAGGTTTTAATCAGAACATCATTTCCCTCAAAGGAAGGGAGGGGATTGATTCCCTGCCGCTGACAGGAGGGTGATTTATTTACGTGGAGGGGACCTGTCCTGAGGGATGGCTGGAGGGGAGAGCTGGCACTTGGAGGGAAATTTTGAGATCTGTTTCTAGCCCAACTCACAGCTGTGGGAACACCAAGCAGGAAAATGTTCTGCTGGAAGCGTGGATTTGCAGAAATGAGTGGTTCAATAAGGAAACTTTGAGGAGTTTCATGGTTTCCTCTTTGTTGTTAAACCTCTCCTGATGGGTGAGGAATTGATTGTGGCCACATCTGAACTGGTTCAGGCCAAAAAGGCTGCTCACCATCTGCCCAGGGGGGTGAGAGAAGCTTTAACAAATATTATCACCCAATCTGAGCAGTTTGGGGGCTACCATCAACCTGTGTTTCAACCCTGACCACTGAAGGCTGGCAGAGCTCAGGGTATATTTTGATTTTGCTGCTCTCCTGCAACATCTGGGGAAGGGATGGAGCTGGTGCCATGTCCCGAGGCTCTGCCCCAAATCCTGCCTTTGCCCTGTGTCGTGGGCTTGAAGAAAAATCCAAAACCCTCCCAGATTTCAGCTTCTTTGCTGGGTCAGGCTTTGCAGGGGGTTTCAGAGGTGCTGAACTTTGCAGGATGAGCTGGAAGCACCGAGGATGAACCACTGGGACTTCCAGCAGCCCTTTCCTTGCTGCTCCCTCCAGCCCTGGTGAGGAATGAAGAGCACTGTCAGCATTTCACAGCCGGGAGAAGCAAAGCCTGGATTTGGGAAGGGCTGTGCACAGCGCTGCACTCCAAACACCTCTGGGGCTTGGAACCACTCCTGTTTCTAGGGCTAATCCTGGAATTTGAAGAGTTCCTGGCATTTAGCCTGTCTGCAGCATCACAGCTGCCTTGCCAGGTTATTTCTTGGAGCAAGAAGTTTGTCCCTTTGCTGCTGAGCTCTGAGCTTTCCTTGGCTGCTCCCAGCAGAGTCACCTTGCTGGGGCAGCTCTGCATCCCTTGGTTTGGCTGTGCCACAGGTCAGAAGTGCTTTCACCCAGATTTGGGGTGGCTCAGGACCCTGTGGGGTGCTGATGAAGCCAGAGGAGCCCCTCTGGTTCAGCCCACAGGCAGAATGTGCCCTCCTGTCCCTGGGGAGCACCAGGGGAGTGCTCCTTCCAGAGGAAGGAAGGATTAGAAGGAAAAAAAAAGAAAGAAATAAAAGCCAAGAGCTGAGTTTTTGTAAATAGGGATGGTGCCAGGAGGCTTTCCAGTGATTGCTCTTCCTCGATGGCAGGGACTGTGATTCCTGGCCAAAGTCCAGCAAGTGATTATCTCAAGTTTGGGGTATTTGGGGATTTGGGTAAGAACTTTATCCCACCCTTACCATCTTCAAAGAGTTTTGCAGTCGTTGGGTAATTTGCTAAATCCTCCTGATTTCTCTGTCACTTTCCTTTTTCTCCTTGCCATCCATCCTTCCAGGAAATCCCCAGCACAGCTCCTGGGTCTGCATCCGTAGTTTCCCATCTGCTTGGAGCACTTGGAAGTGACCCCACTCCCTCCAGCCTCGCTGCATCCCGGAGCTGCTGCTGGCAGAGCTTGGATACACTCGACTGCTGCTTCCTTACATCTTTTTCCCTTAAAAAAAATAGGAAAATCCCCAGTTCTGCTGTGCCTGCCAGGGCCCCACGGTGGTTAATGAGCTGGAGATGAGTGCTGTACCCTTTCCCTGTGATTCACATTTGAAGGGAACAACAGGGACTGGATGTGAGGGGGTCCTGCCGCCCCTCCCCAGGCTCCCAGGGCTGAGAACCCCCAGGGAATGACCAAAATATCCCAGGGACGCTCCAGCAGCGATGAGGGGCTGGGCTGGGCTGTGCTTCCCGTGGGATCCGATGTGCTGCTGCAGCTGATCCAGGCTGGGAAAGTCTCTCCGTGATGTCCTGAAAATGTGGGACATAAATAACCCAACAATGGGTTCCACCCTGGGAGCAGAGGGGGCACAGACAGAGGAGGGCGAGTGGGGCCTGAATTCAGGAGCAGAGGCAGGTGCTGGGCTCAGACCTGCGCTTCCAAGGGGGGTTTTCCCTGAGAAATGCCAATTTTCCTCTGAAATTCATCCTCCCTGTGGGTCTTGAGGAGGAAGGCAGTGCCAGCCATCAGTGCCATCATCCTCTGAGCACTCTGATTGCAGCAGCAGCAGCAGCTCGGGGGTTTCCTCTTGGCTGTAATGATTAACCTGTTGTTTGCTGGGATATTTCCAGAGTGATGAGGGTCCCTCCTGGATTTTTAGCAGCTCCTTTTGTTTCCTGGCAGCTCCATCAGCAGGATACAGATGGATTTAGCATTAAAATGCTGCTCCAGTGATCTTTTCCAGTGGCATCTGAGTGGCCTTCCCATAATGGTTTTGTTTGTAGCACTCAAGTGGCTCCAATTTCTCAGGAGTGGGGATGCACCAAGGCCTCCTCCCCACATCTCAGTCAGGTTTTTGAGGCCTCACAGCACCAGGAAATGCAACACACACCTCCCTGCCATTCCCCACACTGCTCCCATTCCTCCTTTCCTGTGGAAGCTGAGCTGGGTACTCTCCAGCAGCTCTCAGGGAAGATTTTTATGTTATTTTTTTTTGCAGTTTCCCTTTATCTTCCACGTCCCACTCAGGGCTGTCCATCACCTCAGATTTTATTGCCTCCTCTAATTGCTTCTCTGAAGTCCAAGTGCAATATTACTCCAGGATCCTTTGGAATAACTTCCTGAGCTGCTGCAATCCCGTTCATCTCCTACTTCTGCCTCTCTTGATAAGCCCTATTGTACATTGCTTTTCATTTTGGTGTGTCAACACCGAGGCTGAGGCTCTGCACTTTGGCCTTTCAGCAAAGCAGACTGGGGAGTGCTGCCTGCAGTGGGAAAAAATGTGCAAAAATTGGGTTTTATTCCGTTCCTTTGTTTCTACAGATTTTGCCTTTCAGTGTTCTGCCACTGCTGCAGCTCCAGCAGCTCCTCATTTGGGCTAATTCAGGGTTTAATTGTCCTTGGTGCTCTGTGGTTGTCCTAAGTGAGCACTCAGTGCTGGTGGGGTGCCTGTGGGTTTGTGGGGTCAGAGCTGGACTGGTCTGGCTGGAATTTTTAAGAGTTGAAGAGCAACAAATCCTTTCTGAGGCAAAAGAATGACCCTGGCTGGTGCTCAGTCCATCCTGGGGAGGTGACCACACACTCCCACCCCTGCAGCCAGGCCATGAGGGTGAGCTGTGACAATCCCACTCATCTGGGGTTTCCAGCTTTGGTAGATTTGCCTGGAATCAGAGGATTTGGCGTTTTTTCGAATCCTGAAGTTAAAACACGCTCAGTGTTGGGTTAATTTGATGAAAGCCAAGGACCAAGGAGTTAATGGGACCTTCTGGAGATGGGCCAGGCAGGTCCCCTCAACCAGCTCCTCCCTGGTTGTCCCTGCAGGCTCCTCCTGCCCACAAGTGGAGCCCACTCCCATTTTGCACCAGTTGCTGCCTTTCTCCCTCATTGAGTTTTATGCTGCTGTCAAGCAGGACTCCACAAAATGTTCATTTTGCCCTGGCACTGAGCTCCTGCCATCTGCTCCAGGCCACCTTCAGCTGCCAGCGTGTCAGGCTGCTCCAAAAAGGTGCTGAAGGGCCAGAAGTGCTGCTCAAGGTCTGTATTCTCACCCTGGTTTGCAGCTAATTACAGCCACAACCTTTAATTATTCTTATGCAAAATTATCCTTATTATTCTTATGCAAAAGCATTTTCAGTTTGGGGGCACTGACCTGATCTCTGCCAGTGTGGGCACAGGGTTTGGAATTTGGAATTCCACGGGATGGTTTTGGGGTTTGCCAGCTGATGAGGTGAGTTTTCTGATCAGCATCTCCCAAATGCTCCTTCCTGTGCAAAAGGGTTGCTGCTGGATGGGAAATTCTGTGGGGTTTCTAATAAGGTTTTATCAAAGACTAATTTTTCCTTGATAGGAGATTGGTTTAAAAAAGCCTTTAAAAAAGCCCTTTTTCCTTGGCTTCTGATTGTGCTACTTCAGACTTTTACTTCTTTGACCAATTTTCCTCTTTTACCTTCTTTAAGAAGGAAATTTTGGTGGTAAAACCTCTATCCAAGTAACCCAGAAGAAAAGGAGTGAGGTTTCCACTATGAACAACATTCCCTATCCAAACATCTGGAGCTGTGTGCTGGGTTTTCCTCAGACTGTTTCTTTGCAGCTTTTCTGTCTTTTATTTCTGTTTCTGTGCATCTTTTAACGTGCTCGCAGTAGGATTTCCCACAAACCACCAGGATTTCCTAATATTTGGGGTAGTTTGATATGAAAACCCCCCTGCATGAGGTGATGTAGGACCTGATTTGATGCTGGGCTCTGACTGTATGGAAGCCCTGTGGGTCCAGGGAGATAATTGCAAAATATGACAAAAAACCACCCCTCATTCTTACTAAAATTATCTTTATTAAATTGGTTCAGTTCCTCCTCTAATTTAAATTAAACCACACAGGATTTATTTTCAAAAGGATTTCTGCTCTGTGCTACGGGGTGGTCAAATTGATCAGCCCAAAGCTACGTTGGCACTTGATTTGGGATTTGTTTTTGGGATCTATCACTCCACTCTGCCAACATCTGCTTCCCTTTGGGCATCACCTCCCTCGTCCTCCACATGCTGGATCCTCTTCCCAGAGGATCCTGAATTCCCAGAGGAGCCTGAAATGAGGGAAAGGGAATTACAACACCCTCGTGGGGATATTTTAAGGACACCTCCCTGGAGAGCTCTTCCAAGGGGATTTTTCATGCCTTGCCCAAGGAGCTCACCCATGCAGGAGGAGGGATTTGGGATTTGGGGTGCACAGCTGGATGGGGTTGCAGGTAGGAAGAGTCACCAATCCCTGTGTTCACCTCCTGGCTGTTGGCATGTTTTGGCCTTTGGGGAATGGTGGATTGAAATCTTTTCCTACGTCCTGGTCTCCCAGGATTTGCTGGAGAAAACTTCATCGGGGCTTCCAAAGGCAAATCTGGGACTGGCTGCAGCACAGATGTCTGCAAGCAACAATAGGCTGAGCTGAGCCCCACGCTCTCAAAGCAAAGGGGGGAGGGACAAAGAAGAAGAAAGGGAAGGGAAAAAGCAACGCAGAAAATCATTAGAGATGACTTCAGTCCCTCGTGACAACATCAAAAGGGAAGAGTCGTAAATTCGGATCCCATTAAACCCCCGGGGAGGGTCAGGAAAAGCCGTTTTGGGGCCACAGCTGCAGGTTTGGGGTGGGCAGAGCTCTGTCCTGGGTTTGTGGGGTGCACTGGGGGTGGTGGACGCGGCTTTCACGCCCTGATTCCATGAGATCAGGGGGTCCCAGGAGTGTTTGGGGTCTCCATTCCCACTTTAGGGATCTCACAGGGTGTGAGTCCCTCACACAGGTTCATTCTCACGTTTCCTCTCCGTTTTGCTGCCGTCCTTCCCAAACCCTAAGCTCTGTCCCTAGCCCAGGACGAGTCCCTGGGGATTTGCTCTCTTTGCCTCCCGCTAATTTGGGATAACTGATTGGATACACATTAAAGCCAATGAGGATTTTCTCTCCTGGGGCTTCCCAGGGCATGTCTCACTGGTTTATGCCTTTGTTTAACTGGATAATAATTCCATTTATCATGGTGAACATGGGGGTATTTTGTCTTTCAAGTGTTTGAGGTTTTTTGCTTAATAATCCCAACTATTATCCCATTGTCTAGCTGATTATCCAAGACAAAAAAAAACCAAGGATGAGGATTTGGAAGGAGATCTCTCATTGTCTTTATTTTTCAGGTGTGAAATAAGTCCTGTTTTAAGGTTCATTGTCTGCTGAACTGTATGGAAAGCAAAAAATCTTGGCTGAGGCGTTTTTCCTGTGCAGGGAATTGTGTTCCCTGGACGAGTGTGGTTTGTGCCTGGGACAGAGCTTTTTGTGCCTCACAGCTGCAAATCCTGCAGCATGCAGAAAGGGATGTTGTAAGTTTGGAAGGACTTCTAAAATAACCAGAAAAGGCGGGGGGGCGGGGAAAAACCCCATTAACTTAATTTTTAAGGGATTTGGGAAGGCCGGGGAGTTCTCGTGTGTTAAGATTTTCAGGACAGCACTGTTTAATTTTTTTTTAAGACTGATTGTGAGTGACAGAAATGTGGGAACTGTGTTATAACACCAAGAAAAATCCCGTTGCTTCCTCGCATCCCCCAGACAATGGTTAATTGTTCTAATTTGGGTCACTCCCCTGCTGGGCTGCAGCAGGAATTCTTCACCCGGGCTCTTTAATCATTAACGTTGGCCTCTTTTCCACGGGGTTTGGCATCCCCAGGGCTCTGCCCATCCCCAGGGGTTCTGCTGCTGGAGGAGGAGCAGGGGGGATGATTTTTTTAATGAAAAAAATTAATTTGCTGTAACATCTTTATCACCAGGCTTTGCATCCTGCTCTGAGCTCTCTCATTTTGAAGAAATCGAGTCTGGGGACCCAAACCTTGCCCGTGGGGTGATGCAAGGAGGGCAGGCAGTGACTCCAGGGTTGTTTGTGCCCAGTGGAACCACGGCCCTGCTCATCCCGGGGTTGTTCTGCCATGGTGAAATCCCTCTGCTTCCAATTATCCCGGCAGAGAAATGAGGAAAACACCCAGGGATGGCTCATTTGGGGTACAAGGTGTTGTGCAGCTGCTGGGTGAGGTCTCTCACCCATGGGATCAGGGCTCCCTGCAGCTTTGGCAGGATACAGATCCCGACTCCCAAAACTCTTCCTGGTCCCATTTATCCCTGGGGTTTGACCAATTCCCATTCCTTCATCCAGAGCAGCAGGAGCCTGGTGGTCCCCAGCACATGCCTGGGGCACCCCATCCTTTATGGGGACAGACAGGGCTTGGCTGGTGCCTCCTTCCCTTGTTTTCCAGCTGAAGAAATCCCGTTGGAGCAGGGCTGGCTGTGCATTGCACAGTGCCACGAATCCCATTCCCAGCTGAAATCTGTTAAGGGATTAAATCCCGTCAATCTCCAGGCTCCTCCCAGCAGCCCTCTCCTTCTCCAGAGGGCTGGAGCAGAGCAGGAATGATGGGGAGAGAGGCCCTTTGCAGGGAAATCCTCTGCTCTCAGCTCTCCCTGCATCCCTCCTGTGCTCCCTGCCACGTCCCAAGGCTGGGAATTGTGCTGGGGCTCTGCCAGCTTGGAGAGGACACGATCCTATGGAAGCCAAGGTGTTGCCCAAAAGCTGCTCCCAAAAACTGTTCCTGCATTGTGTGCTCCCTGAGTCAGCCTGGAACTGCTCTGCAGGGCACAACTTCTCCTCAGAGCTTTCCAGCCAGCATGGATGGAAGGGAAAGAGGGAGCTGTGCAGCGTTCCTGCTCCTTCCAGGAGCTGATTCAGGTGCTGCCCACAGCAGTTTTGCTGTGTGGGACACAGGATTCCGTCCCAAATGCAAGATCACGGCACTGGGGGCAAATTCATGGGTATTCCCAGCTGTGTGGCTGATGGATGTGTAGGAGCTCAGCATTTATCAGCTGGTTGGGAGCACAGTGCTCAGGAAAAGGGCACATCCCAGCCTTTTTCCTGTCAGCAGCATCAGCTGGGAAAGCTGAGCTCTGTGTGTGGTCTGTCCCATCTCCCCAGCCCTGGGATGGATACAGTTTTCCTCCCAGAGTTTGGGAATCTGATAACAAATGCACATTCCCACTCCCTGCGTGATGTTGGAGGGGCCACATCTTCTGTGCTGCCTTTCCTGTGTGTTATTTCAGGAGAATCTGCTGCGGGAATTGGGCTCTGGTGGGGAGAAAATGCAATTCTTATGCTTGGTGATTGTCCTTTCCATGGAAAAGGCACTTAGGGTTTCCCAAACCCCAGCACTGTGGGATCCAGGCTCTGCAGGTTGAGGTTTCTCTGCCCTCTGCCCACAAAAAATCAGCTTTATATCGACCTTCCATGAGTGATGTGATTCAGACTGATGGAGATGTGGTAGAAAAACCTTTTGGATTTGGATGTTGTGGGAAGCGGTTCATCCCCGGAAGCAGCAGGGGAGGACAGCAGGATCTGCCCAGAGGGGTTTGTGGCTTCTTTTCCATCATTCCTGAGGGTGCTGATGGTGCAGAGCAGAGGGGAGAGGGCTGGATGGGGAGCAGGGATGTTATCCCAAGCCAGAGGGAGCATCCCACAGGAATAGTGCTTGGCATCATCCCTCCTCCAGGCTAATCCGCTCACCCCGGGGCTCTCCCCATTCCCCAGCAGGGTTCAAACCTTGCCAGCACGAGCTGGGCTGGTTTTTAAGCTGATTTTTAAACTGATTTTCAAGCTGATTCCCTTTCCAAACAAGCTCTTGGGCTTGGTCCCACCAGGGTGTGTGTCAGCTCCAATTATTTCCTGATAGACTTGGATCAGGAACAGGGAAAAGCTTTTGTTTGGGCCTTGAGAGGAGCCCTTGGCATGGCACCAGCAAAGTCCCATCTGCTGCACGCGAGTTTTGGGGCTGCTCTGGGGAGGAATTGCAGAGGTTTGGGTAAAAACCTAAAAAATGGGGGTTCCTGAAGCAGTTTGTGTCTCACCCATAGGAATGAGATGTGCAGAAGGAAGGAGCCCATCCTGTGCCTTAGGAGGGCTCTGAAATGGGAATTTTATTTATCCCAGTGCTAAACTGGAGGTTTTACCTACAGAGTTGATATGTGCAGGAATCACGTGCTCTAAATCATATTTGAAACCCCACAAAAATCGAAGTATCCCAGGACCTGCAGGGCTTGGGAGTTGAGTTTGTGAAGAAAAAGGGCTGAAAGAGTTGGGATGGCCACGGAAAGATGAGCTGGATGTGGAGAGAGGATTAAAATATTCCTTGTCCTGCTCCTGCCTTTCCTCGGAGCCCTCAGCGTGCTGGATCAGCACGGCTGGGCTGCGTTCTGCTGAGCTGAACTCCTTTGGGCTGAATTACCCAGGAATTGTTTTGATGGGAAGTTCAGGCCTGAGCTTCCCCTCAGCCATCTGGAGCTCTGGGAGCAGCTTGAGGAAAAAAAACCTCTCATTGGAGAGGCGAGATGGCCGTGGCACATCTGAACCAGCAAAAAATTGGGGTTTTTTTTACTTTCTCAGCTTCTCCTCCACGTTCCTCCTGTGAATCATTTCAGTTTAGCTGGAATAACACTGGAGACAGCTTTAATTGTGTCTTTCAGGGTTATATTGCGGCAATTTGCAGCACAAGTGTACTTCCCCCTCACGATTTTAGCACATTGTTTCCTTTTCAACACCACTTTTTCCAGGGAGGCCTCCGAGCTGGAAACCCCCACTCATCACTGAGGGTTCACTTTGCTATTTCAAGGATTGCTAAAAAATTTAAAAAGCAGATGAAATGAAAGCTGCTGGCACCTGGCAGCTCGCTGTGGGTAAAAAAATTATAAAAATAGGGAGGTGTCAAAATTTGTGGTGTTTTCTTCTCACTTTGGGGCTGGTGCTTCCACAAGCAGGAAGGTGTTGCTGGCAGCGTTGCCTTCCCAAAATGTTTTGGGGCCCTAATTAAGGAATTTCCTGCATTTCAGTGGGAAATATGAAGTAAAACTTTGTCTTTCTTCATTTTATCAGTCTTAATTCCACAGGATGAGCCTCCCGGGGTTCATCCACCCCCAGGCCCGGGGCTGGTTCTTGCCACAGGGCCTCCTGTGGGAGAGGAGCTGTGGGAATGCCTGAGGAATGAAATTTGTGGGATTAAAACCCTGATTTGGAGTTCAGCGTGGTGGTGAAGGAGGTGTTGAAAAGTAAGGGTTTAAATGTGCTCCTATAAACCCAGATTTCCTGGGAATCAGAGGCTCAGATGGGAAGTGGCTCTTGGTTGATGGTGTTTTCCATACCCTGTGTCCTGCTGGGATCCCTGGATCTGGGGTTTCTCCCTGAAATCCCGTGGCACTGCCCAGATGGAGCTGGGCGAGCATCACCCTAGAATTATCAGGGAGAAATCAGCTTGTGATTAATGGGAATCATTGTGGGGGTACCTGGATATATCTGGGAATAAACCCCCCCAATTTATGTCAAGGTTTCATTTTTAGAGTGGAGTCAAATCCCACAAAGAGGTGGGATTATATCATCCCTGAAATATCCCGAGGTGACATTTCTGCCCAAGCCATCTGCAGAAATGCTTTTTTTTGTCCTGGTTTTGTGGTTGTTGTGTGGGTTTTTTTTTTTTACCCTGCTGTAATTGTTTCGCTGTACACCCCCAAGTGATTTGTCAAAATCCCAGTTGCTCCCTGGTAATTCAATATTTATGATGTCTTTATAAGGCTGGTCCTGCTCCGCTGACTCGGCGGTGAGGGGGGGAATAAATTGCATAAATTGCATAAATGAGGCTGCAAAACCTGAGCTCTCGAGGAGGATATGAAGACAGCAATAATTGGCTGTCCAGGCAGAGGAGATGCAGCACCTTCCTCAGCATTCCTGCCTGGATTTTCCCAGAAAATCCTTGTGGATGAACAGCCCAGGCTGGCTGTTTACTGTAGGGTTTCCTATTTAATTCTTGTGTCTTCCTTAATGATGCAGCAGTTTGATAAAACCAGGCAGGCAGCACAAATTGTCACATCTTGGATCTTTGTTTATCATTATTGATCTTTCAGTCAGGTCCATCTCTTCCTGTGACCTTTCAGAGAGCAAGAGAGGCACAGCAGGATGGGTGGTTTGAATTATTGGATGTCATATTATCTGTATGAAAATCCTGAAATTAAACACGATTGAATGGTCTGGATACCAAGGATTATGTTTCATTTTATTTTTATTTTAAAATAATTAAATTTAAATTATAAATTTAAAGATATATATATATGTTATAATATAT
>VZRO01001071.1:231420-278185 GCA_013397915.1 Daphoenositta chrysoptera | reverse complement strand
CGGAATGATAATAATACTTAATAATAATTAATATAATAATAATAATAATAATACCTGCAGCAATCAGAGAGGCTTTTTCCCCCTTCCTAGACAGTTTTGAGGGTGATCCCTTCCGGCTTCCCGGCTCCCACCTGGAGCCACTCCGTGGTTGGAGCATCTCCTGGGTGTGGTGACAAGGCTGCAGAGCCCTCACCTGGTGTGCATTCCATGTTTTTTCAGGAAGGGGACTCCCTGGGAGCCATGGAGAAGCTCTGCAGGCAGCTCACCTACCACCTGAGCCCCCACTCGCAGTGGAGACGCCAGGGCATCATGAAGAGGAAGCCGCAGTCCTGGTGAGTCCCCGGCTGGGTCACTGTCCCCAAGTTGGCCTTGCCACCCCTCAGGGCCACCAGGAGCTGGGGAGAGTGGGAAGAGGGGTTTTCCATGATGGTTTTGGCAAATGTGGGAGCTGCCTGCCGCTCCCTGCAGGGACAGGAGGAACAAATCCAGCGAGAGGAAGGGAAGTGCTCAAAGCCAGGAGGGAGCTGGGGTGTCATGACCTCCAAAATCCTCCTTCCTCTCCAGTCTCACCAGCATTTCCCCCATTTCTTGTTCCTTCATGCCCCTCCAGAGGTGTTTTCCTCTCTTTCCATCTTCCTTTCCCTGTTGCAGAGGAGAGCAGCACTTCAGTGCCTGGGGAGGAGGAATGGTCAGGAGAACCTGAGCCATCCATCCTCCAAACATCCCTTGTCTCCCAAACTGCTCCAAGAGCTTCTAATTAGCTGGTAATTAATGTCCAGGCACATGTCACCATGCACACAGTGGCTTGCAGTTTGCACAGAAGGAATTTTGTTGTTAAAAATAGGGGGAAAATAACCCCTAATCCCCTCCTCATCCAGCTCCTCAGGAAAGCATTCCCAGCTGGTGTCATCCTGGATCCACAGAGCTGAAAAACCTGTGGATGAGGCTGATGGGAATAGAAAGGGCTGCTTGTTTTCCTCGTGTTGGGCATTATATATTTATTATTTTTGCTTAAGGAAGCGAGAAATAGAAATGGAGCTGCAATCTGGGAGACTCAGGATTTGGATCCAGGTCCTGGCTCGTGGTCCCAGGAGAGTTTGGGTTGTAATGGAGCTGTAGTGGGAATTAATCCAATGAAAAAAAACTGGAATAGAGAAGGAGAGGGGAGGAACGTGGTCACAGGAGGGAAAAAGACACACGGAAATAAAGGATTGTGTGGCCAAATAGGATTAGGAGCACATTTTCCAGGGATCTGGCTCAGCATCCTTACAAAGTGCTGTCCTGAGAGAACAAAACGTGGAGAAATGCATTTCATTATCATTGATAACCACATTTTTGGTGCTTTTTCAGGTGTACCGATGGCTAAAATTTGCAGTTTCCAATAAAGCAGCAGAAATTGAGGAAATGTTGGAGCTCCCAGGCTGTGTCCCGCGGGCACACGGAGCTGGTAATGACCCAGCAGCTCATTACCCTCGTGGGGTTTCCTCTTAATTAGAACAGGAAATGCTCACCCCTTATCACCCCATCAGGGCATTGTTAAAGTCACACTGATGCTGCATCGGGGAGCTCTTTACAGCCCCAAAACCACACGAAATCCTTCAAAATGGAAGAAATTTCAAGCCCTGCTTTGTGCCCCTCTGTGTTTAATTACCAATCCCTGTCCTTAATCCCGGGCCTGGGATGAGCAGCGGTGCGAGCACAGCCCCGTGCCCGAGATTTGCAGGGCTTTATCCACAGCCTTTCCTTGGAGCAGCCGGGAAATAGCTGAGGTTTTCCAGGGCTTTAAGAGCGGGGATGAGGTTTCGGGATGAGGTTTCCGCTGTCAACGAGCCCTGACCACATGGAAGTGACCTCAGGGCTGCCAGCGTGGGACGCTGGCTGCTGGTTCTGCCTCAGCCAGGCTTTGGAGGGTGGGATTTTCCTGGATTTCTGGTTTGGATGCTGTTTTAGGAGGTGGCCACGAGTTGAACCCTTTGCTGGAAGTTGAAGTCAGTCTTTTGGTAAGGTCTAAATGCCTCAATACAGGGATTTTATAATTGGGGTTTCCAAGTGCCCTGTGCTGCTCCCAAGGGAATCACGAGCTCCCATTCCCAGGTGCTGGCATTGCCGTGCTGCCAGACGTTCAGGAACTCCCCAATATTAGGGATCCACCCTTTTTGATGTGTCTGCTCCAGGGAAAATCTTTCCTCCATCCCACACCCACCGTATCCATTGCAGGGGATAATGGGAAGCAGAGCAGGAGGAGGAGGATGGGGATGGATGATGGAGCTGATTTTTTGGCCAGGCAGCCAGACTGGGGGGAGGCTGTGCTTCCCAATCCCATCTCTTCCCAGGAATCCAGCCTGGGTGTGCTAAATCCAGGGAGACACTCCCAGCACGGGCTCTGCTCTGCTGCCTGGCACCGGAGCACCCAAACCTCTGCCAAATGACCTTATTTTTTTGGCACATTATAAATCTGTCTGGCTCTCCCTCGCTGTCTCCGCGCCTCCCTCGGAATACATTAAACATCCAGGGCTGAAAATCAGGGAAAGCCAACAGCAGCAGGATGGAGCCAGCCTGCTAAAGTAATTTCCCTGCGCCTGGCTCTGTCTGGGGACACGATTCCAGTGTGGAATTAGCTCCTGGAATCTCCCTGCTCCTGCTGCTGCCAGGCGCTCGCCGTCAGCATCACAAAGGCGAAACCGGGAATCGAAGCTGCCGTAATTGCTTTGGGCTGGGAGGGAGGAGGTGTTTCCCAGGGGAAACGCCCTCCGTGGCTTTCCCATCCCGCGGGGATACCCCATCCCGCGGGGATATCCCCGTTCCTTTCCCGGCTGTGGTAGGAATGAGCCAGGAATGCAGCAGAGAGGATGGAGCAGTGGGCACCAGCAGAAGGAATATCAAATATTCACGCTGTAACTCCAAATTTACATCAGATGAACCCTTTTTCTCCCCCAGAATTCCTGTTCAAGCCCTTGCATGAAGCAGGGAAGGATTTAGGGTGAAGCAGCTCAGTTTAAATGGAATTAAATGGGGTCAATCTGGACCTAAATTCGTGGATTTTTGAATGCTGCTGCTGCTCTGCAATAAGCAGAGAAACCCCCAAATGTCAACACCAGAGTGAGCCAATGTGGAACTTTCTAACCCCATTTTTTGGTTCACAGCTCCCAGCCCTCGCTTGTGCAAATCCCCCAGTGCTGGCACATGGGAAGAGCCAGGAGCTGATCCTTTTCCCACTTCTCCTGGGTTTTCCAGGTGGTTTTCCTTAGCTCCAGCCCACTCTCTTTTCTTTGCCACTTGTCCTCTTTGCTGATGACACCTGGGACCGAACTCCCTGTGGCTCTGCCAACACCCTGTGATATGAAATCATTAGAAATCACCTTGAAAACAGCAGGAAAAGGAATAATTTGGGACAGCTTTTGGAAATGTGGAGGCTCCATGAGGCTGTGGCAGATTTAACCCCTGGCTGGGTTTAACCCCAGATTTAACCTTGGCAGATTTAACCGTGGGGTTTAACTCCAGATTTAACCTGAGGGTTGGATGTTCTCCATGGCATTTGGCATCCAGGTACAAAGAACAAAAGGTGTTTGGATTTAGTGATGAATTTACAGAGGTTGAGCAGCCTTATTTTGATGGCAGGAATGATCTTTACCATCCCACTCCTGATTTCATCGGGGGCACAAAATATTGAAGGAATGCTGGGTGCTGGGTTTTCACGTTGTGGCAGTGCCTGCTTTACAAAGGAAATATTAAAAAAAGGAGTTTTCATGGTGGGAGAAGCCCTTTGGAAAACAGAGAGGGAATGTTTGTGGCTGGGAATCCTCCTCTGCTGTGGCAGCTGGTGGGCGAGCAAGAGGAGAATTCGGAGCTCCTGCAACAAACGGTTCCTTCAGAGCATCCAACACAAATCCAGGCGGTGGGAGGAGGCTGGAGCAGGGTCTCCTGGTCATTACAATCCCATTTCCATGAGTGCTGGGAGCTGCTGCAGGAGAGCAGGGGATGTGGGAGCTGGAATCTTTGGGATGAGCGTGTGGGTGATCCCGTTTCCCTGTGTCCATGGGATGTCATTGTGCTGTCCCAGGACATTCCATGGCTGTCCCAGGGACAGAGGATGCTACAAATGCTGCAGAACTCAGGCTGGCTGCTGCGATTTGGGGTGCTGGTGTAGTTTTCCACCTTTTGCAGTGGAAAACGGGTGATTCCCAATCATCCCTGCTCTTTCCAGCACGGCCTGAGGCTCTGGGCATGGAGAAAAGCAAAGCTCTGGCTCCTGGTGGTTTTTCAGGTTGGGAAGTGGGGTTGGGAAGCAGTGGGATGCTCAGCCCTGGCTTAGAGGTGGGTCAGGGCTGCTCCTGGACAGGAAGGATCTGCTGATTTTGGCTGGGCCACATCACCACGGCCGAGGGCTGCAGCCCGTGTGGTCACTGAGGCCATGCATCCTTGTCCTCAGGAGATAAATTCCTGATTTGGTGGCTTAGTTCATTCCCAGGATGGGCACTGAATTCCAGCTCCTGTCTGCCTGTGCCAGGGTGGAGCAGAGTTTACCCCTCGGTGTTCCTGCAGCACAGAAAGATTTAATTACTTTGTTATTTCTCTTAATTGCCTGACAGCGCATGAGAGGCCACCTCTGAGCATGTCCTACCCTACTTTTGGGATTGAGGGCTGGAAATTAGGATTTAATCTCTGCTTAACCCCTGAAATTCAGCATTTAAACCCCAGGGATAACTGGAATGGGGAGGGTTAACCACAGGCACTGAGTAATCCTCTCTAATAAATGACTTAATGCGATGGGAAGACCTGGAGTGACCCAGAAGGGAGCTAAGATTTTTGGGAGAGAGAGAGAGTGGGAAACCTTTGGGAGACACCTTTGTTTTGGTGGGGTTTACACAGGGCTCAGCCAGTTTAATAAACCGGGAATATTTTCTCTGCTTTGGCAGAAATGTTTGGAAATTTGCAGTGCTGAAGAGCAGGAGGGGGCTGGTCCCAGCAGGGCTGTGGGGTTTGGCTCTTCCCCACACACCCCACACAGCAAATGAGGNGTCCCAGCAGGGCTGTGGGGTTTGCTCTTCCCCACACAGCAAATGAGAAGCTTTGATGGGGTTCAGGGCACACAAAGAGGGGGAAAAAAGGAACTTTTTGAGGTACCAATACGGAGAAATAGTTGGATGTGGGTAATTCTATCCCAGGAATGCCCTTTTCATCACCTCTGTCCTCCTCACCTCGCTCTCCTCCGTGGCCATGGGGCATTTCATCCATCTGCCAGTCTGGGACTCTTTCAACTTTTTATAGCTACTCAAGATGTGACTTTTCTGTTTCTCTTACGGCTGGGATGGGAACAAACCCTGATTTGTCCTGTCAGTTGTTCTCTTCCCAGTGCTCCTCCACGCGATGCTGCTCCTTGGATTTATTCCCTTTGGCACGTGCCTGGCTGGGAGTGCAGTGCCTGCTGTGTTTGTGCTCTCCCGTGGTCTGTGGGACTCCCAAACTGCTGCTGGGCTTTGTGGAAAATCCATTTTCCAACGTATCTGAACGGGAGCAACATTTGGGGTGGTTCTTTGCATGCACCGTGGTGCCTGGCTGGGATTTGGGATTTTTTGTGGAACCCAGACAGATGGGTTTGAGTGGGGTGGGCAGGTTGCTTCCCAGAAGAAAAAAAGGGAAAATTCCAACTCTCTGAAGCCAGGATGCAGCTCCCTGGAGCCAGGCATGCATCACAGCACTCACTCCTCCTTGCCGTGTAGAAATCCCAAAGAATCTCTTCTCCAAAAATGCTGTTTAATGTGCAGACATCCCTTCTGGCAGCTCCAGGGGTTTGTGACCGTGCAAAAACCGCGGTGAAATGTTTCCTCCTGGTGGGAATGGGGTGTGGTGTTAGGAGGGAGAGGAGGAGCAGGCCAGCAATCAGCCAGGACAGGCTGAGTAGGAAGAAGGGGGAAAAAAGGGAAAGATTTCATCCAGCTGGAGATGGATGCTCCTGAATGAGAGAGGAATAAAAAAATTAAAAAAAAAAAAAAGAAATCTCTGGCATTTTAAAGTCGATAATGTACAGCACTAAGAGGCTTTGGGGTTAAATAATTCCCTTTTCAGGCTCGTGGGGTATAAATCCAGGGTGTCAGTGTGTCCCTGGTTTGCACTTTATCCCTGGATTGGGGAGGGGGTGTCAGGCAGGGAGGGATGGAGCTGGCAGTGCACAGGGATGTCCTGAGCTGCTCCCAGTGTGCCGATGTCACAGCGAAGTACGGGCTGGAAACAAACCCAAGGAATTCCTTTTCCACCCAGTTCTCCCTGCTGGACGATGCTGAGGGGCCCAAAAGCACAGAGAATTCAGGACAGGCCATGAAACAGCACAGTTCAGGCTCCAGAGGCTTGGAAGGAAAATGCTTCTTACTGAATTTAGAGAGTCAGAGAGGTTTGGCGTGATGAAAATGGGGCTAAACTGTGAACAAATGAAAGGCCTGGCATGGGGGAAAAGGTGGAATGCTGCAAATCCGGGGGAGGGAAGATTTGTGAGGGATGTGGTTGAGAAATAATCCTGCAGCCTGTGGCTGGTGGCAATGAAAGGAGCTGCCACCATCGTGGGATCCTTAAGGCTGGAAAAACCTTCGTGGTGGAGATCAAGTCCACCACGAAGCCAAGTGCACATCTCCACATCTTTTAAATGCCTCCAGGTATCCTTCAAATAACTCCAGGGAGTTATTGTTGATGATATTCTGGGGAAATCTGATTTTTCCTGCGCCTGTTGGAGCGGGAGCTGTGGGATCTGCCCCCTGTTTCCTGGAAAACCTGAGCAAACCACACCAAGCAGGGAGGGTGAGCAGGTGCTGAAACCACTCCTTGCCACTGAGAGCTGTTTGGCCACCAGATCAGCAGGTTTGGGGTGGAAATGAGTTCATTTTTCAGCTGAGTTTGGCTGGAGAGGTTTCCCTGAGCACGGAGAGGCTGCAGCTCCTGGCACGCCTTGCCCAGCCAGGAGCTGGCATTAACCGAGACCTACTGCTGGAGCTGAACTGTAAATAATTCATGGCCACTGAAATGCCACCCGGGTTGGTGGCACAGGGCTGCCACAACCAAAGGACTGCAGGTTTTCCATTGGCTCAATGTGTAAAACGAGCCCTTCCCCTGCTCCTTGTCTGGGTTTGCCCCAGAATTGAAAACAATTGACCCAAAGCAGGGCCCCATTTCCCCCCACACTGATGAACGTGGACCCTGACAAAGGCTCGGATTGCTTCTGCTGCTCCTGACAGCCAGAAATGCTGGAAGATAAAGCAGGCAGGACCTGAGGCTGGGATGAGGTGATCTGGAGCAGCAGGATTCTCCTCCCCACTGACTTTCCCCTCACACTTTTGCTGCAGCCGTAAAAGCTTCAGGTGGTCACAGGCACTACCTGGGATTTAAACCCTCGATTTTGAGGCACCCTCCTCCTCCTCTTTCCTCTCCTCTCCTGCAGCTGAACTCAGGGATAACGTGGTGGTTTTCCTCCCCTCAGAGGGAACATCCATCCTGCTGCCATCACTCCCCTCCCACCTCCTTGCACTTGGGTGCTGGTGCTCCCTTAAATGTGTTTTTTAGACTTGTGCTTGATTAGAAAAGGCCTTTGACTGTGAAAACTGTGGGGGTCTTCATTTATTTTTTGTGATAATTACTCCTCTGCTTCTGGGCAGAGTGGAAATGAGATTTTCTATTGACACATGGCGGGGATTATTTAAATCCGTCCCCTCCACTAGGGCTGCAGAGCGGGGAACCAAGCGGTAGAAATTGTTATTAAACGAGGGAATCAGCTGCTAAAATAATTCATCTCCCCACCTTGGAAGTCGTCCAGACACTCTGTGATGATTTGTCTTGTCTCAAACAGCCACTGACTCCTTTTTTTTCAGGTGGTGAGGGGCAATTTGGTGCCTTGCCTGGGGCCTGGATGCTGCTCCATGGGGGAAAGGCATCACTCCCCAGCAGCGGTGCCCATTTAATCACCCCAGCCCAGCCTGGCTGTCACCCCGGGCTATATTTCCCAATTAAGCCAATCAAGCTCGATGATGAAGCTTTGAACGGCGCTCTTTACGTTTATTTTATTTTCCAAGCCCTGTCAGGCAGCGAGGGCTGGTGAATGAAGGTGTTTAGTGAGCTCATCCATCACTTGGACTCGGGGGTGAATTCCCACCTCCCACTGCTGCTGCTGCTGCTCTCTTAGAATGGGAATAACGCTTTAAAATAAATTTTATTCTCGCTGGAAATGGGGACGGCGACAGCAGGGGGTTGTGGCATAACCAGGCATTTCTGTGTGTCCCCTGAGCGTCCCCATGGGTGACACAGACTGGGTTCATCCCCTTCCACTCTGACCCTTCATCCTCACAGACCCCTTGGCTCCTTGGGATGGAGAAAAAAAAAACCCTCCGGAGCATCTGAAGCACAGAAGGTTCTTTTGCATCTCAAAAGGGGCTGTTGGCACCTCCAGGAAAAAAGTCCAAAGCCCCTGCCCAGCTCCCAGTTTTTCCAGGCCTTGCCAGCCTGTGTTTTGACACATCCCAGTCCCTGACAAACGAGGCGTTCAGCCCCAAGGCTGATTCCTTTTGTCCAGCAATATGTTCTTCCAGGTGTTTTACTCTCCCTTTGTCCAGGATTAAGGCCAGACTGGGGAGCTGGGGGAGTTTTTTTTGGGATGAATCCACCCTCGTGTGCTGAAGGTCACTCCTCTCCGTGCTCTAGGGAATGAGGATTATTCCTTGGCAGCTCCTGGCCTGGCAGAAATGCCCATCTGGAGCCAGTTCTCTCCTGCATTCCCTGCTTTAATCAGCTGCTGGGTCACCCTGAGTGCTCCAACAGGGCTCGTCATCCCAAAGATGATGAGCTGGAGACTTGGGGGGGGGAAAAAATGTGTGTGTTGACATAATATGGACAAATGACGTGGGAAGATTTGTTTATTGGGCTGATCTTTCCAGTGCTGATCCTCCAAGAGCCAGCTCGGAGCACAGTGACACAAACCCTCATCGCTGATGGGTGTAGGGAGCAGAGAAAAAAGCAAAATATTTGCATTTGGAGGAGAGCAGCCAAACAGGGAAAATCCAGGGAAGGTTTTTGTGGTTTTCCTGCTTGTCCAGCAGAATTTGCCGTGCCGTGGGGACTGGGGGAGCTGGGCAGGGTTTGGCTGTGCAGAGAAGGATCACATTCCTGCTCTGTTATACCCACTTGGCAGCTCTGCTCTCAGCTCTGTTTTCATCTTTGGGGGGAGCTGGAGGCTGAAATCCCCCCATTAGCAGGGAATAACCTGCCAAGAGCAATGGAGTGCTGGGGGAACAGGGAGTTTGCTTTGGGCAGCTCAAGCTGTTCCTTGTTCCCTGGTTTTTTTTCCCCTTTGTTTGGCTTTGCAGGAATGGCTGCAGCCACTTTCTGCTGCCCCTGGGCTCAGGGAAGGGGCTCTTAAAATTAAATAACTGCCCCAAAAACTCTGCCCAGCAGGAAAAGCAACCCACAGGATGGCAAAAAGTCAGGTTTAACCCCTGCTGCAGCAACAGAGGAGGAGAGGGGCGCTGAGAAATCCTCTCATTGGAACAGAAGATGAAAAAGCCACCCCAAAAATCCCTTTTTCTTTTGAAGATGGGGCAGGGAGGTGGCAGTGGGTCAGGTTGGATCCTGTTATTCCTCTCTGGAGGAGAGCTGAGGGTACAATGGTGGCTCTGTTCTGCTGGGCTGAGGGGGACCCAGTATTTTGTGATAATGTGAAGCAGATGCATCCCAGTGTTGGAATTCCCAACAGCAGGGCAGGGAGGGTGTGAGGGAGCAGCCCCACACTGCTCAGGGCTCCTTATCCCAAGGCTGCCTGATCCCAGGGATCCCATCCCTCCCCTGGGAGCACCGTGGGCCCCTGCAGGGAGGCAGGATGGCCACAGGAGCAGGGTTTTCCTGGCTGACATTACATCTGTGCATTGAAAACCAGGCGAAACAGAGCTTTTTTGGCTGGGTAGATGTGGAAATTGTGATTAAAAACTGGCCAAACATCAGGTGAGAGGCTCTCGGCTGCCTCGCTGTGTCCAGCTCCTCTTCCTTTGCCTGCTGCAGCCGAGCCCTTCTGGCTGTGCAGCTCCTCCTGCACAAATCCCTGGATGTTCTTTGGGATGTTCTGTGCTCTGGGGGGGCTCCCTGACCCCCTTGGATGTGGTTGGAGGCCACCAGCCCCACATGGGACATCCCAGATCCATCCCATGGGTCCCCCCAAACCAGCTGTGCCCAGTCAGGCTGGAGCAGGAGCTGGAGTTTTCCCTCTGATCCATCCCTGAGCGTGGCAGGATCCGTGTTGGGCTTCACTTTGGACACCAGAGCTGTTGGGATTTTGGTGGGAATTGCAGGATTTGGCTTGGAATAGGAACCTCCAAGGATCAGGGGGGGAAAAGGGAAAAATAAGGGGTGATGGCAGCTCCTGGCTCTGGAAAAAAATCCCAAGGAGTGAGAGGGACAAGCAGGACCCTGGGAGCTGGGCTGGCAGCTGCCTCTGTGCTCTGGCTCTCATCAGAGCAAGAGGGGACCTCAGCCTGCCTAAACTCTTCCAAATGTGATCTGTGCTCCAATAAAATAAACAGTTTAGGGAAAGCCGAGCCCCAGGCACACATTTTGGCAGCTGATCACTCCCTAATTGCAGGAAGAGCAGTTGGGAGAGGGTTTTTTCGGATTTTTTTATTATTATTATTTTTTTATTTCATTTTTTCGGGCTGGTTTCTGATGAGAAAACTGGGCTGGAGGGTCAGAGTTGAAGTTTCCTTCCCCACACCTCCCCACCCCCAAAAATCCTGGGGTTTTCCCCTTTGTATTAATGGAATTCAAGTTATTTCAAGGAACAGGAAACACAAACAGCCTCTGCTAAGTGTGAACCTCAAACCTTCAGTGAGGGCCTGGAGTTCTCCACTATTTTTTCCTGGGTTTTTTGTTGTTGTTGTTGTTGTTTGACAGCACCAGGGTCAGGTTTGAGGGCTGGGAGAGGATTTTGGTGGGCAGAGGTGAATCTGAGGCGTTTCCTCTCAAGCCTGGCTGTTCCCTGGGTGTTTCCCCCATCCCAAAACTCCCCGGGCTCTGGAATGGGATGGAGATAATTAACACCAGCTCCTTCCATCTGCAAATAGACACGACAAAACTCCATTTTCTCTGCAATTTGTTGTGAGGGGACAGAGCAGGAGCAGCCACACTCTCCCCCTCATTTTTGGGGTCACATCCAGGCTGTTAATGGGGTCATTCCTTCCAAAAACTAAACAAAGCAGCAACAAAACCAAAGGGAGAGGCTGGAATTAAGGATTTTAGGGAAAACTCCATCCTGCTTTTCCAGAAAAGGGCTGGAGCCCTGGCCAGCACTGCTGTTCTCTACCCCATTGCTCTCCCTTTTCTTTTTCCTCCTCTTCTTTCCCTTTTTTAAAACCTATTGGCAGCCAGTTGTGTGTTTTTATGAGCAAATTATTAGGAATTTCTTTTCCTGTGGCCTCTTCCCTTTGGACACTGAAGGCTGCAAATGGATTTAAAAGTCCTTTTCCCAACCAGCCCAGCTTCCTTTCTCCCTAGTGGGGAGTTGCTCATGTAAATCCAGTATGATTTGGGTATTTTTGTACCTATCCAATCATAAAAATCCCTTTCCAAGAGTCTTTCCAGCTTTTTTTCCCCCTCCTGTGTTAGAATTTGAGGAAGATGCTGCTTGTTTTATGGCAAAATCTCATTTATTGTAACACAAGTCCTTATTTCGGGCCAATTCTCTTCCAGGGAGTCATTTCCAGAAGCAACGAGCCCAACATGTTGTTTTCCTTTGAATTCCTGATTGTTTTTCTCTGGGCATTTGTGCAAATTGCCTCTCCTGCAAATGCAGGTTCCTAATGGGGCGTCAGCTGCAGCTCCTTATTACACTGGAGTAGAGTTTGTTGGAAAAATTCCAGCAGTTTCTGTATAAAAACACAGGTTTGGGAGCAAATTGTGTGATAGGGAGGGTGATATTAATACATTTTATTTTGGGGAGGATGGGATAGGAAAATTCAGTTCTCCAACAGCAGGATATTTACTTTTTTTTGCACTAAATGAAATAGAATTATAATTATAGCAGAGGATTTTGACGGCTCCCAAGTGCTTATTCTTAGCATTTTGTTTAGCAGGAAATTAAAAACAAGTTGAGGGGAGGGAAATGGTTCTGATTGAGAGCAAGAACCTTCCCCTTCCCCTCCACATCCCAATCCAGGCTCCTTGGAGCTGGATGTGCTGTATGCAAATGAGCTGCTTAATTGGCCCTGCTGGAGATATTGATCGAGGGGATAACAGAAATCTGTTTAATCAATTTTCTGAGGAGCTGGTGGCGTTTAAAGGTTTAATTGGGTCCTTTTGCTGAATGGCACGGGGACACTGAGGGGCTGTGGCACAGCTGGGGATGGGTGCAGGGGACAGTGGGATGGGGAATTCAGTCTTTCAGCATCAGGAGGTATCCTCAGATCCTGCATTAAGAGGGATGAAAAAAGAGCATTTTATTCTCATGTCCTCTGTTTTATTAATTTTCATTGTATGGATATATTTTATATATATAAAACATAAAATAATACAGGATATTCAATATACAATATTTTATTATCTGAGTCACATTCCCTCTTTAAGCTAAATAACTGTATTTTTTGTGTCTTGATTCCTCCTCTGAGGGTGGAGAATCTCAACCCTTTACTCATCATTATTACTGAATTTACAGCATTGTTTGTATTCCTTCCTTTCCCAAATCTCTGCTCCGGTGTTTGACTGCCATCATTTGGAGCAGGGATTTTGAAAAAGCTCTTTAATACTTATCCTTGCCACCACCATTATTTCAGGACAAATCTTTTATCTCAGGATTTTACCTTTTTTTTTTTTTTGGCGTTGGTTTTTTTTGGGGTGACTCATTATGTCCAATAACGTTTCACTGACATTTTTGTAAATCGTTTTCTCACCAGGTGTCCTTATAAATTTCTGGCTGTAATTCCTCACTCTCTGGGGCTGCCTCTTCATTTTCCCTGAGCTATTCCCTGCAAGGAATTAGGCTGAACATCCCAATTTCCCTTCAGTACACAACACATCAGTGCCTCCTGTCAGGATTTGTGCAGTGCTTGAGAGCAGTGCCATGAATTTAAACCAGGAGGAAACCCCTTTCTTTTAATTCCCTTTGATCTAAACATCAATATTCCTGTTTATGACAACATTTTCTGATCTGATTCCATGGGGGAGAGCTTTTAGCTCAGCGTGAGTGTGGATAAATCAGCATCCTGCCAAGGTGTGAGCAGGAGCTTAGTGAAGGGCTCTATTCCCAATCCTGGTGTTACATTGGGCAAAATCCCAGCTGGGGGAAAAAAAATCAGTGTTTTCCCCTATGGAACAGCCTTGTAAAATGTGAGGATGAACCCCAGTGGGTGTAACTGATCCCCCACTAAAGCCCAGAGGGATTTGTTTAATGGTTAAGATTTTCCTTGTGAGACTTGGGGCCAACTTTTATGGCAGGGCTCGGAGTTTTTCCAGCTGTTTGTTCACATAAATACCCCCCTTATTTCCACGAGCTGGCTCAGAATATTTGGATGAAAGCCTGTTTGGGGTTTGTTTGCTTGGTTCCCCAGGGAGAGGAGAGCAAAGCCTCCTCCAGAACAAGCCCAGGGCCACTCTGACCCAGGGATTCAGGAGATGGTTTTGCTCATCAGCAGGGTGAAAAGGCAGTTTGTACAAGAGAATCAATCTGTTCCAGTGGGTATCAGCTAAATCCCTCTCAGGGGGAAAAGCATAGAACCCCAGTGAGAAATTCCCGTTTCCTGGCTGGCAGAAATCCTGTGCACACTCCAAGGGAAAAAAAAAAAAACCAAATGTGGAGCTATACTGAAAGCAGCTCAAAATTTAAAAAAACCCAGCTGTCCTGAAGTTGTCCCCATTCCCCCTTTATCTCCTTAACTTTGCTTATTTAAAGCCACACCAGACATGCCAAGAAGTTACAGGAATAAATGGATAATACCAGGATCAACCCCTGGCTGCTTTTTAGCCGTGCTGTTCAATGGTTATCACTCATTCACAGGGGTGCTCTGGGCTTTATTTGGGAGTGAGATCCCACTACAACCAGCTTTGGTGCTCAAAGACTGCAAAACATCCAAGGGATGGGGTTTTTTAGGCAGGTAAAGCTTGTTACTGAGGCATCACCGTGATCCCAGATGGGGCTGCTCCCAAAAAATGCTGTGGCTGTACAAACCCAAGAGAAGAGGCTGCCAACAGCAAATTATAGCTCTGGATTTGGAGTGGCTCTGGATTTAACTGGCACACAACTCATGGGCATGGATTTTTGGAGTAAAGCTCCCATTTTCCCCCTTCTTTGGAGTCTCTGGGCAGTCATCCCTCATGGGCAGCTTGGAAAAGACACTCCCAGAGGAGACAGAGCAGCAGCTTGGCCCTGAGTCCTCCACAGCATCACATTCCTTGGGCAATTTAGGAGACACCTGAGGCCACCAAGCTGCCACAGCAGTCACAGGGCTCCTTCCACCTCCTCAGGTATCCAGGATAATTCATTAACAGAACACCCTCAGCACTTGGTCTGCTGACAGGGCCTTGCTGGAGATAAATTGAGCTGTGAAACTCCGGCCTAGCAGGTGCTAATAAACCTCTGTAGGGCCATTGTGGGAATTTATCTGAGGGTTTCTTGTAGGGCTCATCTCCTCTGTGGTGAGACTGAAGAGACAACAGCTCTAACACAGTGAGATCAAACCACCCTGGAGGTGTCTGTCCTTCATTTGCTTCACTTGGGGTCTCAGTTTCCCACCTGTGCAGCTGAGAGGACAAAAAACACGTCCTTCCCCTCAGAGAGCTTCCTGACGAGCAGTGTGAGCAATGTCACCCCAGCAACCCCTGCTTGTCTAATCAGGGGCTTCCTCACCCTTTTTTTTAGCACCTTTAAAAGCAGCAGGATGAGCTCTGAAAAGCCAGGATAACTTCTTTGTTCCAGGGGTTGCAAAATTGAACTTTGCACTCCTGAGTGATGGGGTTTGAACGTGGGAAGCAGCCTTGGAATGTCCCAGGGATTGCTGGGGTGACATTGCTCACACTGCTCGTCAGGAAGCTCTCTGAGGGGAAGGACGTGTTTTTTGTCCTCTCAGCTGCACAGGTGGGAAACTGAGACCCCAAGTGAAGCAAATGAAGGACAGACACCTCCAGGGTGGTTTGATCTCACTGTGTTAGAGCTGTTGTCTCTTCAGTCTCACCACAGAGGAGATGAGCCCTACAAGAAACCCTCAGATAAATACATTAATTCCCACAATGGCCCTACAGACCCCCAGCAGCAGCACACACACCCTTTAGAGAAGAGCTGGTCAGTCCCAGTTGGAATCCTCTGTGAAATCTCTCCATAATTCCGGTTCTTCCCCTCTCAGGAGCCAAAACAGAGACAATCCCCCCTCACTAACCTCATTAACCCCCCTGTCCTTGCCTCCCCTCGCAGCCTGAAGGCCGTGCTGATGGGGAAGCCCCAAGACAACACCGTGGACTTGTCGGGCATCCCGCTGACCCTGAAGGACCTGGAGAGGGTCACGTCGTACCTGGAGCACAGCTCAGAGCACATCGACACGGTGGAGCTGTGCTTCACCGAGCTGACGGACGAGATGCTGCTGCAGCTGCTGCCGGCGCTCTGCGGCCTCCCCCGCCTCACCACGCTGGCCCTCAACGGCAACCGCCTCACCAAGGCCATCCTGAGGGACCTCACCGAGACCCTCAAGGACCCCAAGAAGTTCCCCAGCGTCACCTGGATCGACCTGGGTAACAACGTGGATATTTTCTCCCTGCCCCAGCCCTTCCTGGTCAGCCTGAAGAGGCGTTGCCCCAAGCAGGGTAATTTGCCGACCATCCTGGAGTTTGGGGAGGGGCAGGTCAGCGATTTGGAGGGGCAGGAGGGTCTGGGGGACAGCGAGGAGGAGCTGAGGGCTGGGCCAGGCCGGGCTGGCAGCACGGACTCGGAGCAGACGGACAGAACAGACGGGGCTGGGGAGCTGCCTGGCTCGGCCCGCGGTGCTGCCACACCACAGACATGATGTCCAGCCCTTGGGTGGGCACTTTGAGCAAGGATGACTTAAAACCTCACTGTTGGGAGGGCTCTGTTCCCACTCCTGGCTGCTCCAGGAGTCCCAACTGCTGCCTTCCCCCTGTGCCATGAATGTCAGTGATTTTCTTCTCGAAGAACACGTAAAAGTGATCACGTGGAGTATTTGTATTTTCTAAAAGCTGGCCGGGTGTTTCGAAGCGTTAGTGGTGTGCTGTGCTTTTGGCTCTCTCAGAAATGCGTCTCCAAGGGGCTGCAGAAGCTTGGAAGGGCAGGAAAAGGGAGCAGGGAGGTGCCCAGGCTGGGCTGGGCAGGGTTCCCTTTCCTCAGCGCTGGATCTCAGCCGCTCTCCATGTGTGAGGGACAGTCAGCAAAGCCCAGAGGGACCTGCCTGGGCTAAACCTTCAATCCTTCCCTCTCCTGCCTTCAGCAATCCCTGATGAGAGGCGTGGCTGCTGAGACACAACAAAAACCTGCTCACACACAAAGCAGGGGTCAGAAATCTGCTCACACACAAAGCAGGGGTCAGAAATCTGCTCACACGCTAACCAAGGGTGTTCCTCTCAATATTGTGAGCCCAGCCTGGAGGGAGAGCTTTGCTTTCCTGGGGCAGGGCTAAATCCCAGCCTGCAGCGTGCCTGGACACCACCCTCACCCTCCAGCCTTACCAAAAGCAGGTTGGCACCTGTGCCTGCCCGGGATTTGTTCAGTAAAACCCCGTTTCCCACCAGCTGTACAGACTCCTGAGGGTTTAATGGGAGCATCTGATCCATTCTGGGGAGGGACACACAAATCCTGGAGTCAGGGCTCAGGAGCATCACTGACTAAAAGAGACCACGATACTGAAGGGTTATAAAAGGAAAAACAACCCTGGGGTTCATCCCTCTCTCACTGCCACCACACAGCCTCAGAAAGCCTTTGGGTCACTCGGCCGTGGCTGTTACCGCCTGGACCAGAAGTGCTTTGTTTCTAAAATATTCCATGTTTTTTCTAAGGCAGGGGTTTGGTTTTATTGCATTTTCGATGGGAAATGGATCCCCCCAGAGCAGCAGTGCTGAAATGAGCACTTTGGCCTTTTGGATCCAGAATTTCATTGGATCCCAAACCTGGGGGAGGGCAGGAAAGTGGGAAAAACTTTCCTTTGTGTTCTGAGGAGCAGACCTGACTCCCTTTGCAGGGAGCTCCAAGCCCTTCCCCTGACCAGCTCCCAGCAGTGACTCCAGCTTGGCTTTTTTTGGGTGCAAACAGACTTTTGGCTCTGTCCATTTTTCCAGAGGGGCTTCAGGCCCCCAGTGGTTGTTTGTCCTCCATCTGCAAGAAGGTAACTTAGAAAAAAAGTCTGCTACTTTTAACCCATTTGGCAACACTCGGTATGATTTGCATGTATCTAAGCCTTTTTTCCTTACTGTTTTTTTTTTTAATTCTAACGCTTTCCAACAGGCATGAAAAAAACCAACTTTCCAGTGAATATGGAATATTTCTGTTTGAAATAAAGGAGCTATCCATAAACAAAATAAATAATAATGTTTAATAAAGGTGTAGCATTATATTTTTCCTCTGTCCAGGTTGAATGCCCAGGAAAAAACAGGACAAAGCAGTGACAGGAGCTGCTGGTCCGGGTTCTTCAGGGGGCTGGAGAAATAAAGAGCTCAGTTTATGGGCTGGATTCTTCAGGGTGGGCACAAGGTGGACACAGAAGCACCATAAAAGAATCTGTTAAATTTAAATATTGCCAGTGTGTAAAATAATGGAGGAGAAAGGAATGCTGAGAGTGGGGTAGTGCTCCCCAGGGTGTTCATCTCCATTATTAGGGCACTGAAGGGAAAAAAGCTGTTTATTTGCAGCAAGAGCTCTGTCCCAGCAACAAACCGAGGCAGGGGACAGGACATGGGAGCCAAGGAGCTGGGGGGAGCATGGGGGGATTTAATAAAAAATGAGATTTCTCTTTGCAGGAAAAAAAAAGAAAAGAAACTGCAGCAATTACTTCTTTCTACCCAGGTACCTCAGCACTGGACTCCCCTCCTCATGCACAGCTCAAGCCCCTCTGCCTGTTTCAATTATTTAAATCACAAGCTCCCTGCTGCAAGATTTTGATTCCCTGCAAAGTGTTTGCACAGGACCCAGGGCCTGAGGAGCTGCCTGGACCCCCCAGTTCACAAATTCACAAATCAGAGGCATTTTGCATTCAGAGCAGCTTTGCATCCTCCATTCCTGCCTTGCTCCATTCCCTCAGGGACAAAAACCACCCAGGAGGCTGCTCCTGCCTCGTTTCTTCTCCAGCTCAGCTTCCACCTGCTGGGAAACTCATCAGGCAGCTGGGAGATAATTTAAATATCTCCAAAGGGAGATCCCACAGCCTTTGCCCTGTGCAGGTGTTGCACCACTTGAGCCACTTCTGCTCCTGACAATATCCCTGTGCCCAGTGAGGATTTAGCCCTCCTGAGACAGAGAAAGAACTAGAAAGGGCTTTTTACCAATATATCCGTGCATGATGGTGGATGCACCAAATTACTTTCATGGAAAAAGGGGAAAAAAACAAAAACAATAGAGCTGTAGTAGAGAGAGTTGGTTATAAAAGCTTTGGCTCATCAGTGCCTTCCTCACAGTGTGGATTAGTTCAATTATCCACTTAGTGCACTTCAGGATAATGATGATCCTGTGGGCTCAGTAAAGAGTGGGGTTTGGTTGGGTTTTTTTTTAAAAGAAAGCAGAGTGAGACGCTTCCCTTCCTGGCTCATCAACATCAAAACAAGCTCAGGGCTCACTCCACGTATAATCAATGTTCCCGGGGCTACACTGGGCTGCTGCTTCAGGTCAGAAGCTTTTAACTGGCCTTAGATGGAGGATTCAAGGACTGAAAATCGCTGCTGTTAGAATATTAAAGCAGAATGAGGTCATTTCTTGTCAAAGAGGGGAGGAAAAGGCCACCATAAAATAAATAAAGCATAAAACGCCTCAGCCTGGCTTGGTTGGTTCTCTCTCCACCAGCACCACAGCTCTGCCTGGGCATGAAGCAAACCAGTCTGGGGAGGAGATTTATGCCCTCAGCAACGAAAATGTAATTGGAAATCATTCTGTGCAGATTGAGGAGCCCACAGCGAGGGGAATGGAAACAGCAGGCAGGGAATGAGAGAGGGATGAGAGAGGCATGAAAGGGCTGGTGCCACGCTCCAGAGAGCTCCTTCCAGCTGGGTTATCTGGGAAGAGTTTGCATAAAGCCTGTTTGTGTTTTGAAGGTGGTTGTTCATTTAAAATGAGGGTCACATTCCCAGAGGATGGCTGGGAGCAGGAGAGAGGGCTGGGAAGGGTCACCCCCAAGCACAGAGGGTGTGGGAGAGCAAAGGGAGCCACAAAAACACTGCTGGGGATGTCCAGAATCTCAAAACACTCGGGCCAAAAGCCTTGCTGCTGCTCAGGGGCAGAAGACAGCAAATGTCAACCCAGAATTGCCCAAACACCAACCTTTCCCAGAGGAAAAGCCAAAAAGTGACCTAAAGGATTAAGGGGACACTGGGGGCTGCCCCAGTGCCACCACGCTGGGTTATCCCACTAAAACTGCCTTTGGAGAGGGGCAAAAGCCCTTCAGGGCTCCCCTGAGGTTCATCACCCCTCGTTTCAGCAGCAGGAGGAGGTTTGTGAGCTCCTGCTCAGGAGCACTCCCAGCCTGGAAACACAAAGGCTCCCCTGCTCCATTAGCTGGGCTCTGCTATTGCCAAGGAAACTAATTGACCTTATTAGCAGAGTTCCCGTATCAAAGCTTGGGAGGAAGGGGTAAAAACGACTGACCCAAGCTCTGCAGTGAGATGTTCCTTGGTGAGCAGCAGATGAAATCTCCCCCTGGCCTCTCTGGTACAGGGGTGTCACCCTGAGGTCCCACTTTTCCTGTGTTCCAGGGGCAGTGGGGGTTTTTCTCTGCCTGGGGGATGATTTCCACCAGCAGGGTGTGCAGAGAGAGAGGAGAGGAGCTTTCCAGCTCTATTAAATGTCTTTAACATGAAATTCTGAAGGGCAGATCCATCCCTCACAGCCTCCAGCCAGGCTCCAGTCTCACTTCCTGGTGGGGACCAGCTCCGGGGACATTATCATGAATAAATGGATGGATTCAAGCTGGATGGGGCTTGGAACAACCTGGATTAGTGGGAGATGTCCCTGCCCACGGCAGAATTTTGGAATGAAATGGGCTTGAAGGTCCCCTCCAACCCAAGCCATTCTGAGATCTGTGTTTCCATGAAATGTCAGCACAGGGTTTGTTCACAAGGATGAACACGAGAGCTTTGCTCCCTGGGAAGCCCAGGAGGAATCCTGGATCCCAATCTGGCACTGCAGGAAAGATATTTAGGAATAAAGTGTCACCTTTTCACATGACAGCTCCATAAACCCATGGCTCAATCTCCCCTGATGGATGGGGAATTGGAGGTGCTTTGTTTTCAGTCCCTTCTGGCAGTTCTGGGCATGCATTTTTTATCTCCCCCTCTGTAAATATGCACAGACACAGCTGGTTTTATCTTCAGCTCAGTTTATGGTTTTACATAAAATTGAAGACCTGACTTAATAGAGTCAGGAAAGATGCAACCTGTTCACCACAGCCTTTAATTATGTGTGCAGTTTGCTGAGTTTTCTTGGTCTTAATAGCTTATTGATCCTGTGGCTTCTGGGCCATCTTTCTTCTTTGCTGTTTTATTAACTCAATCTGAGGAGAAAATAAACCTGTGGGTTCTCCTTCAGGGAGGGGTGGTTTTGGGATGTGCAATCCCAGCCTTCAGTGAGCCTGGTGCACGTGGCAGCTCTCAGGGAGCTGTTATTGGAAGGACAAATAGACTTGAGGTTTACAAAAGAGGAGAGAAATATCAATATATAACTTATTGAAGGTTTGGCCTGGATATTTATCACTGGATTTTCAAGGTGTGTGCTGTAAAACCACTTTATTCCTGGCTCTCCCTGGGCTGTCAGCTCTGTCCTTCCCCAGGGAAAAGCCCAGAGTTCCTCTGGGTCTGGGCAAGGCTTTGGGGAGGTGCTTTGTGATTGGGATTTTGCAAGAAGCAGTCACAGGCATTCTAAACACAATTAAAACCTCAAAGCATCTTATTACAGGCCCAAATTCCTGGAATAGACACACAGACACTATGGGAAAACTATGGGATATTGGCTACAAGAGATGTGGCAAATCCAGCTGCATCACCACAGGAATGAGCTTCCCTTTGGCAGCTGCTCCTTCTCTTGTAACTCCAGGTAAGACCTGCAATTCCAGCTTTTCTATAAATGAAAAATAAGGCAGTGAAGGATCAATCTCTGTGCATCACACCTGCTGCCCCAGGGCTCTGACTGCTGATCCCACAGGATTCCACTCCTGGGGAATTCTGCATGTAGAGAAACAGGCAGAAAATCCCAGAGGTGGACAGGCTTCAAACATACACAATGAAAGGCCTCTGCTTGGGGCTGTGTGCCTTCACACATCACTTTCCAAGATGAGAACTTCACCGTTCCTCTTTTTGTGTTATTTCATCTTCACTGTACCCACCTGCTTGTGAAATTATGAATTCCAAGGCTCAGTATTTTCCCAAGCACTCTGGGGGAAGCTGTGCTTTTCTGCAGGCTCAGAGCTCCCCTCCACCACAGGCTCTGAAGCAGCAGAGCTGAAATGCAAATATTATCCTTTTTCTGTGCCCCTCACTGGCCTCCCTGTGCCAATCCCCAAAATGAACTTCACCAGGAGCCACCCAGGGCAGGGGCAGCCACCAGACCAGAGCTGTCCCCTCACCCTGGTATCACATCCACTCTTCAAACCATTTTGGTGTTGGTGGTTCCTCAGCCCTGTTCTCCTCCCTGAAACCCTTCTTTCCCCTCAGCTTTAGCCCCTGACCTGTTGCCAAGTGACACCACGTTGTTGCTGTCATCTCCAAAGACCTTTCTGAAGCATAAAAGCAGCACCTTTGAAATCCCTCACCCTTGATGCAGCTCCTGTTTTGCATTTCCAAACAGCCTGGCCCTGACACTGAAGCTTTATTTCACCTCTTGCAAGCACAGAGCATCTTCCTCCAAAGCACAGCAGCAAACAGGCTGGTGGGGAGGTGCCTGGATGCAGATTAAATTAAATTAAATTCAAAGTGCAGGTACCTTGGTGCAGGGGTTTCCCATCACTGTGCAGTTCAAAGCTCCCACCTCACTCCCTGCTTTGAAACAATTCCCGTCATCTTCCCAGCAGGTATCCCCTGGATTTCACTCAGCACAAAGAGTTTGTTATTTGCTGCCATGGTTGAAAGGAATAAAATACCTGATTTGACACAGCTCAGGGAAATTGCTTTATCCAATGTCTGACCAAATCCTCTCCCTGCTCCCAGCACGGCTCCAAGCTCCAGTTTCTTATCTGTAATGAGGTGGTGTGGAACACTGCAGGCTGCTCCAGGATTATCAGATGGAGGCAGAGATGTAAAACATTTATAGTGGATATTTCAGCTGCTGCTGCTGTTGGGAGCTGCATTAAACAGCTCAGGGATCACCTGAGCAGCAGCACTGCACTCGCTGTCTGATAAGGGCTCTGATAACCAAATTAACATTGCTACCACTATTATCTTGACTCAGGTGTTTATTAATGAAGTTTAGGCTGTCCAGGAAAATTTATCATTTTTTGTTATGGCTGATAACCTCAGGTTTAGCTGGAAGTTTGTCTTTAAGGTGCTGTTAAACCTCAAGCCTATTCCTCTGTTCAGTGGTAACAGCACCCAGCAAACCCACAGCCAACACTAACAAATCATCAGGTGCAGTTTGCAGGGGCACAGAATACAAGAACAACCAAGAAAATCAAACCTAGGTTAACTATCCTACAGGATCTGGGAAAGCACAAGCAGGAAAGCAATTCAAAAATCTGGGAAATAAATCGAATTGATAAAGAAAACCAAGGAGAGTCCAGCAAAAAGCCATAGGCAGCTTCAGAAAAATCAATCATTATTTGTTTAGAGCTCCTCTTGCAGCTGTGCTGTGCATGATTTTACCACAATCCATTACAAATAACAAAAAAAAAACCTGTTATGAAAAAGAAAATCTAAGTATTGACTTGCAAAAAGTAACAGGAGTCTAACAAACAAAAGTCTCAATTATTGGAGATTAAACTTTTAACATCTCTATTTGATTAAAACAGCAGGGATTTAAAATCAGCCTCCACTAAGTGATTTTCTCATTTGCATTTTGTTCAGGTGCCAGTTCCCCACAGGTGCTGGCTGAGGGTGTTTATTGACTCAAAACCCACCTGGAGGAGGCACAGCCTGGCAGGTCTTGAGGTGTGTGGGAGGGAAAGGTAACGAAGGGCAAATCATCCTTCATATGGCACTTTTATTTTTATTAAATAAAAATAAGTTTTAACTCCTTTGGCTCATCACACTCAGACCAGGAACACTTTGGGGCTGCAGAGTTTGCACAGCATCAACAATAGAGCCTTTGCTGGTCCAACACTAAGGAACATTAATTACCAGCTAATTAAAGAGTGACATTTTCACCGTGTGGGAGATTCTCTACATACTAATGAAAGTTGCAAATATTAGACAACAGGCAGTGAACCAGCAGTAAAACCAAGTTTCCCCAAAGAAGCATCTTCAAGGCTGCAAAAATCTCTTTATTATGAATGCTCTGAGCTTGGTCACTGCCCCATCTTGTGGGCTCAAGTGTCAGGAGGTAAAGCAGGACAGATGTTACTCTTTGAATTGGAGCACGGGAGCATAAAATGCTTAATGTCCTTTAAATAAGTCCTCCTTGCCTTCCCTAAATCAAATCCCACCTGTTCAATCCCTACCACGTTAAGCAGGTTTAGGATCAGTTCATAACTGCAGGGCTGAAAGTGATTTCAAGCGTAAAATGAAGGCACTAAATGACATGAAGTGACAAAGAAGGGGAGTGTTTGTCCTAGCAGGCCATTAAATGATGCATTAACCTTGTCCTTCTTTACAGGAACACGTGAAATGTGCTCAGGCTCTGGCAGCACAAGGTCAGTGGGGTGCCAGAAACATCCTGAGCCTGAGAAAGGTCAAAGACCCCCTGGTTATTTTGAGTTTTGCTCTGAGCAGCTCAAGAGCTGCTGCTTGTGGCCTCTGAGAAATTGTAACAAAACATTTGCCATTCTTTAGCTGGAAGGAAACAAACCTGTGGCACTTTTCTTGCATGGCACCAGTGGCATCTTTGTTATTCCTTGCTGGAAAACAGCAGCTCCTTTGTGCCTCACTTCTCTGAAATGAAAGAGAGTTGAAAAATTAACTGCTCTTCCTCCTGCTCTGAGGGGAAAAAGAGTGAAGTGTCAATATTTAGGATTTATTGCATTCTGAAAAGCTCAGATACACAACCCTTCCTCCCTTCTAATTAAGTAGATGCAGCTCAAACTGCCTCAGCTGAACCAGCAGCCACCAAACCAAGAGAGAGCTCCTCTTTACATTTCCATTAATAGCTGGGATGTATTAATTACAGTAATTTATGGCTGTGCATGAGTGATTATTCTCATGCTGATGTAGATGTGATTGCTTTACAATACTAATCAAGAAATAAGGGTGATAACCAGCATTTATGTGCAATGTGAAGCTTGTGATTTACAGCGAGGGAGCAGTGAGGCAGCTCTGCCTCCTCCTCAAATCCAGCCCCTCTCCCTCAGCTCCATGGCCACAGCACATATTTTGGGGATAATCTCCATGTTTTCTCTCAAATCACTCCATGGCATTGCCATCTCTCTCATTGCTAAAAGCTGGCAATCGGCCATTCTTTGCTTTGCTGCATGTTTTCTTTCTTCTCCCTTTAATCTTTTCATCTATTTTAGGTTTATCCGTGGTTGTTGGCCGCTGTTGAGTGCCAAGGGATTCCTGCCAACTGTTCTTTTTAAACCTTTCAAAAATCCACAATAATTGTGTTTTGATACCAGATTTTTGTCTGTTGTTTATTCCCCAACACTAAGTTTTAAGTGCTCAAAATGTAATCAAAACAGAATGGTTTTATTTCCCTCCCCTCAAGCACCACGAAATTATCTGTGCTCCCCTGTAAGATCACAGTAAAATGTTGAGGACACTTGTTTTGTTTGAAAGGCACCATTTTCTAACAGAAGTAACACTTTTCCATTCATTAATCTTAGCAAAAACCCAGCCTGTTAAGAGGATCCCTGCTGAGGAACTTTGGTTTTGATTAGAACAATAAACAAGTGATGCTAAAATGAAACTCATCAATAGTTAACTCCAGCAGATACCACCAACTGTACCCTCAATAAACCCAGATAAACTCTATTTAAGTTTTCCCAGATCAACTTTGCTCTGTTTTAATTCTAACACTAGAAAGCAAAAATTATAAAACAAGCAGCAGCAAACCTTTCTTGAGCAAATTAAACAGCTCATTAAACAATTTGCTGATTATTTCTGTTTACTTGAGGGCATGTGGCTGCTTTTACCTCCACGGTCTGCAGATCCACATTTAATAAAAGGTGGATTCCTTGTGCTTTCTGAGAGTCTTAAACCCATTTTATTCCCAGTGGATATTTTAATAAATGTCAACATGTTCTAATACAGAAGCTCCTAAAATCAGGCAAAAATAGTTTTGTTTCATTTAACACTGGGAACAGAATGTAATTCTAAAAGTTTAATTAAACAGTGGAGTAACCTGTTCTTCATACTGCTCAAATCCTTCCAGATAAAAAGCAAATAATTAATTTCAAACATGTTTTACCTACTCCATTGCCCAGGCTGAATGTTTTTATTAAACCCTGGATGTATTACAATAATGATTCTGGGGGAAAAAATCCTAATTAATTTTTATAGCACCAGGATATTTCTCTGAAAAACACTAAGCCTGCTTTTCTGAATGCTAACTATAAAGAAATTCCTGAAATTGAACATTTCATGCAATTTATACCTCAGCACAGCCAGTTGTGCTTTTGGAGGGACAGGGACACTGCCCTGTGATGCCACACGGGCAGCACCAAGTGACAGCATCTTTCAGTCAGGAAATGATGTTTAGGAGCACTGAACTGTTGTAACCTGCAGTTATACTGACAGAATTAAGCTAATTGGAAGTTTTGGCCTAAAATGCTGTTTTTTAACTCATTTAAGCATCTTTAAGTTCCAAAGATTCCCCCAAACTCCTAAACTTTGCTTTAGCAGCAGACTTTAAATTCAAGTTTGAGATTAAAATGACAAATAGCAAGCTTGGACACAAGCTACAGATCCAGCTGCATTTGCTGGTGTGGGTTGCAGAATATTTAAGGGCTGATCTCTGCAATAATTACACTTTGTGTCTTGTTAAAACTGTAATTACCACACTAAACCCCACTGACATCATCTGCAGTAAACACACTGCAATCTGTGTACATTTTCACCAGTTTACAGCAAATTATAGGAGTGCCCATTTATTAAAAATCGTTTATTAAAACTGCTGAAGGATGCAAAGTCATTCCTTAATGCAGTAAAGGGACAAAACACAGTATTTTTAAAAAAACTCGTATTTTAATGTGAACGTAATAGAACACTTGAACTGTTTTTATTTTTTAACAGGCAGAAAAATGTTGTGTCTACACCAAATCCTCCAGCTCAGGTGTTTTGTTGCATTCCTTCTGCCTCAGAGATGTTTCCAGCAGCACCACCTGGAACACAGGAGGAGTCAGGTAAGCAGCCAACAGCATCATTAATGGATTTGTTAATGAGTGAGATATCATCAGAAAACCTTTTGCTCACCACCAGTCAATCTGCCGGTAATTCCAGCAAATTTTGGGTTAGTTTCATCACGTGATATCACAGGGAAATGGATACATTTGTGGCAGAAGCAAGACCTTTATCTCTTTGTCTACAGCTGCTCTTAACACATTTACTGCCTGTATTTTAGTCCAAGTACTGGTTTTTGGCCTAAAACTTCATTAATTTTACATTTGGAGCAGGAACATTTTTGAGACTGCAACCAAAACCCACCATGTTCAGCTAAGAGCACAAAAAATAAACTCACCCAGAAGATTCCCCTGCTTTGCTGTCTCAGTGCCTTCCACAGGACTTGTGAAGAGCTGTCACATCAAGAAGGGGACATCAACAACCAGCACGTGGCAGCACAGACCTGCAGGCTCTACCTAAATCTATCAGGACATAAGTATCAGGCTTAAAATTCCGAGGAACACGTTTTAAGTGAAAACACAGCTCTCAAGCTCCTTACATCCTAAAAACCTCATTCTGTATTTACATTTCAGCTGGTATAAAATTCTGTGTAGTGCACTGAAACCCATCACTTACCATCACATCCTGCTCTCAATCCTGTTGAGCCACATCTATCTTGAAAGCTCAAACTCTGCAGAGGAAGTGGAACAGGACACAAAGGTTAGATGTCTGCATGGAGAGCAAGTTGCCTGTGAGTTTTAGAGGATGAATTTCTAGGTTTAAGCTCGTGTGTGCAGCTGCATTTCAGACCAGAACCAGGGTATCGTCAGTTCTCGCATCTGACGGCACTTCCTATTCAGGGTTATCATCATCAACAGCCATTAATTAACTCCTCTAATTAATCAACGAAAACACTGTAGCTTTTATCTCAAACAGTTGTATAATCTCTGCTCTGTGTATGAAGCTTTAATTCTTAACTTGTGTGTACACATGATCAGCTTTATCGAATCTTTATTTAACTGAATATATCATTTTTACACGTTATTTTTGACTTATCAGTCCTGTATTACATCATCAGCATAAAGTGAAGGCCTTTATAACAACTTTTTAACAACTTTGCACACCTTAGTATATTGAAAAAAAACTTTAACTTACCCTTTACTTCAAGACATCTTTCTGCTGTGGGAGTAAAAGCAAGAGAAGTGTTACTACAATACTCTTCAACAGTATAAAGTAGGCTTATACAAGGAAAAACGAGAACAAAACCAGACCCTCATTACCCACTCTCTGCTTGTACTTCCACCCGTGTTTATGTTGATATACATCATTGAAATATTAATATACAGCTTATGGTAGTCCACAATCTTCTCTAGATAATTTTGAATCCGGAAATGTAGAACTATCTAAACTTAGAGTAGTATAAGAAGCTTGCAAGACTGCATTTACCAACACGGCAATTTTTAAATTGAAATCGCCAACAATCCAATGCTGTGGGTGTAAGTTTTAATTACACAGAATGGATATGGCACATCGAAAACTCTAGAAATTGATTTAATTGCTGAACCAGCGCTGTACAAACCGATGGACGGCGCTGGATGCCGAGCGCTGCCCACAGCAGCGTTGCCTGCAGGGCCCTCCCGGAGCCCCGGGCCGGGCTGAGCCCCAGCCGCGTTGTGATCCCGCAGCCACCGCAGCCGTGCCCGGCTGTGCCTCACGCACACAGCCCCGGCCCGGCCGAGCCGCTCCCGACTTACCGGGGACGCGTCTCCGCAGCCCTGGCGGGGTCTCGGTGCCGGTGCCGCCTCCATGGCGGCCTGAGGGACAGGNCGCCCCCCCGCCCCCCCCCCCCCCGCCGCTCCAGTGGTGCGGCCCGAGCAGGCCCGGCGGCCGCTACCATTGCCGAGCTGGGGAATGAGCGCTTTAACTCGCTCAGTGCTACGGGCGCTTCGATCGGCAAGCGGGGTCTGCGCCCCCCTCCACTGCCCGCCCGGCAGGCCCCGATCCCGACCCTGAGCCCGCCTGCGCCTCCCCTCACAGCTCCCAGGCCACAGGAAAAAAGGGCGGGAAAAGCTACGGCGNTTATAAAGGCTTGGGCCGTACCACTCCGCGGCGGGGGTGGGCCGTGCCATTGCTGCCCAGGCGGGGCCGGGCTGTGCCATTGCTGCCCAGGCGGGGGTGCCCCGAGCCTTCCATTTCCTCCCGTGTGGGCCAGGAGGGAACGCGGCGAGCGGAGCCTCGGGGATCGCTCAAACCCCGGCCCCAAAACCTCAGCCCTAAAACCCCCCGCCCCAAAACCCCGGGTTTAGGCACCGCCTCAAGGCAGGGACCGGGGACAGCCCGGGACAGCGACCCTCGTGTCGCCCCCGGCCGGGCACAGCCGCAGGGAGCAGCGGCCCTGCCCTGGGTTCCGCGTTTTCCAGGAAAACTGGAGAGGTCGGAGTGATTTCAGGCCACTTTTATTTAGAACAGGACAGCTGTTTTTAAATAAAAGTTCCGTTCTTTTCACATTGTGTCATCTCGAACTGAAAATCAGGGTGTTTTGGTTTCCTTTTCCCTGTTAAGTGCATCGGCCGTTGTTTTAAAAAGAAACACAAAGCCACCTCTGCTTTAAAATCTCACCCTCAACACCACGTGTTTAGTCAGCCTGAAGAACTATTTATCAAAAATACACCTTTTCCAAACAGCAAAAACTTCCTACAAGAAGGACTAGCGTGGTCCTGTAACAAATCACCTAATACTCAGTTTTTCCTCTGAGGCACAAATCCTCCAGCAAGAGCCAAAGCCAAACATTCTCTTTTTTTGCAGTTCTCAACATAAAACACATTTTAGTGAAATACACAGGTCCTGTGTCTCCCTATCAAACATTAATGTCTGCATCAAATTCTTATAAGTGATGATATCTGGGAGGTCAGTAAAAAATCAAGAACACACGAGCTCAGGACTAAACAGCTGAGCACAAAGAGATGGAGACTTGGAACAAAATTCTCTTTGCCATCTCTCTCGCCATCAAATAGATGGAAGAGCTGAGGAAAAAAACATTCACTTAAAATTCTGTGCTCATTTTTAATTACCAAATCCCAGCAGTTCTTGCTCAGGTAACTAAGGAACACCAAAGGTGGAAAGAATTTTGGATACCAGCACTCTTCAAGGCTTCTCTGTATTATCATAAAAGAGCAAAACCAGGCAAACACTCAACTACAAAACCCTCTCTACAGGTCCCTTCAACAATAAACCTCTATTTTTCTTGCAGCTAAGCTACTGTGGGCTCAGTATCACACATAAACCTCCCAAAACCATAAAAACCAGTTCTGACCAGTGTGGGGGCATTTTTAAAGCTTATTCATGACAACCTGGAGGGCAGAACCAGAGTTAAGGGTGCCTTTTCCTCAACCACAGGATTGATTTCACACATCCATCAGCTCAGATCTTTTAGATCAGTTGAAGAGATCCTCTATTCCCATTAGTTTATCCTCCACCTCACTTAAATTAGGAATATTGACATGGAAACACCATGCAAGGGCTCCCAATAATCCAGGAGCTTTTGGGGATGAGGTGACTGATCCCTATCTACCACATCCTTCCAGGAAAAGGAAAGGTCACAATGGATTCGAAGCAGTAACACAACACAAAGGTTTACTGGCAAAAAGACACTGGTTAAATAAATTGTATCAGGGTCTGGAGAGATGGGTGTGGTATGGGTGTGATTATCCGGGGAAGCTTGGGGAGGGGATGTTAATGAAAGCACACGTTTAAAATGAGTTATTACAGTGATCAGACATTGCAGTCGTTTCTCTCGACAGTACTTTTATGAGACATTTATATATTCAGTAATTAAATAGAAAATCAAGGATGAGTGTCACAAAACAAGGGAATAGTAAGGCTTGAAGCCTGGTCAGCCCCCAGATTGCCCCTCCAGTCACTATGCCTGTCATTTGACCTTTCATTTTACATGCTGCTGCTATTCTCACACATCATAAAGCAGTAAGAAAAGTTAATTTTGCAGATTCCTTGCTGAAACCTCAAACCTATTTCGACTTAGTACAAAAATAGGAGGGGCAAAAAAAAAAAAAACCAACAAAAAAGAGAAACATTTGCTTGTTAAAAAGCAGAAATGGGAAGAGAGGTTCATGGGTATTTTGGACTGACAGAACCAAGGACCAAGGGACAATGCAAACAAATTTCAGACTATTAAAATGTTTTTGCTACCTGTTGTTTACCTGAATGTGATGTGCTGCATTATTCCTCACTCAGAATTACTGGCAACCAGAAGAAATGCCACAGGCAACATGAAAAAAAAAAAAAACAGTTGCACACTGAATCAAACCCTTTTCCTACCTAGGGAGGGGTGAAAATGTAAAAAAGCTGAATGTAACAAGTCACCCATGTCCACATCCACGTGTACTGTACAGGAAGAACATCCAAAATATTGACAGGAGACAGTGATCCTAAAGTTTTCCTTTTCTCTTTCACTTATATATAGATAGATAACAGCACAGAGGAGAACACCACTGGAGCTTTCACCGTGGCCAACAGGAAGATTCTCACAAATATAAAAATGCTTTCCAGCTCTTGGATTGCTTCAGAACATAATCCAGGTGGAATGAAAGGAATATAATCTCTCCTCATGGAACAACAACAAAAAAAAAAACCCCAAACCCTCAGGGTTTTACACAGTTCTCAAACATCCAACTTGGCAGTCCTGAACATCTCAATCCCTGCTACAGCAGAATGTGGCATCACCAGAATAAATGAGCAGGATTCCTTGGATTCTGGTGGTGTCACTGGGATAGCTATATGGAATTGAACTGTTTTAAAATGTGTAACTTGGATTTACATTCAGTGTGTTAGAGGAAGGGAATGTGATAATCAATCCCTTCGTGCTTTATCCTTGCTGGCTGCCCACCCAGGAAGCTTTACTGTTACTACTTCAAGAGGAAAGGAAAGGTGCTGGTAAGAGCCAGAAGGGCAAGGCAATGATCTGGATCATGAAATGCCCTGTTCTTTGGATGAAGTGTGTAAAACGTTTTGTTAAAAGCCTCCGTGATGAAAATATTAAGAACAGAAAAGGTCTCCTTAAAAATACAGAGCATTTCTGCCTCATCTTTTAAGTTCAAAGCTCAGGGGGGAAATGGTTTGCTACAATTCACTACAGGTTTGCTGTCATAAACACAGATGACAATGCCCTACAGAGCACAGGGCCAGCCACAGACTCCAGACAATTTGCATCATTGCTTTAGGTTTCAAGTGGTTTATGCCTCTCTTTTTGTAGAAAAGGAACAGAGACACTTCTGGAACCTTCACTGCAGAGTCTTTGCCAGTGTCCAGCTTTTTGGGCAAAGGGAATTCTGCCACGCTGCAGAGTCACCACCTCGAGGTTGTGAAACCAGTCATGATTCAGAGTCTGAGCCAGAGCTGCTTTCCCGGCTGATCTCGATTTGTAGGGAGGGTAAATGATCCAAGCGACTCTTTTTTTGCCTGGACTGTTCTTTTTCCTTAATGAGAGCACCCCAAACCCTCTGCAGCTCCGAGTCATCTTCCTCTGGAGATGCCACAGAGTTTTCAGGTTTCTCTGGAGTCTTTTCCTGTGTCTTCGGAGCAGATCCCAGTCTGGTCCATAAATTACCTAAGCAGATTAAAAAACAAACATTAAAAAAAAAACCAAACCAAACCAACTTCTTCTAAGAGGAAAGAGTCAAGGAACCAATTCTTAAATTGACTGCATCTCTTCAAACTCTTCATACTCCCCACCTTAATATTTGGCATGGAACTGATTATGCTTTGAAGAGCAGTTGAAATTAAGCTACAGGAGGCCCAGGGAAATCTGGTTCACTGTTCCCCCTTTTCAGAGGATGCTTAATTCACACCTGAAGTGCCCCTGCATTCCTGACACTTGTTTTAGTGCCCACAGTTTTGAAGCAGTCCTTGATTTTCAGCACACCTCCATAAAAATACTGCTCACAAAACCCCCCAGCTCCTCTCTACATCTATTTAGATTTCAAAGCTCTGAACAAACATTTGCTAATTTATCCTGAATTTCATTCAACCTCACTCCCCTCATGGCTTTCTGCTGGAATTTCATTTAGACTCCAAAATCAAAGGAATTGCAGAACACTTTCTGCACAGAACTAACCTGATTTCTTCTCTCTGGTGTCAGAGTAGAGGCCTTTTACATCTTGTTTGGGGATCCCCAGCCTGCTGTGCACATCTGAGATTGGTTCTCGACGAGGAGCACAGGAACTGCTTGGAGGTTTGATTTCTGGAGAGTGTGGCCTTTTTCCCAGTCTTTGTCTCACATCTGGGGATATTTTCAATGATTAAAATGACAAAAAAAATCATGTTGCATTTACTCTACCTCTGCCAGCTCAGTTTATGCTCATTCACTATTAAAATTAGACAGATTTTCTCTTAATCTTTTTAGTCTTTTCATTTAAGTCTTTCATACTCAGATTTCCTGGCAATTTCTGCAATACAATTTATCCAGATTTCATTTCATTTTTGGCATTAATTTGACATTTAATGTTTTCAAGTTGTGCTCTTTCCAAGAGATAAAAACCTAAGTTATCCCATTGCTTGCTGCATTTCTAGTGTAGCAGCTCAGTGTGTAAATATCCAGCAGGAGGTAAAATTCCATGAGAATTGGTCTGCCTTCAACAATGTTTTTCAGATAACAGATACCTTGATTTAGAATTGTAACACTGCTTGGTATTTGGCAGAATAAAATAAAAAGGATCCTAAATATATTGACACTTAACCCTTGATGTGAATTTTGTATTCTGCAGTTTGCCTGGATGTTCCAAATCTTACAGGGGGTCCAGACAAAAATATGAAGGCAAAGGCAATTTTAGGACCATGTGCCAACTTGTCAGAGGTCCAAAATGGGCAGGAGGGGTAAAATATACAAACATAATTGACATTTCATTGATACAAAAAGGTATTTTTCATGTCTCAGTCAGATGATATTACATATGTCAGAAGCAGCTGAAATTATACACATTTAAGTCAAAGAAAAAAAGTAATTTATGCTCAGAAATAAACCCTGCCTATTGCAAAAACATCTATATTCATGTAGTATACATTTTTTTATATAAGTGTAGTCAGTGTTTCACATTTGCTTTTGTGTATGACCTTCCCTGTGTGCTGTTTCTCATTTGTAGAGAATCTCTGCCTCAAGGAGGGAGCAAATCAAAAAGGAAAAAGTGGGGAGAAAACAGGCACAAACAAAGAAAATGGATGGAAATAAACATCACTAAAAAAAGCTTTCACTAAAGTGTACTTGATTTTTTCCCCAAAGCAATTCCCAACTCAATCCCTTAGTGAGAGCAGAGATGTGAAATGAATATATTTTAGAGACAATTCTGCCCAACAATGAGTGATACAATTACCTGATTTGACAGTGCTGTTTGGCTGCCGTGGCCCAGTGTTATTCTGACGTTTCTCTTCCAACAAGAGCCTCACATCTGCAACTTTCTCTAAGGATCCTTTGCTGCCAATCCTGTTTTTGATGTTGCTGGTGGCTATGCTATCTGCTCGCATGGAATTCCTAAAGGAAATCATAGATTTGATGTCCCCTAAATAAAATTAAATCTAGTATAGTTCTTAAGTCTTCTTGTATAGAAAATTATATGACAGAAAATAATAGTAACAACATGATTTCTCTCCTGAGAAACAGAGGTAAAAATATTGCTTAGAAGCTGTTCAAGCCAGAATCTTAAATTTAATAATAATCCCATTAATACTTCAGTATCCATTTCGAGGCAGGTTTGCCTCCTTAAGGCTGTGCCTCTGGGTCAAAACTCAGAGCAGGTAAGCAGCCTCAAAACTGGTTACATTGTAATAAACATAACCACCCTACTGAAATATACTGAAAAATAACATGTAAAGTTATTTTATTAATCTACAATATATACAACTTTGGTTAGTAAGCCCATAATGAACATAAATTCCTTTTTGTTATCAACAATTAAGGGTTATTTTTCTTTCTGAGAAAAAGAGCAAGGTGCAAAGAGAAAACAGAAATAGGAGTTATTTTTCCCTGGCCTAGCTGAGAAATGCAAGAAGTTAACTGTGGTTGTTTGCATAAATTTTTATTGATTCTACTTCAAGTTTTATTATTATTAATAAGCAAGGATAGATAGATCTGCATAAGAAGCTGTATTTTAAAAATGTTAATTCTATTAAAAGCCTGTATTAATTGTTAGAATATCTACTCCAAAACTATATTAAGAAGTGAAAAACAGTTTCAAGTTTGTCTTCAAGCTTCGACAGCTCTGTCGCTAAAACCAGCAATGCCTTTTCCCTGCTACTTTTAAAGACTAAGAAACCTTTACCTAATATTTTTCAGCTGTGACTCCACCTCATCTGCATACATGGTCATCTTCATGCTTTTTTTGGGCGAGGGGGTGGAAATCATTTTCAGTTCCAGGTCGTAGTCCATCTCATCAGAGTCAGAGGTGCTGGCACTGGATCTCCTGGCGGCGCTGCGCTCCCGGGACTGCTTGAAAGCCTGCAGCTCATCCCGGTACTCCACCACCACTCTGTCATCTTCATCCATATCCTGGTCTTCCTCCTCCTCCTCTTCCTCCTCAATGGGCTCTTCAGGAACATTTACCAAGCCTGCAGCAAAACAAACTCATTCTGGTCAACTGGATTTTAGCTTGAAAACCAAGATAAAAAAAGCCCAGCTCGCTGTAATTAATGAGTCTGTAGGTCTTTAAGTAGTTCTCTCTTCTTAGAGAGAATATTTTGCCAAATATTTTAAGTGGAATAAAACTGCCACAGGACAAAATGTCCCTGGTGTTCACTACCTCAGAGGCCTGGCCAAGCACAAAGCTGGACAGAGTCACTAAGGTACAACTGTCTCTTGTAGAAGGTGCAGTTCTTCCTTCCTGAGCTAAGCACAATTCCTAGGATGGATCTTACAGGGCTTAATGTGCCAGCTGCTGGCTCTGCAAAACTCCTTTCAAGTGCTGCAAGCAGCAATGCCAAAAAGAACACAGGTGTCATTATTATGAATTCATCACAGACACTGATTTAAATAGAAACAACTTCAATTTAGTCATCACCAGCACTCAGACATCTCTTCAGACAGCACTGCATGACCAACATGGGAAATTTTCCATGAGATTTGACACATCCAGGCTGTATTTTTAACAGGCTAATCACACTTTACTTATGTCAGATTTTTACACTCATTATTCTTCTACCTTAGGCAGTAGATGAAGATATTCGAGCCTAATTAACAGAATTTTCTCATCTCTACTGTTCTACATCTAGATTGCTTTCCATAGACTGCAAGAATTGACTTAGCAAGTATGACAAACTGCCAAGAAGTCTGAAGAAGTCATTCATCCCTTCTTTTGGCCTTTGAAGCTACAGTCCCCATGCCCTAAATTTGTACAAGAAAAATGTCACATAAAAAGCAGCAGCTATTTTGGGAAACAAGGAGCAGCACGGAGTTTGTGCCTCAGGAATTTCCTGTAAACTTTTAAAACGGATTCAGATTTATTTATTTTTTTAAGAAAACTTCCACACATCCCAGGGGGTTGGTGAGGCATTGCTCATGATCCTGCCCAGCCCTCCATGTCCCAGTGTCCCCACAGGGCTGTCCCAGTGTCCCCACAGGGCTGTCCCAGTGCCACCAGTTACCTGAATGTCGATGTTTATAGGGAGGAGTCAGGCCAACATCGTCCCCAATCAGTGTCCTCTTCTTGATCACATCCCGATGGATTCGACGGGAATGGTACCTTCTTTTCCTGGAAGATCAGAGAGAGGATGACATTCCTGTCACAGGAATTCTGGTTCATTCATGAAGCCCTAAATCCTGGATTAAGGATATGCAATTATCACTCACTTTAAAGAGCAGGTACACATTTGTGTCAGAGATCTGGTCTGAATGTTTTGAAACTTTATTTTCATGAGAAAATTCTCTCTTTGTAAATTCACACTCACACTGCAAAAATATTATTTACACTGAAGCATCTACATTAACTGAATAGAAAGAAAATCCACAAATTAAAACAGTTTCAGGTTAGCTTGTCCAATTACCACTAATGTTCCAACTCCTCGGTCCAAGACTCACCAAGAATTGCTAAGAATTCCTTTCATGCCTCCGTAATTTGGATTGCCATATTTCATGTAATACTGGCTTCTCCTGGCAGCTCCCAGCTCCTTTTTGTCATCTGCAAAAAACATAAATAATAGGAATTTTTCCCTCTCAAAATATAACTTCCAACACAGCATAAAAATAAATAACCATCCAAAACCACAGAGAGTGAGACTGAGTATGCCTTAAAATCAGCATTACTTCACCCTCCTCCATGAAGGATTCAATTCTGCTGACACCTCTGGAATTTCTCCTACCACCACAGTTTTATTTGTGTCTAGAAACTGAATTCCAAGGAGACTGGGTTTCTACAGATCAGCTTAACAGAGCATTACATCCCCCTGTCACTGCTGGGAGCTCCACTCACCCTCCTCATCACCTTTCTTCTCTTTATGAATGTGCCACTTCCTGCATGGTCCAGAAATTACATGGATTTTCATTTTCCAAGATAATAAAACGAGTATTTAGCAGTAATTTCCACTAATCCCTCGTTGGCATCTCAAGTTATAGCTGTATTTATTAAATGTGGAATTTACTTCTGGAAAAAGGCATCATAAAACCTATTCCATGGAATTGCAAGAATGCCCTGAGCCCAAGATACAATTTCCAGGTACAACAATTGTCATACAACTCAAAGTGGATTTAATTGACACATGAAATGTGGATTTATGGCAAAATCTTAACACCTAGCGATTAGCAAAAAATTAACACTTTTAAATAAGAAGTAGGTACTTCGAGTCATTAATTAGTGAAGAAATAAAACTACAACAAGCAATTAATTCAGTGTGCTTGTTAAGGTGGTCATTTACCTTTAGTAGCAAATCTCATGAATAGCTTGTTTCCTTTAGCCAGTTTATTGGCAGGGCGAAGGTCATTACGCAGGAGAGAATCCTCTTCTACTTGGGAGAGGGCATCCAACTTTGGGGGCAAAAAAGGTATTTTGGACTCAAAAATAAAATGACTGTTGAACAAAAATGGATTGCTCACAGAGAAGCAATCGAGTGATTATTAAGAAAGTCACTTTTCAAATGATGTTCAAATGAGCTCTGCTTTTTTTTCTTGACAAGTCAAAGTTAATTTTTAATGTTAATTGCTCTGAAAATTTAAAATATTTCCTTCTCTTGCTCTATAACATTAACTCAGATTATTAAATCCAGTAATTGTCAAATGACTCTATATTACTGACTGAAATGCAGAAAATAAATAGCACAACTTGGACATTGAAAAAAAAATTTTTTTCCCCGTTTTGTATCTAAGTGTTTTATTAACAGGTTCTCATGCCCTCACACAATGATTAAAAACCTTTTTCATGTATAGCTGCTTTATAGAAACTAAAATTCAGACTTCCATGATGCAGGAGTGCTCACTGAGCCATTCCTAAAGGAAATCCTAATCACACCTATTATACACTCAGCCAGTGAAGATTAAATTGCTCCCAGGACATCAATGTGTGTGCTGATTCCCACAGATCCATGGGCAGCCTAAATCCCACTGGTCCCTAAGCACTTTCCCTCCTGAAAGGTCGTTGCCTTCCATTATTGTTCTTTCGTTGCCTCCTCTCAGCAGAAAAGAGAAGCCAGACTCACTCTTAAACTCTCCAAAATCTATTTTCACAAAGCACTTTACATTGGGATTATCCCCACCAGCACACCTGCACTCCCTCTCACTCCCCACCTAATTAATTTTGATAATTAAATTGTGATTTGCAAATATCAACCTAAAATGCTGTGAAAACTTCACACCAGCCAGAGCAAAACTTCCATAGCAGAGTTTCCACTTTCCCTCTGTACTGACCTCCACATCACTGGGATTGTCATCCTCAACCTCGCCTTCTTCTGTCTCATCATCAGAGCTTTCCTCCTGTTTTTCTAAGGAAAATAATTGGGGAACAAAAAAAAAACGAGCTCCATTTTAGTGTGTCAGTCTCATTTGATTTATGATTACCTACATTGTCTGAGATCAGCCTGAAGGTGTTTTCCTTTCTCCTGTGCAGCCTAGGGAATAATCAAAGCAGTGAATGTCTATGGAAAAGTGGAGCACAGTGAAATTCAGAGCCCTGTGCCTGCAGCAGCACATGTGCATCATTAATTTAATTCTGTGAAAGCAAATGAAACTGCAGTGCCTGTCAGTATTTAGTATGTTCAAAATCAGAGATCACCAAGGCCAAGACACTAAAAGGTACATAAAAGCCTTTCCTTTTAAAATGCCTACCAATATCCAATACTAACAGTGTAAAACAGGTGATTAATCAAAAGCTTAAAGAGAGAGAGCAGTAAAAAGGAAAAAAACCCAACCTTAATGACTTAATTTTACTGTGAAATAACTAAAAAAGAAGTGTATGCTTCCAGAACTGCTAAAATTTTGAGCTGCTCTGGTTTTTCAGTTCTTTTTAGCTCAGTGTAAGAAAATTCATGCTGATTTTGTTTCCAAAGTCCCCAAGAAATAAAATATTGTAAAAAAGTAATGACTATGGACGGCTATAAAGTGTGATGTGCCAATTTCATTTGCAAAGATCTCAAAGTATTTCACAGGCCTAAGATTAAAAAACCCTCTCTTTTATATTTCAGAGTTCCTTAGCTTAAATCTCATCCAACAATAAATTTAAAAACTTAAAATAGAGAGTGGCAGCCGTTCAAAAGATCCTGAAAATATTCCTGAGTGAAAACAATAAAGCACAATTAACCAAACTGAAACCAAAGAGAGAATTTAAGTAAACAAATTACCCAAATTCAAAGCTGAATAATTTAAGTTCCACCAGGGAGAGTATTCATGCATTTTTCTCCCTCACAAATTAGAAGCTTCTCATAGCAAAGACCAATCTTTTGCTTCCCTAAATGTCTAAACAGCCCCGAAATTCCTATCTAAAAAAAAAGGAATATAACCAAGCCAGATGACTCCAGGGTATCTGTATGCATCTCACACCTTAAGATGTAATTGAACAGTCTGTACTTTCTCTACTATCCCACTTTTCCAGATGAACAGGAGTAATTCAGATGACAGTTCTTATTTTCAGATGTGGTGTAATGATAATATAAGATGCAATTCACAGCAAGCAGGATTAAATACATATATTTATGCTCCATTTAAGCAATGTCCCTGCTCTCCAAAAATTTCATAACAAGTCTTACTTGAAGCTTTATCAACATTCAGCCAAAATTAAAGTCATGTGGATGGTTGAGGAGCCACTGCTTTGTGAAGAACTGCAGCATGAAAAGGGGGTGAATTAGAAGAATCCATAAGTTTAACAAAGCCTTAAACACCAAATTTCCCAGAAAGGCTTTTGGAAGCACTGCAGATATCTAACAGAGAGGTTGGCTACTCCCATTTAGGTCACAAATAGCATTTTGAAGGAAAATCTGTGGAGAAATTAATAAATATAACATCTTTTTGCTCTGTATCATGTGATAGAGCACCTGCAACCACAGCACTCACAGCAGCCTAAGAGCAAAACAGTCCTCAGGTAGCAAAATGCAGTTTTAAACTTCCACACATAAAAGGAAAATAAATCTACAACCAAGGCAGTCAGGCACCAGACTTACCATGACACTGAGATGTACTTTTGCTGCTCTGCTCTTTTATAACCAACCTTTTAATAACTTCTCTTTTAAAAGGATAACAGCCAAATTTAGAGCTGATACACACCCTGGAGAAGTGATGCACTGTCACGCTGGTGTGAGGGATATACTTGAAGGATGGTGGTGCATCAAAGAGGGAATTAGCTGTGGCATTTCAAAAATAGGCCATTTTCTCACACCTGCTTTTTGCCCACTTTGCCTGCCTTTGTAGGCACATCACACAGAGCTATTTCTGTGCACCATGTCCCACTATAAATACCAGCTCTCAGTATCACCCTCATCTAACACGTTTAGTATCGACTGAATTACTGCTTTTGGTCTAGCTCCAACCCACCTTTTAAGAAGCAGCTTCTTCAAAAGGTTTCCAAGATGAAAGCCTTTTTTAAAGTGGCAGAATACATTTACCTGAAACTATATGATAGAAGCTCCTTCAGTAATTTAGGTTATGCAATACCCCAGCACAAGTTTAAAGTTTCATTGATTTAATGAGATGATGTCTGTATTTGCATATCTCAATCTACCTTTCTTGGCTTTTTCAGCTGTCTTCTCTTCATTGTTTTCTCTGCTCTTTGTTTTCTCCTGATCAGGCAGGGAACTCATATTTATTAGAGCCCGTGTTGCTGTCACTTCATCAAGCCAGACCACGTTACCTGTGAGAGACAGAAACACACACAAAACCCAAATGCAGTTTGTGTCATCGAGCAGTCACATCTCCCCTGCCTTGCTGGAGGGAAATGAGTGACAAAAATTCAGAAATGACAGAAAAGCCATCAGATCTCTTGCAGGGAAAGTCATATTCTTTAATACACCTGATAAGATGGAGGACACACCATTTTCAGCTTGTTACAAAACACAAGAGCTGATCAAAACCTCAAAAATCACTGAAATGCACAACCATAGATTTTAGAGGCTTCCTAAGCACAGCAAATCAGGGCACTGGATCAGGGTCAGTGTATCCATGTGTTCCCACACAAATGTGATTATGGGAGCAGCAGGGGGCAGGAATGAAGCCTTGAGTTTTTTCCCCTTTGGCAACTTAACAGAACCTTGGACTTTAGTGCAGGATTCTGTTAATCTTTTCCAAAAAGCAGGGAAATGGGGGGAAATAGGAGACTGCTCAAGCCCTTTGCACAGATTATAGAGTACACAGGTTAGCAGTATCATTCAGGATGAGCCTTAAGTATCAGCAGATGGTACTAAAATATAACTTATTAGGCCAATTAAAAGCATTTCATAGATGTTGAAATAGCTAAAACTGCTTAGAAACAGGATTTGAACAAAAGCTTTCTGCACTTAGTGGAAATACAGCAGCAAATGTGTCTGTTCTGCTGTTAAGCAGAGTGGATTCAGGTATCAAGAAAACTGTACAGTGACCCAAAATAAGAGATTCTCTCTTAAATTCCTGAAACAGACAAGAATTACAAGGTGAAGAACACCCAGATATTAATTTCAATGACTGGTTAATAAATTTATATTTTTTTTCAGTCTGCCTCGTCTTCCCATCTCCAAATTTTCAAAACCTTTATAATTTCATAAAACTAAATTCACCTTTGCACTAAGTCACCTTAAGATGTAAGTTACTGAAGTTTTTGCCATGATGCAAATCTATGCTGAAAAGAAAAAGCTTTTTCTTGATATTTTCACCAAGTGTAGCTGACATGGTAATTCAGACATAGCATAAATATTCACCATTAAAAAAGATGTGTAACAAACTATAACTGGGTATTGTTACAACCCTGAAGCCTTAATTTTCACTTTAATTTACTCATGTAGCATTTAAGAAGACAGACAATCTTAGAAATGAAGCCTCAGATACAGAGATAAGCTGAGCATTTCCAAGCTCATGCATCAGCACAGGTCCATCCAGCAGCTCTGTACTGCAATTATCCACCCAGGGCTCATTGGGTTTCAAATTTTCTAACAGCTTGTGCCAGTACTTCAAGCTGTCACACACAGTGACTTCAAGGTTACCAGTATTTTGTAGAACACCATCTATTTTGTCTTGCACTGGAACATAATTTCTTCAGGGTCACTGCAGAGAATGAAGCTACTGATTCTCAGCTTTTAGCCATGCTTGTCAGTAAGTTTCCAGCAATCTGAAAAACCTGCACTGGCCTCTATTTCTTTTTTGTGATTTCAGGCACAAGGTTTGTACAATGCCAGAGTATTCCAGTTCCATGATCCAACACCCAGCTGGAGCAAAAAACTCTTCTACAGGCTTCAGCATCAGTGAGGAAACTCTGAAGCACCTCTGATCTTGCTGGCAATCTCACTCCCCAAAACAGCCCTTGCCATGTGCACCTACATTCCTTTGCCAATCTATGGAAATCACATCCTGCTGCCACCTCCTTCCACCCACCCATTTTTCCTGGAGCATGCACTTCACAAATATGGCAACAAGTCTCCTCCTCCTCCACATAAAACCATCCCAACCTGCCCAACTGCAGGGCTCAGTCACCTTCTCTCAGATATATTATTTATGTCAAGATGGAAGCAGCACATAATTTTAGATCTTTTTTCTTTTCCCCTTAGAGGTACAGCTATGACCAGTATGAAAAAAACAGAATAAGAATTACAAATACTCTGTTTACTTACATGAGGTGTCATCCAGCCACTCGATATGAGCAGGAGGATACTCTTTGAAATAGGCAAAGATGTCCTGGGTACTCATCTCATCCACTCCACAAATGTAAATGGTGTCCAGTCTTACTTTAGGAATTGCTATGAAGAGGAAAAGGCACAAAACTGGTACTTATTTCAAGCTTTCAGATTAGTACCATATGGGTTTATAAAGCAAATACTTTAAATAAACTAAAAAGGAACTAATTGAAGTGAAGCATGGCATAGATAATTTATTCTTCCACAATGCAAAACTTCAATAAATTTAAACGGGGTTACAAGCACTGGTAGATAGAGAGACTGCACAACAACCAGCTTGAAAAACAGTTTTTTCCTCTTTGAACACTGCCAAAGTGCTATCATTAAGTACTAAAGAGCCAGAACAAAACAAGGCCCTGCACAAAGCACTTCCACTGGTATCACCTGATGGGGAGCTGTTACAGTCCACAGCTTAGCAGGTCCAAGCTGCCAGTTGGAAAAGAAAGCCTTGACTACTAACTGGGTGCCAAAAGCACCAATCTGTTGTGCACACATCTCCTGGCTTCTATTCCAGCTTGCCATCAGTGCAGCTTCACTGTGTGTACAGCACAGAGCCTCATCTCCCTGTGCACGGGACACAGAGTCCTCCACCTGTACCCACACAGTGCTCCAGGGTTTTTACAAAGCCTTTAAAGATTCTTAAAGCAGCACTGATCCAGTAGATCAATCTTGGGCATGTGGCACTAGTAAATAAGGCACACAAAAAATGTTGTCTTTGTCCTGGGATTGGTAAAACAAGGACGGAACTGGCAAGTGTCAAACAGATTAAAAAATAATGATATGCAAATGAAAAGGTGGAAAAAACCCAAAGTGATTCCTTTTGGCAGTAACTTGGAAAAACCTCTGAGAATGCAGAAAATATTGCAGGATAAATCAAGTCAAGGCACTGGGAGGAAGTAAACAAAAGGATCTTTTCTCTTGACTGCTGGATGAACTCGTACCTTTCTTCATCATGTCCCGATCCAGGGCCACGTTCCTCTGGGCGAGATTCACCTCGGCCCGAAAATGAAAGCGTTTGGCTCTTTGTTCCTTCTTCTCAATTGCTTCCTGCAAAATGCAAAACAATGCACTCAAAACAGGAATCAGGAGCACCCTCAACAAACTGCACTGAGGATACTTAAAATCTACCAGACAGCAACAATTTGTATTAATAATCTTATTAATTCTGAAGAGACCTGTAGGTTTCAGAATGTAGAAGTAGTTCACCAAAATGTTTCTGTGCCACAGAACAGTTTTTGTGTAGGTCCAGCAATGGGAATCAGGATGCATGGAAAATAAGGTGTCCTGGACAACACAGACTCCATGATGGAACAGGAACATTATCTATTCCTTACTAACAGATTTTTTTTTAAAAACCCTCTTCTAAAAGAAGCGTTTCTACCACAGGCAAAATTAATCTTTTAATATTATAGAGACTTTTTTCTATGTGTTTTTTTAAATATATACAAAAGTGTGAATTTGTTTCTCTGAGCATGAATTTAACACTGGAGAGCTGGCTCCAGAGAACTTTTTAGACTGCCAATTCAGGCTCCTCTCATGGAGCTCATGAGCAACAGCCTGCCTGGAACTTGTGCAGTTTTGGAAACTGACTGAGAAGCTCCTTGTTCTCCAGATTTTATTAGGAAGCATTATAGGTATTTGGATCTTTGGAATGATGCCTTGAGAGGCCACCTAGAAAGAGAGACTAGGCAGGAATAAGGGAATAAAGGTAGGTATTTATTGGAAAGGCCTTCAAAGGGAAGCCAAGGGCTCCAGGCTGGACCCAAAGATGGACCCCAAGGTGGACGACGAGTCATGAGTTTCCCACACCTTTATAGGTTTGGTCCATTTGCATATCAGCATAAATTGGCCAATTAAAACTTTGCAATTTCCCCCACCCCTTTTAGAAGCTTTGGCCCTGGACAGTCTGGGTGTCCTTGGAGAAGAGAAGCAGAGAGGCTTTGTTATGTCTATCTTAGCATAAGAGAACAGCAGCCAACAAGGCTACAAAGCATCTCAGAGTTGCACATAATTTCAAAAATGTAAGAGTCAAAATCTAAGGCATCAGGAACACACACTGTGATTTGTGCCAGCTGTCTGAACACCAGGCTAAACCTTAGTGCATGTTGGGGAAAAAAGAAATTAAATGGTTCCACCTCTCCAGTGGCAAAAATGACAAAATGTTGAAGAGCCATAGCGCAAAAATTACCTTGGAGGTTACATCTATTCCAGTAATGAAACTTCCAGCTTTGTTTTCGTATCTCCTACTGGTGTCCTGCAACAAAGCCAAATGGGGATGAAATCCCAATGAACACTGAAAGCAACACACTTGTTACACTGAAAAAGACACCTGATCATTTCTACAAGAAATAGATCCCTTTTTCCTTGATTCCTACATCCCCAGACAGACAGGCACACAAGCAATAACTTTCTCTGATGTCAGTGAAAGTAAAAGCACATGAACTGAACCAAACTTCCCTGACTGTAAGGATTCTTTCCTTCGACAGAATTTAGTTTCTATGTCAGCTGCTGCCAAGCTTTTTACTCTTCCTGCAAGACAGGGAAAGTCATCAGATATTTTTCCCAAGTAAGGCTTCCACAACTTTGGGTTTGGGTATGATTTCCTTGTAAAACATGAGCAGATGTAACAGTGATACCTGACTACTCCAATGTCAGTTTGCAGTTTTTAATCTCAAAAAGTGAGAACACCAAGCCACATCCACAATGAAACAAGTAACTTTTTATTCCTTTCATTATTTCAACCCCAAATTCCAAATACCAAGGTGAAACACTACTGGTTTTGATACTGATAGAGGGTAAAAACAGAGAACGATGAGGGAAAAATTTACAAGTTTCCTGTTCATCCATCAGGACTGCTGAACTCAGAGAGGGACTAAACCCCACAGCCCCTGGACCAATGACCCAGTTCTGTGCCCTCCATTGTCTCTGCATCTGTAAAATGGCACCTCTTCATTCTGACATCCTCAGCTGGCAAAAGTTTGGAGCTGGAAGAACACCTCTTGCTTTCCTTAGGAGTAAACGTGTTCTTTACACTTGTGCTGCAATAATTACTTTGGCTAAAGGGCCATTTCTAGAAGTAGGTTAGTCTCAGTTTAGAAAGACCCAAGAACACACACAACCCAACCGCTTTTCTTAGTAACAGCATCAGAGTTCCACTAATGCTGCCAAATGCTCCGAGTTACTAGAAAAAGGAAAGCGAAATAAACACGATTTTTAAAGCTGAAAACCCCCGCTGTCTGAGGTTGACTCACGGAGCACAAGGAAGTACAGCACGGTGCTGTCTCTCAGGCCACATGTTGGGTAGAAGCACAAGCACGTTGGGAGACCAGCTAATTAAAGATTAGCTTCCAAAGCATTTTTCATCCAAGTTTTGACAGCGAAAGACTACTTAGGATTTTAGAACTGCGACCCATTTTTAATTGTTAAACCTAATCCTACTAAAAACTTGTACAGAAACGATCAGCGAGAGTGAAAAAGGGCAGAAAAACATCGGGAAGAAAACAACGCTCATGAGAGCCCGCACTTCCAGCTCTGCTATCCCGCGGTCAGCCCCTGTTCCCTGCTCCCACAGGTATTCCCTGTACGCTCTCCCACCCACAGTCTCCTCTACACCTCAACACTGCACCCCAAATCCTGTTCTCCGCCGCCTCCTTCATTCCTTTCCTTCCCAAGCACATCCCGCCCGCTTCCTTAGGACTCGCCCCCGAGTCCCCTCACGTCCCCGCTCCCACATCCCCGCTTTTGCCAAGAATCCCCCCCAGGAGCCCTCACAGAGCGCTCAGACACCTCCAACCGCCGGACCCAGCCCCTCCTCGCCCACAGC
>VZRO01001071.1:206433-226353 GCA_013397915.1 Daphoenositta chrysoptera | reverse complement strand
TGAGCCGCACCGAGGCCGTGTCGCTGCTGCAGGGGCAGCGCCACGGCACCTTCCTGGTGCGCGACTCGGGCACCATCCCCGGCGACTTCGTGCTGTCGGTGTCCGAGAGCTCCCGCGTCTCGCACTACATCGTCAACAGCCTGGGGCCGGCGGGAGCCCGGCGGGCCGGCGGCGAGGGCCCCGGGGCCCCGGGTGAGTGACCCCCAGGGCTGGCGGTGCCCGCAGCCCCGGGCAGGGCAGCCGGGGCGGCTCCGCTCGTCCCCGGGCGGCGTTTGCAGGCGTGGAGCGCTTTGTGGTGGAATTAAGCCGTGTGCCGGAGCTGGGGCCGCTGCCCGCGCCCAGCCCTCTGTCCGCACTTGTCGTCCTGTGCCACATGAAATTCAGCGTCCTGCAGTTGGGCAGCCTGCAGCTCCAGCCTCGCACCTCTTTGTTTTCCTAAACCCCTTAGCGATAATTCAGAGATTTTCCGTGTCATCTCAGCCGGGAGATGGTTCTGTGGAAGTGTCATCCCCCAAGTCTGACTTCTGACAAGGCGGCTTTGCGTTATCAGGGAGGCTGAGTTCCAGTGGGGAGTTCGAGTAGTGGGAACTCTTCAGGATGTAAAGGCAATGGTTTCTTTAAATCAGATGTGAAGTTCAGTTTCCTTCGCCTTGAAAGGAGAAGTTTGATATTATCTCTCATCAACGTAATATGACAACGACACGTTTAAGTGTAACACTTCAAGAGCAGAAGGTGCTGATTGCCCTGTGAGAAGCAGCGTTTTTGCTGTTTAGTCCAAATAAACCCCAGCAGTGCAGAACCCTTGGATGTGTCAGAACGTGCAATCCAAAGGCAGTGGTGTCCCTCCTGTGGGAATTAGTGGAGTTGGTGCTGGAACTGCTTGAGTTTGGATATTAATCCTTGCAAAATGATGTGGATGTGTGGTTTGCATCCTAGCAAGGAGCCATTAGATAATTTTTATGTATCTTAAACCTGTGTAGTAAGAGTTTTGGTGAACTTACTTGGTAGAAAGTAAACTGTGTGAATTGCTACAGAGACACTCTAGTGTAGGTCTAAGGGTGGAATAAGACCAGGACTGGAAAGATGTAACAAGACTTGTTTTATTTTTCAGTCTCTGCACACAGTGCTTGACTAAGAAGGAGAAAATCTGAGAGAAGCCAAAATTGCTGCCAGTAGGTTTGCACTATAATACAGGGGAAGCATTTCAGATTGGAAAAACTGGGAAAGTCTTATCCTGTTTATCCCAGGAGCCTCCTAGAGCTGCAGAGTGCACTCAAGTCACAAAGCTCCACAGGGAGAAGTTAAAGGTGGCTGAATTCAGCTGGAAGTGGAGGTCATTGCTGCTGTGGGGAGTGAAATGGTTTGCCAGAGAATGTGGTGGGTTCCCTGTTGTTTCGTGTGGTGCAGACAGAGGTTTGATGCAGTAGTTGCTGATGAGGATGGTTGGTGTTGTGTAGAGCAGAGTCAGTCACTGGGATGGTTTGTTGTGGAATCTAACCTAATGGGATTTTAAAGACAAAAAAAAAAACCACTGGGTCATGAGTGTCTGTCACTTCTGGGCAGTTGTGTTTTGGGGAGCAACTCATCTCTGGAAAAAACAGTGGCATCACTTCAGTACAGCCATCCTGACTTTTTTTCTTGTGTTACATCCTTAAGCTCAGTAACATTTTGTGGTATTCTGTGGCCTGGCTTAGGTTAAAATCACAAAGTACCTTGTAGTTCTCTTCTGTTTTAAGTTATTGTTTTAAAAGCTGTGTAAGGTGGTGGCACAGTAGGCTTAATATATGTGAAAAAGTATAATTATGTTTTGGTTGGTTTCCTTTTTATTTGTCCTCTGGATGTTCTGGGGAGGGGTGATGCATCACTCCGGCACTACAGACACTCCCACGCTGATTTTAGTAATTTTAATTAAATCATGCCTCCGTGCTGATACTGCTGTCTTCACACTCCAGCCAAAGAAGGTGCTGGGGAGGTGTATATTAAATTATACTTCAAGTGTAATTAAGGTGCTCTTTCAGAAAAAAATAAGTGGGAGGTTGTTCTGCAGTGGAAGGGAGGTGAAAACATTGGTAGAAGATTGAGGATGATTTCTTGTTTGGGTAGGGAAGCTAATGCAGTAAAAAGAGTTAAATGTTTGCAAATTGTCCTGTTTGTTTATTGTGGCTAAGCTAAAACATTAGGAAAAACTAAATCACTATGTTTTAGTATGGTAGAATTTTTTTAGCAGTTTATTGTTGGCAAATGCACAGGTCTTGCTGGGAAATCTGAATATTCCAGGTGGGGTTCTTGGGTTGAGTTTTGTTGATCTCAGTGTTTGTGAAATTCCTGACTGGTCTAACACTGCTCTCAGGGATAGGGAAGCCTCAGCACAGAATGAATGAGATGAGGAACTTTGGCTTCCCTAAAAATCAGAATGTCACAAAAACATGATACTTTATTTGATTGCTAAAGTATAAACTTGCAGACTCTTTGTTAAATTGATCTTTTGTCTGATGCTGCCCTTACCAACTTCTTGCAGGTGATTTTTCAGCATAACAAAGAAAAAAAGAATTGAACAGAACTTTTTATGTCTTCCTGGAATGTTTTAAGAAAGCTAGAAAAATAGGATAAATCACTGAATAATGGGAAAGAAAAACATTCTGTTTTCAGTGGAAATGGATCAGAATTAGGGTATCATTTGTGACGAAGTATCACAGTTATGGCTAAAGAAATCCCAAACAAGACAAAGTGCTCCATGCAGGCATTAGCATGGTGATGGACAGCAGAGGAAATACTAAATATATCATATGTTTGCAATTTGACTTGGGGGCTTGGGGTAAAAATGTGTGATATGCACTAAAAAATGCCTGAAATACTTACAGATAGAAATGCTCTCTGTTGAGAGTACAGCGTTATAAAGACAGAAGCCTTATAGTGTTATTAAGTTTGTCTGTCTGAAGCAGGGAAATATGACAGATAAAATGCAGAAATTGATGTTTTCACCATTTATGAGTTTTAAGAACATGATTCTTAATTTAACGCTTCTAAATGGCTTCCATTGTGACTGAACTTCCTGGAATCACAGAATCCTTACAGAGGGATATCCACACTCAGCTCTGGATGAAGTGGCTTTAGGGATGTGTGAGCAGTGGGGTTTAACTCTGTTGCTTGGGGCTTTGGTTTGAATTTCGTTGGGTTTTTTTTCATTTTTATACTGAGATTAAAATATATTTAAATGCAAACTAATTGCAACTTTAGAAAGTGCCTGTGTTAGACATCTGCTCTTCTTATCCTCTGATTATCTCCAGAATTGACAGCCTGTAACTCCTGAATGAATGTTCTCCTGGTGAGCTCACAGCTCTTCCAGTCAATGGAGTTTTATGTTTTTATAGGGCGTTCATGGGAATTATTTGTTCTGCTCAGCATGAGTAGGAAGGTACTTGAGAACAAGGAAAAAAGGTGTCCCCGTGGGGGTGGGGGAAGCACAGGGCTGGAATGTGATGCCTTCAGAGCCCAGTTCCCATATGCTCCAGGAGGAACTGGCTTACATCACTGGGATATCTAATTGTGCCCTGTGTGATAAGAACAGCTTTTCTGGCCCTACACATACTCTAAATTGGGAAGGGGAACCACCCTTACAGACTAACTAGATGCAAAAATTAAAACCTGTATTTCTGTGAAGGAAAAGCTTTTCAAAGCTTGGGAATAAAGAGAAAACTCCCTAGTGACATTAACAGTTGGAGTGAAGAGAGAAATGCAAACCCCTTGAGATGTCTGAGAAAGTGAGAAGTTGCTCTGTGGTTTCACAACCTGCCCAATCAGTAGAATATTGTGTGTTTTATAGTCCTAACTCCCCAGTATCTGTACAATATTTAAAACATATATAAGCAATCTTTCCCAGACTGACACAAAGCCAACAGAGTGTCAGAGGGTTGTGTCAGGAGGGAATGTTCCTTATAAACAGAGAACTGACATGGGCCAGGTTTGAAACTTTCTTCAGTTCTGGGACCCTTTGGATTTTAACTCTTTCCTTACCTTTCTGAGAGCAGGGGTTTTGTGGCATCTTGAGATGGCTGGAGTCAGGTTAGTGGAGATGGAGTAAGGAAGAAGGATGATACTCAGCCCTTTGTGCTTCTCATTCAAAGAGTAACCTTACTCAGCTGAGCAGTGCTGGTGGTGGAGGTACTCCCTGAGCAGCTCTTCTCCTTCAGCTGTGCCAGGCTGTAGAAGAGAGAAGATAATTTCCAGTTCTCAAGTGTCCAACTTTCATAGGAAGTGACTAAAGTCACTGGCCTCACCTTTACGTGCTTGTGCTCTTTCTGGGAGCCCTCAGAAGATCTGAACACTGTGCTGCTCAGACTTGTGCCTTCAAGAAAAATCCCAGGATCATGAAGGAAAGCTGCTCTTACTCTCCAAAAAACCCCCTCTTACCTTGTTGCTGTAACTTTTTCTTGTGTTAGATCTTGCCTGAATTATTCCATTGGCCTGCAGGTATGAGCACTTCAAACAAGAGGCTGAAGAATTCCTCTGAACCTGAAATCTGTTAATCTTTGAATTTCTTTATACCAGGGAATGACAAAACTTGGGAGCCTGTAATGAGTGGAATAATTTCCCCACCACCTGTGGGCATCATTTAACTCATTGTACCTGAACAAGAGTATCCACAAAATACTTAAACTGATGGAAAGTTTTCCACTTTCTTGAGAACGTGGAGTTGTATTTTATTTCCAATCTGCACTTTACCAACTGTGACTTTGAACTATATTGTCCTTTTCATGCCTATTTTAGCTAAATTTAGGAATCTTCAATTTAAATTCTGCAGACAATTACGAGGTTGCTGCCTTTATATTAATTGGTGATTAATTTGGATTAAGCTTCTAGATTTTTTTATTCTTGGTCTTCTCAGATTTCTGTAGCTGCCTTTTTTTCTTTTTTTTTTTTAAGAAAAGCATCAGAAGTGCACGTGGTTTTCTGGCAGTATGGTCTTTGTGAGGGTAATATCTCTCCTTTCTCATGCTTTTCTCTCTGTCCCTTCAAGGAGTGCCAGAATTTGGAAGGTCTGTGTCCTCTGGCTGTTGTTCAGCTGTGCAAAATGCCTTTTAGGATCTGATTTTCCAGGATACAGTACAGTGATTTCTGTCACTCCTTCCCTGTACATAATGTTCCAGAGGACTTTTCTTCTTAAAGTCCAACTTGTATTCAGGTACACTTGGCAGCTCCCTCAGTCTGTTGTGCATTAATTCAAGAGGGTGAACCTGTTCCAAAGGAGAAGAAAAAGACACTCCAAAATGCCTTGTTCATCCTGGTGAAGATTGTTGGTGCTGACCAGGCTGATGATTGTTACTGATGAACTGCTCATTCCCTGTGACCTGTTAAAATTTTTCTGTGAATCCCTACATTGCTGAGACAGAGCTTAGCCCCCTGGCTGAGTCAGCTTGTAGCAGGTTTTACTGAGGTAAATTGATGTTTCAGCCTCTGTATTTCTGTCATGTGAAATAAGTTCCATGTCAGTGAACTTTCCTGAGATTCAGTCTTCTCCATATGGCTGCAAAGAGCTTTGCTGCCCTGCTCCTAAAGTTCCTGTGACTTTTTCTTTCGGCTCAAGTGCCAAGCTCTGATCCTTAAAGGTTCACAACTAAAATAGTGGTAGATAATTGCTCATGTTTCTGTCTCCAGGTTGGTCTGAAACCTGATGTCTTTCCCACTTGGTTTCCCACTGCCAGTGGAAGTGCAGCATTCCCAGATCCCCTTATGCACCGAGTAGTGAATGTCAGCTGTTCTGAGGTGCTGTAGGGATGCTGCCTGTCCAGCCAGGATTCATCTCCTGTGAGCCCACAGAGCTGACAATGCCACTGGGGTGAAATTCCAGGGTTCTGGCCAAGCCTAGGGCTGTAAGTTACATCTCAGCAACAAAAGTTGAGGGGGTTTTGCATCTTCTGAGCACTACACTTTGGGAGAATAAGATGGAATCTTAATTCTCTTCCCATGCTGGGCTCATCTTTCTTACTGCTAATTACATTAACTTCCTTATCTCTTGGTGATGCCAGTTGGTGTTTTGTTTTTTGCAGTTTTTCAAGGGTATTGGTTTTGGGTTTTGGCTCACTGTTTGTATTAATTTCTTTTGAGAGCCTTTCAGGGCTGTTAATGCATGCAAACGTGCATTTTCCAATGACTTAGTTCTGCTCCTTTGAATTTCCTTTAACCAGCTCCACCAATGCTCATGTTTCTTCAGGATCCTTCAGAACTCATTTCTCGGGTGTTTGTCTGTGTTGATCTTATTGAATCTGCCCTTTTCTCTGTTAGAACCCCTTTTTGCTCTCCTGAAAGAACTTGTTGTAACATTAGCTTTCCATGCTGACAGTGCTACTTTGCAGGGAGTTTTGGATCAGTGACAGCTTGAAGGATTCTGCTAGCTTTGTACTCCAGACTAAGTCTTGGGACTGTTAGATATTCCCTGCAGAGAAAACAGACTTGCAAAGTAAGCATCTCTTTCTTGCTAAAAGAGTTACTCATTAAAGCATAAATCTTTTCATCTGCACTCCCCTCCCCCTGCCTTCCCCAGTTCTTCCCATAACCGATTGCAGGGGGCATGGTGGAAATAGAACATCATATGTGTGTTTTTCCCCAGCTGAGCCTGAAGAACATAAAATGGAAAAAATAAAAGCACAGCACACAGATTGGAAATGGAAATGGTTATTCTGCATTTTGATGCTTTTAATGGCTTGAATGTGAGCATCATCTGTATTCCAATGTATTTGAGGTTTGGATTTATAGCTTAGGCTCCATCTGACAAACGTGGCAAAGAAGCGACAAGACTTGAGATTAAAAGGCTGAGTCATACCTGTTAGGAAAATAAATGTTGTTGCTTTGCATTGCATAGAATGTAGATAAGTTTCTTTAGTACCTTTTCTCAAAATGAAAAATAACTTCATTTGCTCATTCACATCACTTGTTTGCTGCCGTGCAAAGCAGTTTTCCGTAGTGTCCATGCCTTTAACCCAAGATGTTGCAACAGGTAAATAACCATTATTGCAGTGTTGTTCTTTGGAAATAGATCTGGACAGCAGAAGAGAGTTAAGAAAAATAATTTCCTTGAAATGGTACCAAAATTTAATTTGCTTCCTCTATTTAGAGTATAAAGCAGGAAAATTGTACAGGCTCCTGAGAAGCCCTGACATACTGAACATTTTCATCTGTTGGGTCCGTATAACACTGAAAGAAATAAAGATATTTTTATCCTAATTCGGGAAGTTCGGCAGTGCCAAAGAATTTCTCTTTTCCTTCCTTGACAAAATCTTTTTAAAAAAACCTGTATTCATGATCATGATAGTGCTGTCTTTGATTGAAAATACCCAGAAAAGCTGAATATGATGTAAAGATGATCAAATTTGGTGTTGAAATACTTCTGTCTAAATGTATTTGTCTTCTCAAATGCTTTATTTACAGTTTTAATGCTCTCTTTGACGTGTCGCCTTCTTTTTTCAGGGTCGAATCCCACCAGATTTCGAATAGGTGACCAAGAGTTTGATTCTTTGCCATCTTTACTGGAATTCTACAAAATACACTATTTGGACACTACAACCTTGATAGAACCCGTTTCCCGCTCGAGGCAGAACAGCGGGGTTATCCTCAGGCAGGAGGAGGCCGAGTATGTGCGAGCTCTCTTTGACTTTAATGGCAATGATGAGGAAGACCTTCCCTTTAAGAAAGGAGACATACTGAGAATCCGGGATAAACCTGAAGAGCAGTGGTGGAACGCAGAAGACAGCGAAGGGAAGAGGGGAATGATTCCCGTTCCTTACGTCGAGAAGTATAGACCTTCCTCTGCTTCAGTCCCCACTCTGATTGGAGGTAACCAGGATAGTTCCCACCCACAACCACTGGGTGGGCCGGAGCCAGGGCCCTATGCCCAGCCCAGCATCAACACTCCGCTCCCTAACCTTCAGAATGGCCCTATTTATGCCCGGGTTATCCAGAAGCGAGTCCCTAATGCCTACGACAAGACAGCCTTGGCTTTGGAGGTACATAATGGGCAAAACTTAGAAGGAAGAGATCTGTTCAAGGGATTTCCCTTTCAATCACGTGGTAGTTTTGGAGGAATGAGAAAGGGAAAAGCTTTGTAATACTGGTTTTATGTCGTGATTAATAAGTTACGGATAAAATGAGTGACTTCAGTCACTCGTAAATTAGATTATTGTTGATTATTATGAGGTTACTGAACCAGTATCATGTCTGTTGTCAACCATCACTAACATAAGTGTTTCCCCATCCGTGTTTTCCGTTCCTGAAGTGTTTATTTTGTGGGGGAGGGAGAGGGAGCAGCTCATAAATTGTGTGTCTGAACCTGTGTTTGCTGTTGTGTGCCTCACCACAATCTGTACAAGGTGTGCTGGGATATTTGTTGGTTTGTGTTGTGTTGGGTTTTTTTTTTCCTCCCCAATCTGTCAGCAGTTTTAAAGCAATCAGTGGAAACATTGATACACTTTGAAATTACCTGGACTGAGATGATAATGATGATGATCACACATAGAATCTAAATGTAGCAACATCACCTCAAGCAGATTACTTTGGGATTAGGTTTGAAGCAGGAGCATTTTACAATTTACACTACAATTCGTGAGGGAGGTCTAGTATAAAGCAGTGATTGGTGGAGTAGGTGATAGTGAGTTTCCCCCAGGTTGATTCACTTCCTGACAGGATCAAGTACTTGCACAGGCCCTTTCTGATTTGTCTTTTTTCCTCTTAAAAAGAGTGCTCTATCTCTCCACATCAGATAGTTCTCCCCCAAGTTACATTTGAGGAAATTGAGACTAAGGTATTCCCTGTGGCAGACCTTTGCCTTAGGATATGTAAATTGTATCCTTTAATCTAGGCTTTCTTTGAGCTAGAGGCTCTGGAATTTCCTGATACCTAATTGACTTCCTGTTTATATAACATTTTAAGTACTTGGGAAAAAACAGTTTCTGTGCTGAGTCAGAGCATCTCCTCTCCACTCTGAAATACTTTGTGTAATTGTGCATAGCACAAAAGGCACTCCAGGACTTCAGAGATCTGGCAGCTGTAGGTGTGTGTCTGGTGCAGAACTGGGAAATGCAGCACATGCTGCAGATGGGTAATTGATGTACAGCCTGGCAGATGTGAAATCTTTTCCCACCTAGGTAGTAAATATACTCTGAGTTACTACACGTTCTGTTTCTGAATATTTTTGGGTTGAGAAGCAGGTATAGAAATTTATGTCAGCACATCAGATTTTGGGGAAATGTGAGGATTTTTACCCTTCAAACTTTCATAAAAGCTAAAATGCTGTCTCTTTCCCTCTTTTTCTTACTCTTTCCACCCAATTACCTCCTGGAGCTTGGGAATATTCCTGAATGCAGATTGTTGTAATTACTAGATGTTAGATTGGTTTTGAGCCTCTGGATATTATGTTGTGGCATATTTAGCAAAATCTTTTGGTTTTATTTCTGAATTTTGCATTTTCTTAAGTCTTAACTTTACACTTCATTTCACTAAAGAACCCCACACTCTGCTGCCCAGTGCAGGATTTGGGAGCATGGAGTGAAATAGGGAGAGTAAGGAAATGATGCTAATCCAGGCCATAAGCAACTTAGAGTGAAAGGAAATGCTTTCCATGCTGAGAACAGCTTGTGAGTGCCAGGGCTGATCTGAGGTTAGTTCAATCCTCTTCACCAAAACTCACATGATCTCTCAAGAGTGCTGTGCTGAAGGAAGAGCAGTGTTGGGGGTAACACCTCTCTTTTCTGAGCCACCTTACACCTCTGGTGTCTTTTACTAACTGATGGTAAAGGCTGAGTAGCTGAAGTGTTTGGGAGGGGCAGTTGAGAAGTGTCAGCTCAGCTGTGTGACCACGTGAGATTTCTGGTGTCCAGAAATGGCCTTTGTGGGCCTCTTGAAACTGCTTAAATATTTATCAGTTGACATCTTGGCCCTCTTGGTTAGGGTGTTATATTCCTGTCTTGCTTTTCGTTTAAGAAATGCAATAGCAGTGGTGGTTCTTTATTCTGTATGTAATATTGCAAAAATGTAGTTTTAAAAAGAGAGCCATTTATCACTGCTCCTAGTGGCCTTCAAAGCTTTGCAGCTTTTATCACTTCCAATCACAATGTTACTGAGTTGCTTTCAAAAAAAGCAATATGCACTTCATTTTCTTCCAAGTTTTTCTCCATCCTGTCTATCAAAGTGCTGTTTCTTGTTGTCTCCTTTTTCCACGTTCCCTTTCACTTCATGGTGTTCTTTCTCTGTTTATTTAGAGATCTCTTTCTTAGATAACTAAGTAGAGAGCATTATGTAAATCTTATCAGACCATTTTTGCCCAGACCTCTTTATAAATACAGAAAGTGGGATTCTTTCCAAATGAAAACTCTTATCCTTAAATCTGGCAATATTCATGGGAGGGGGTGGATCCCACTGTTTCTCTTAGAAAAATAGATTCTTAACATCAAACAGTTTTTGCCCAAACTGCAAACAGAATATCTGTGCTGTTCTGTTATTTTAAGCCTGACATGCTTTTGAAGAGCTCAAGGAAGGAGGATCAGAGCAGGCAATGTTCTAATAAAATCTGTGCTCTATTATGGGAAAAAGATTCAGCAGGAGAAGTTAACATTTATTTTGCATGTAACTGGATCTATGCAAGGAGTTTTCAGTCTATTTTAAGAGAAAATAGAGGAGAAAAAGGGAAGATCTGTGTGGTGAATGACTGAGATCGATCGATTTATTTTTTTTCTTTGTAACAGTAGCAGAACTCTGCCACCTTGACCTCACCAAAGAGGAGTACTTGGAATAAAACCACAGCATACAGAAGTCTTCACTTGAACCTTCAGTTTTGCTTTGAAGCAAATGGGGTATATTTAGTTTTAAAACTTCTGATGAAGACTGAGACAAACCTGGCTTTCTAGCAGGGTACAGTGTTGTTCCTGAGGTGCTGTGCTTGGTGGGATGATGCACTATGGACTAATGTTGCCATAAGTCAATGCTGAAAGTGAGAAGAATTCAGAGAAAACATCCACTCCTAGCCTAAAGGTTTTAAAACTTCAGCAGTTGTAGTAATAAGTAATTTTTGGAAAGGTTCTCTGTATTGTCTTCAGGAGAGTGGTTGAACTGTAGCTTACTAGGCAGAGGTTTGAAGCAGATCTAGAAAGATCTGTCAGTTATTCAGGATCTAGTGGAGCTATTCTATTAAGCCAGCACTTGTGAAATGGTCCATGCTTGCCTAAAGTTAGTCCTGCTTTGACAGGTGTAAAGATTATATAAGAACCAAATGAGAAGGTTTATATATATAAATGAAAAGGGAATAAAAATTGTATCAGAATATCTGTTAAATGAAATTACTCTACTGGTAAAAAGGAATATTTGATCTCAAAGGTCTCTCCTCATTTAACAATGACTGAAATGCAGCTTTCAAGGGTAGCTCCTTCTAGTAAGGGGGTTTCATAAATGAGTGTCCCTTGGCTGCAATGGCCCTGAAACACCCCTGACACCCAAAAACCAGCTACAGGATGCTCTGGGAGTGAGGGAGTGTCACAAGCATCCCATATTGTAACTCAGTGTCATTGCTCTGTTAAACCCACCTTTTGCAGGTGAGTTTATTGTAAGGCATCCAAGATAAACCCTGATGAACACTAATTAGTGTGTGATAGCAGAGCAGAGGCCAACAATCTAAGAAAAATCCCTTGCAGACAGCAAACTTCAGTGCAAGTCGTGCTTTCCCTTCCCAGTGGGTTGGAGGTTAAACACTGTTCTCTTGAAGGCTGATATGTAGATTATATCCAGGTCTGAAGCAGTTTAAAGATATCTGGGACATTGTTCTGGGAATGGCTGTGATTAGGAAATCAGATTTTCCACTTGTAGTATTGTCACATTGAATCTTATCCTTGTTAAATTATAGCTGATGTGTTGTTTTGGTCAGCAGAGTATTTTTGTTGGTACAACCCCCCAGTGGTTATTAGCAGTAGCAAAATTATACAAACTGCATTATTAAATTCCTAAAGAGCTGAAGCTTGCATTCAGTACTGGAGGAAGGCTTCCTTTTTGCCTGTAGCAAATACATAAGAGGATTTTCTTCAAAATATGATTCATTAAAATGTCTATACTAATGACTACAAAAGGAAAAAATAAAGCTACAGCAAGAGTCCCAATGGACCTCTCATTACCAGATAAGTAATCATGAGAGGTATGGGAAGCTTAATTAAATGTCCATGAAAGGGGTTGATTTTATGAACTGTTAAAAGCTGTTCTGGCAAAAGATTGCAAGTGATTAAAACCTGTAAAGTTAATGGAGATTGGTAACATCTGAAATTGTTTTCCTTGTTCTTCCTTGGCTGCCCAGAAAGTGCAAATAATGAGGTTGTGTTTTGGATGGATTTGGAACACAGTGATGAGCATCTGTGTAAACTTTATATTCAATGAATTTCTGGATGAAATGCAGTGAGGCCTTTGGCCACACCTTCAGAGTTTATTTACAGTATTAGTGAAAGAAAATAGAGCGTATCTGTCCCAAAAGCATCCTCCATCTGTGATGTGGGAAGCATTTAAAAACTGTTGTACGTTACTTGTAAATCAGATTATTGATAAAATTCTGCAGAGGGGTAGAAATGGGTAGACAGCTTTTCAGTGGTGCATTCATTAACTCTCCAGTATCTTTACAATGTAAATTTTGCTTCCTTGGGTTGTGTAAGTGCCACTTAATTAAAGCACCCTTCAATATGAAACAGAGTTGGGGACTGATCAGACCTAGGCTCGTGTCCTGATTTGAATTACCTGCACAGCCCTGGGGAAGTGCCTGCTGTGCAGTTCGTGCCTTTGTCACAGGGAGATGATGCCTTTGGAATCGGTGCTGGGAATATTAGGGTGGAGATTAGAATTGGAGATGTATTCCTGGGCAAGAGGGAGAGGGCATCAGTTGTCTTTACTATTCCATGAGTGCTGGACTTGGCAGTGCTGAGTTAATGGTTGGACTCGATGCCCCTAAAGATCTTTTCCAACCTAAACAATTGTGTGATTCAATGGGATTTATTTCTGGAAGAAATCCATGCTGGGCGACACTGAAATGCCCTCTGGCTTTGCCTTTGGTAGTGGCTGGTTGTGGGTGCCCAGAGTAAGAACAGAGCAGCCTTTTGGCACTTCTTACACACCTGTTACCATCTGTGGAGAGAGAGAGAGATCCTCTACTTTCCAGAGCTTGAAGAGTGGAATTGCAAAACTAAGGAGCAGTCGAGCTTGCAGATTAGTGTCCACTTGGTACAGGTACAAGCCTTCCTTGCTTTATGAGGCTCTTGATGGAGTCCCAGCAGTGTGCAGGCCTCTGTCAGCCCAGCAAGGCACATTTATCAGGACAGCACCTGATGGCAGGTCCCAAGAGCACTTGGAAAGATTGGTATTGGATTGCTGGCTCCTCAGTTCAGGTAGTTCTCACCTGATCTAGGCACATTTCTTTATATACTTTCTTGGAGTGAATGGCATTGGGGGCAGGCTGGTGTCTCAGAAACTGTCAGGACTAAAGCTGCTTTTTATAGATGTGTATCTGGTGCACTTGGGTGCCAGCACACCGAGGGAGGGGTGGCAGCTCATCGTGCCCGTGTTTCTGGATTGTAACGTGTGCGTTTCTCACCCCACAGGTCGGTGAGCTGGTAAAGGTCACAAAGATTAACGTGAGTGGCCAGTGGGAAGGAGAATGCAACGGCAGACGCGGTCACTTTCCATTCACACACGTCCGTCTGCTGGATCAACAGAATCCTGACGAGGACTTCAGCTGAGTGTGGCTCAACAGTTGCTCTTACAGATGGGAACAATCTCAACTTGTTTTTATTGCAGATGCCATCAAGACTATGCTCGGACCGACGCTGAAAGCAGTATTGCTTGGATAAGCATTCTGATAACCTGCAAACCCCTGGGACTCAACACCACCATTCCTTAAGCAAGGGTCACGTAATTCAGGGTACGACAGCAGATAACTCGTGTGTCAAGTGGCAGAACTAGGCCATGATTATTGGTTGTAATGCCTGCTTATGTCCATGTGCACGGCAGCCTGGACCTTACCAGCAGCAGCAGCTGGAGAAAGCAGTGCTGTAGATGTTGAGAAAACATTTATAGCTCTCTCCGGGCCCATTGCTTATGTTGCTTCTTCCTCAGGCAATGAACGTCAACCGTAGACAATTCAATACGTAGATAGAAATTTCACAGATTTATCCTGGAGCTCTCTCCATGTTTTTTCCATCCTGGGTTCTCTGTCCTAGAAAGGCTGCACAGTGCTCTGCGTGGTCAGTTAGCTGTGCACAGCACAGGCTGATGTAGGGCCCGTTGGGGACAGCCTTATGATTTACAGATCCTTACCATTTTCATGGTAAATGTCAGATCCAATCAACCTCAGAATTCTAGAAGCTTGTGGACACTAGATTGATTTCTTCAGTACTGTTGATGCTTCAAATATAGCAGCTGATTTTAATTTAAGATTTTTATTAACACACAGTATCTCTTTTTATCCACAAATACAAGGCTTATGGAAGTGTAAAACTCCATATCAGTGCTGAAAAATACGTGCATAGCACTTTAATACGTAGCTTTAAAGCAGTGTTTGATTCACTAAATGTACTAAAATATTGACACTGCTTTCCAATAAAATTAAATTGTGTAGGGCTAGTTTAATTTTTCTAGAATTCTTCAATATTTGTACAATACTGTTACAGTACAAATCAGTGTCAAACATGGTGAACTGACAAACCAAATATTAATTTTATTTTAAAGACACTCTGGGGACTCTCCTGGTTTAATTCCCATCTGTAAAATATTTGATAGTGAATTTCATGAGGATTTTATTTTTAATAAACTAATGGAAAATAATTGTGTGCTTCTGGATTGATTCTCAAAAGGCATAATAGAGTAAATATGGATTCCTAGCTCATGATGAAATTCAGTGCATTGAGTAGGCAGTATTATGCACTGCTTGATGGTTGTTTTTTAGTCTGTTCTTCTAATGATCTGGTTTTCTCTAATATAAATCAGAATGGATTTAGTAAGTTTTGTAAACTGAAATTAAACACTGAAGTAACTCTCCCTTGCCTGTACCCTGGGTTGTTTTCCAAGCACAGCACTCTGGTGACCAAACTAAATTTTGTAACTTTGACTACAGTATAATCCATGCAGAAGGGTTTTTCTAGATAGTATCAAACTGAAACTGTTGGGTTTGGTTGCTTCAAACCCGTGTGACTCCAATGGCTCATGGGTTGCACGTGCTGCAAAGGCCTTTGCTGCAAGGCACCGACCCTACATCAATACTGGTAACACTTTACCTCAGAACTCTGTAACATGCTGGAAATTATAATATTTCTGTTCTATTTAAGTACTAGTTGTTTTACTTCAAAACTAATCCATCAGCAAGTCTGAGTAATGTTCAGGTTATGGGCACTCATTAATTCCGTGGACTAACGTTAATCACACCTGTCCATCACCAGTCTCATGAGCACTACTGAGGATTATTATCAGAAAACTGACAGCAGGGACAGTGGTGTAAGAATGGAAACAGGGAATTGCAGCTCTCTTCTACCTTGGGTTGCTATTCTGGTTAGGGTGACCTGCCAGTGATTGTGGGAGCTCTTCTAGCTTAGTACAAAATTTACTTGGAGGGGAAAAAAGTTGAGAAATTAACTCTAGGTTCTGTAACTCACCAGGTTCTTTAAGGCTAATTTGTATTTTTTCTCTGATCTTGAGATTTACTGTAACTGTTTGGGGGGTTTTGTTCAATAGCTGCACTCTAAATAACAGGCTTAATACTGAGTTTTTCAGTTGCCCATATATATGTATATTTTTCTTCAGGTATTGCAAAAGAAACCTAATAAACAGTGTGTCCTTAGAGCAACACTGTTCTGAAGCATTCTTGCCAACTGCAGTTAATGAAAGCCCATATATTTGTACCTTTCCAATCAGGAATTAAGATACCAAAAGAACATTTTTCTGGAAGTTTTATTATGCAAACCTTGCCTTTTTAATATGAAAGACATGAATTGAATTAGCTAGCAAATACCCTGCAAACTTTGTAGATGGGGTTTTGTTAAGACTGTATAAATTGTGAATATTTGTACACTTTGAAAGAGCAAAATAAAGAAACTAGAGGAGTCTTAATAGCTGCTGTTACACTAGAATCCCAAGTTCTTGTCAAGCAGTTTTTTTAGCTGACTGATACATTAATGCAACTGTTTTCCACTCTTCGGTTCTAAGCTGAAATGTGATTTTGTTTCATAGGTGATAGAAAGGAGTATCTTTGCATTTGGACAAAATAGACATTTCAACTTGTCAGGCTCTTAAAGGCAAATAGGTAGAAACTATGTTCATGAACATGTAGATGAAATCCTTTTGTGGCCTTTGTTTATCCTCTTCTATTTGTTCCCTCCCCTCTCCCCGATGCGTGCGAGAAAATCATTGCTCAGAATGTTGGTCACAATCTTTTGTCTCTCCTTGGCTGTGGTTTTGGTCTCTTGTGCATAGGCAGGTGTTAGAACTAGAATAATCATTTCTAGAAATACACCATGAAAGCAGAATGCTCAATTACACTGTGTTCTTCTGGTGCATTTACACGTTATATCACACTAAAAAGTACAACTGGCTGCTATGGTTTTTTAATATATATTTCATTTTGGTAAGCCCCAGCCTTTTTACTAATATATGACCTGGTTAAATCTTGTTAATCTGTTTGAATTGTATTTGTTAATAATGCAAATATTTCTAATCATCTTTAAGAGTAAAACACTTCCTTTTTGTTAATGGTTTTGGGGAAGGATTCTAACCAAACCTGTTTGAAGAAAAATATGAACATGTGCCATTGTATTATAACACTATCCACTTTCTTGACAGTTAAAGTCCTTTTTTATTTTTTTGTAGCATGTAATGTATATGTTCATAGTACGTGAAGTAAATAAAAGTATAGCCAAAACTTTGACTCAGAGTCATTCTCAATCAGTTCTTGGAGTACTTGCATTTAATAATTAAAAATAAAGGGGGTGTGGCCATTTTTAATTTGCCATATTTGTTTGAAAACAATTAAACACAACACCTACAGAAGTAAGACAAGTAAATATGGATAAGTTAACTTAACTAAGTTAACTTATCAACCAATAAAACATGGCTTTTTTTGAAATACGGTGACTTTCTGTAATTAAATGAGTCAAGCGGTTGGGGAAAAAGTACATTCTTTAAAAAAATAAACTTGTGAGGAATGTTAAGGTGAGATTTTGTAGCTCTTGGTCTCAATTCTACCTGTACAAGTGTGTGAGGTAATAGTCTTGGGATTCTTTGGATGGGGTGTGTATGTTTGGGAAGATAAAAAGCTGTTTCTATATTCTTAGAAATATCAGTGAAAACAAAGTTACACAAATGAATACCAGCAAGAATCTCCTGCAGGAGGCTACGTGTGGTGGTGTGAGAGCACTATTTCAGTGAGAGGCCAAGGTGTGCAGGTGCTGTCAGGGGCTGAAGGACAGAAAATCAGGACCAGAATCCCACGGGGGGTAACGTTTATAAAATCAATTTGCATTAATCCTACTTTTGCCACTGTATTCCTTAAAAACTGCAAGGGAACAGTGGCCTTTAGGCCCCTGGGATAAGAATCTTGATGTGTCCCCACAGAGCAAAGATTATTTTATCAGCTTCAGATGGAAAAGACCTTAAATTTTCATAGGTAGAAGCCCCCAGCTTTGCTCCAGTGCTCACCCACTGCAGAGCTGCAATCCAAGAGTGCCTTTTAATAAGATTAGCTGAGGTAATTTCAGAGCTCTCTGCAGCCAAAAGGAAGAGGCTGTGTCTGCCCTTCCCCAGGGCCCTGCCAGCCATCCCCTCGTGCTTCACCTCGCCCTGGTCTTTGCAGAGCTCCCCTGAGCTGATGGAACACAGGGCTCACGGAGAATCCTGGAGAATTCCTTTTCCATTCCTTCTTCCACCCGTGGGGATTGGCTGCAGCAGTGGTGGAATCGATTCATGTGAAAGTTGAGGGGGCAAGGGGCAAGCAAGGATTGCATCAGCAAATTGTGCTGTGAGTATTTCCCTGGATTAGGCTGTTTATTCCTCATGCTTTGCCAAATCCCTGACCAATTTCCAAATATCTGAATGCCATTCTGTAATGAGTGCATTCAAAAGAATTTAAAGTATTTAGACAATATGCTATTATTCAGCAAGGGTACCGAGAATGCACCTCATTTCTGGCAATTAAATCTGCCTGAAGTGTCCTGATTTATTAATATTATTGAACTCTCTGCAAGCTGAGTGGCTGCTAAACACGAGGATCACAGAAAAATTCCTAAATTGATCCAAATCCAATTTATTGTGCACAGCTCCCTACGTCTCTGCTGAAAAAGAGACTTTCATGGTCAGTTAAGTGCAGAAGTGATTTGCAAGTCTTAAAAATTTACACAGAGATAGTGACTGTGCATTTCTGGGACCTTTTGAGTGCCTAACTCAGTATCATGTATTTACCAACAATTCAGAAGGTTTACAATCATTCCCAATTTCAGCAAAATTAGCATTTTCTAATCATATTTCAAATAAACCAAAAAAAGCAATTTTTTTGTGGACTTGACACCAAATATTCACTTTTGTCAAGACATGTTGTTATCTTTGTGTTTATGAAATCCTGATCAGATGATTCTGATCTGTGAAAAAGAGAGCCTAAATGTCTCATGAAAACAGACCACTGATTTTCTGAGCAGGCTAACAGTGATATAAAAATAATTCTGGCAAGTTTTTAGATTTATTTGTAAGGAAACCATAAGGTTATGTTAATTCTGCAGACCCTAAAACTCTTGTTCATCAACTGAAAAAAAAAAATAAGTCAGGCCAACAATAAACTATTGAAAAAAAAGTGCTTTAAATGGTGTTTAAGGTGTGTGCCCTCAGTCACCCATCAGGAACCCATTTCAGTGGACACAATACAATAAATGGGGATACCTGACATCGTGTCCAGGAGGTGCCAGGACCAGATCTGTCTCTGCTGTCAGAACCTGCAAAGGTCTCTGTGCTCTTCTCCCATCAGAAGGGTTGAGCATCCTTAGCTTGCACTTCCAAGGAGACACTGGGAAAGTAGACAAGACTTCATTCACAGCCACCCTAAGCAAATCACAGAATCATGGGATGGTTTGGGTTGGAAGGGACCTTAAAGCTCATCTCATTCCAATTCCTCTCCCATGGGCTGGCACACCTTCCACTAGACCAGGTTGCTCCAAGTCCCTTCCAACCTGGCCTTGAACACTTCCAGGGATGGGGATCTTTGAGTTTTAGTTTTATCTTTTAGTTTTCTAAATCCATTCTGATTTCAGAAATCGAGGCATTATCTCAGTTATTTAAGTATATGCTCCTTTTGTTTTTCAGAAATACTCTGTGAGGAACTCGTGAAGCATTCAATTTTCATTTCTAGTTTTTTTAGCCTCTTGACACTGTAAAATTACCACTTGCTATGCACTGGAGGTGATACTTTGAGCAGGTGATACTTCGCAGGACAGGCTGCAGAAACCAGTATCTGATTGTCTGCCTTTCGGTCACAGATCCACCCTTCTGTGTGGAGAACACACGGTGATTCGTACCAAAATACAGAGAGAGAGTAATTCAAACAGTGCTGTCAGCGTTTGAGGGCAGCACAAACACGGAGAGAACGAGCCGCACTGAGGGAAATGTCACCGGGGGCCGAGCCCCCTCCGCTCGCCCAGAGCCGTGTCCCGGTCACGGCCCCGCCAGAACCGGGCGGGCGAGCGGCGGATCCATCCCCGCCATTGCCGGGCCGCCTCATCCCTCATCCCGCTTTATTCCTCAGCCCGCCTCACACCGCTTCATCCATCCTGCCCCATCTCTCACACCGCCTCATCCCTCACCCCTCACACCGCCTCACATCCTTCCCACCGCCTAATACCCCCTCACACCGCCTCACCCCTCACACCGCCTAATACC
>VZRO01001071.1:135883-205836 GCA_013397915.1 Daphoenositta chrysoptera | reverse complement strand
CGGAGCGGGGGCCCGGCTCTCGGCCCCTCGCCGGCCGTGCTCGTGGGGGGTCCCCGGGGACGGGGCTGCGCTTCTTTCTCTGCCTCTACCCCGGCTGGAGATCCTGCTGCCCCTGGCAAACCCAGAGAGAGCGAGTTCCCACCCTGCAGGGAGCGAGTACATGATTCACTGCCTAAAGAAAACGCATATGCTTTCATTATGTGGTAGAAATTATTACAGATCCTTTTACTTTCCCGGCGTCTTCTTTTCATCGTTTTTCCCTTTTTAAGTCTGTGCGCTATCCCTGATCATTTAATATCCGTGGTGATTTAATATCTGGGGGAAAAGTGGTAGAAGGGAGGAACTGGCAACCCTGGGTGGTGTCTCTTGCCCCAAAAATGTCTGTCTTGCAACTGTTCCTTTTAAACATGGTTTCCCTGCGTATAATAGAAAGGGCCTTTAATTTTCTCGACTCATCTGAGACTGTTACTTTGCCCTGAGAGCTGTGATTATTCATTTGAAGTGAAATAAATATATGTATGTAGAATGTGTGAATGCAGTTACACTTAATTTAGAGGTAAGAAGACACTCCTGATACTTTCTGTTCATAAATTTTCATAGACAACATGACCGAGTTCTCACCAAATGCCAAATATTTACTGAGTTTTGCTTAAAAAACATCTGATGGCACCTTTGCAGAACATCTGAAAAATGCACCTTTGGGGAGGAAAAGAGAAACTAGAACAAAAAGAAGGCCTAAATAAGGCTCCGTTCTGTTAGAGTTCTGATGAGAAAATAATTCAGAATTACTAGTACCACTAAAGGAAAGCAGTCAGGCAGTTTCCACTGAAGGGCTTACAGAAAAAAGCAGCCCATAAAGAACAGGTATTGGGGTACAATAATAAACTTGGGCAGAGGGACACATCCATATTCCACAATAAGGGTGCAGCTTCTGCTGCGGAGGGAAGGGTTCTCCACCTGGTGTGGATGAGTCAGTGCCACTGAAAGTGTTGACTTTGGTTTGAGTGGAAACCCAACATCCTGGAGGAATCATCATCCTTGGGAGCTCTTGAGGCATGACTGTCTTTCTGGGGTTTTCTGAAGTCAGCAGTAAATCACTGCGTTAGAAGGTAATAGGACTCTACCCCATGGCCCAGATCTGCAATGCAAACTTCCTGTCAACTAATAAAAATTGATTAAGAGGGATTATTGCCTTGGTGCAGCATTTCCCTGGGTGGACTTTTGGTTCTCCCAGTACCATGAATGTTTGCTAAACAAGCTGCCCAGAGCAAAATGTAGAAGACTTGTTGTGCTGTATTACTTCTGAATGGGCATGAGACTTGTTACAATTTAGGAGGGAGCACTGAACTGAAAGCTGTCTTGTTTAAATCAGTGCTATGCGTTTTAGCCTTCCAAAGTTTTTAGGAATCAAGTTGGGTGAACATATTTAAGATGCACCCTATAATTCTGCCAGCTGCTCTAAATGCATCTTCACATTTCTCGTGTCCATGGCCTGGAAGAAAATGTACTGTAGATACTGTTTTATCATTTAATTCTCTGTTCTTGTTCAGCTGAAACAATTAAAAATGATTGGCATAATTTGTTCTCGTTTATGTGAAATAATGCAGTTCTGCCAAGATCATAGATGAGACTGCTGAATAATTCTGTGAACAAAGTGATTTGAGAAGCAATGTGAGGAAGGTGTAAGCTACTCCTAATTTTGCTCCCCAGTTTGATCTTTGAGGTGTACAATTATGAGGCCACAGTAATTAAGTGGCACATAGAAAATGGGGTGATGGTAAGTACTGGCTACAGATACATTGGAATACAAGTCCCTTGGGTAATTTGAATATGAGTTTGACAATTTTTTTTCTGTTTAACATTAGGATAAATGTAAAGTTCTGTCCCATCTTTTTCCTGGAGACTGAAAGAATGGTGGGTTGCTATTTATGTATGGCTCATGGCATTTATAGCAGCACTTATGGTGGGCATCCAACTGTGGCTTCTTTGGTGTTACTTACCTGACCCACTTAGGGAATTTATGAAGTCTTGGGAGCTGTATTTGTGAACGGTTGGGAATCTAGTCCTGTGTCTGTACTGTCCTCAGGATGTTGGCCCAGATTAAGAGGACAACTTTCTAGGTACTTTTGCAGTGTAAGTAGCACTTAAACCCTGATCTCCAGAGATATTAAGAGATTTGGGTGTCTATCTTCACAGATCTGCTTAGGCATGTTATGGCAAATCACAAAATGCCAGGAAGCTTACTGGTAGTACAGGAAGCTTTGTGAGAAATCTCACTTACTGCTATTCCTTATTGGTAGAATAATGTATAACTAAAAGGATTCCTTTTTTGGAAAACAATTGGAGTAAGTGATACTGTGGAGCTCTTTATATCAAGAGGATGTAAAGGATTCCTGTAGACTGCTGCTGAATATTGAAACCAGTTCCTGTTTTTGGAAGCTGGGAACATCTTTGGTTTAGGTGAGAAACATGCTGTGCCTCAAGGTAGACTGTGAGCAGATACTTCAGACAGCTGCTTTGTCCTAAAAGTCTTGAAATACATGATTTGGGTGAGGTGAAATAGGTGGGGTTTTCCCCCCACAAAATCAGATGTTAGGTCAAGGTATGGTTAAGGGAAAAAACCCAAGCCACTCACGACAGGTCTCATGCCTCCCAGCACAGCAAGTAACAGCTGCCTCCCTTTGTCTTTAGAAATTGTCTATCAGGAAAATGTGTCTTTATCACGAAGCCAGGAGCGTGTTCAGCAGTGGGTTCAGTTCAAGATTTGAACCCTTTTTAGAAAAAACTGTCTCCTAGTAACAGGTCTTCAGCTTCGAGCGTAATGAAGAATCAATAAGTCACAAATTAGAATTCAAGTTGCGTATTAATTTTGGTTTGTAGAGGATTGGTCTCTTTCAAGCAGATGTCAAACACACTTCAGTTTTTTGGGTTCCTTCCCCCATTAATGGTTACCACTTACCCTGTGTGTTAAAGGTCTTACTGGTGTATTGATGTGGGATGTGACTGCTGTCTCTGAGCTAAAAGGCAGAAAAATCTCAGCCTATCCCTAAAAATTGTTGGAATCCAAGAATTAAAGTATTGGCAAGACAGTGCTAGAGGAATAAGACTCTACATTTTTTTAAATGGGAGTTATACATACTGGGACATAAATTGACTTGTGATTATGAGCAGTTTTGTGAGAGAGGGCCTTTGTCTGTAATGGCCTTCTTGAATTTCCTGAGGTACCAGGAGCAAACAAAGGAGACAAAATCCTACAATTGTATAGTGTGGTCCTCTGCAAGGAGCCCAGAAGCTGAACTGGTGTCCAGTTCCTGTAGAGGATTGCTTGGTAGCAGATCTCAGTTAAGGGGAGAGATGTATGTATGATGAGGCCCACGCTTGAGATGTTTGCTTTCAAACTGAAATGTTTGTTAGAAATAGTGGGGATATCCTCTTGATTCAGAAAAGTAAATGTCCACAGCTTGAAGAGATTACAGGGACGATTTTAAAATGTTCTTGTTGCAAGGACTCATGGTAGACCATACAATTGATTATGCAGAAAATCCCACTGTTGCCTGGATAACTTGGCCGTAACCTGTTTCTCCAAGTAAAGGTACAGGACTGTTTATTGCAGAGTCATGCAGTCAGGTTTTGGAAGGGTTTTGACTGCACCAGCTGTTACAAACCTTACACAAGGAATAGCAGTATAACCCTCTGCTTTGTCCACAAAATCATCATCAAGCCACTGTGCAGGTTGGATGTTATTTGGGTTTTTTTTCCTCGTCTCCCAGTTGGTTGTCTTAACTGGGAATCCACCTGTTAGGTTTTTTTATGCTCATTTATGTAAAACTTGCACATTGTGATAAATGTGGAATGCTTCTCATGTGTGCTTGGGTTCTGGTCTGACCCTTAGAGCCAGTTCAGTTCTTTAAATTAGAAGCAAGATTAATTTTTCTTCTCTGAGTAGCTGTCTGAGCTGGTGACCTGAATGAGCCAGTTGAGAGGTCAGAGGGGTGTTGAGCTGGCAGGAGGGAATTGATAGGGATGGGCTCAGCCATCTCTGGAGTCCTCCTTGCCAAACACAGGCTTCCCTAAGAGAACAGAAAAATGTAATGCAGGCAGTATAATATTGTGTCTAGAAGAGTTCCTAATGGATGGAAAGAGGAGCTGAACTTCCACTTGGTTGAATTTGGAGCTCATCATTGTAGTGAGGTGGGTGGTGCCCACTGATGCCAGGTGGAGGTGTGTAGCTTTGGGAAATGCAGTTTGTGGACATTAATATGCAGTTACATTCATCTCTTACTGTAGAAAATACACTGGGCCCTATTTCTTCAGTTCTTGTGTTTGTTCCTAGCAGTTTGCTGCTACTAAGTGAGTACCTACTACTTGATTCTGTTTTTGTGGCTCACTCAGAAATGCCAGCCTGCTTCCCTTGCACGGATCCCTTGTGATTCCACTGGTGGGCTTTCTCTGTTCTCAGCACTTGACTCTCATATTCATACCCTGTTTCCTGTCTTTCAGCCAAGTGTTTATCCATGTGAGGACTTTCCTTCCTATCCCATGGCAGTTGAGTTCCTTAAAGAACCTTGGGTGAGGGACCTTGTCAAATGCCTTTGGGAAATCCAGGTAGACTATACCAATTATGTCTTCCTTGTCCATGTGCTTCACTTGTTCAAAGCATTCCAGTAGATTTGTGAGGCATGATGGAAGCCCATGCTCTACAATGTAATGTTTATGCATATACCCACTCATTCTAGGGGTTTTTTTATGTAACTCCCATTAACTTGACCTGTAGTGAGTATTAGCTTCATGGTTTTGTAGGTCCCCCCGAGTGTCTGCTGGAACCCTTCTCAAACGAGCAGTGTAAACCACTTTGTGTTTGCTGCTGCTATTAAAGCCCTTACTGAGAGGTTACACACAAAAGTTTAGGGCCAGATACTTTGTGTTCTTGTAACTTGTTGTTGATCATCTTTTGTTCATTGCAAGAATGAACAAGTACTTGTAGCACTTGTACTGAGTCTTTGAATACTGTTTATGGTATGTGATCATCTGTGGTGGACACGAGGGAAGACTTGTTTTTTCTGCTGTGTCTTTCACCTCCTCACAGCTCACAGGATGCTCCTTTGCAGCTTTTAGCTCCTGAAATGCTGAAGTAGGTACTGGGCAGCAGCTTAGAAGCTTGAAGAGCTTGGTTTGTTTTATTGCCCTTAGATAAGGGTAATAGAAAAGATTCAACTTGAAACACAACTTCCGTTTTCTGATGTTCTGCTGCTACTAAATGGAGAGTTAAGACAGTGCTTCTGCTGCTCTTCATTACATAATATATAAGAATTCTACTTTGTGAATTCTCTTAAGGTTCATTTTGATTTGAATATAATGACCATTGCATCATCTCCATCCCACCTTTACTCAACAAGTTCTTTTTCTGTTCTTATTTTAAGCTTTCTCACTTAAGTAGTTCCTCTTTTGGAAGGGAAGCACACCACTAAGATTTTCTAGCTCTTGTTTTTTCCTGTGGTCATGTTGAAGGGGGAGTTACTCCAGCAGTAAGGTTGAAGTACATTCTGTGTATTGTTTAAAGTCACAAGGAGCGCCCTGGTTGGAAACAAAACCAACCCTGTAGCATCCTGGTTAGTGAGACTCAGGTACTGAACTAGAAGTCACAAACACTGTACATTTGCCCTAAGAAGTTTTCTTTAGTGCACCAGCCTTGGTTTAGGCCAAATGGTTTCTGTTAAAAGCACAGATTTTGATAGAACTGCCAAATACTGGCTATTCCTTTGTTAGGGTCTGCTGTTTCTTGTTTTGTATCCTGTACTGGGAAGGTTTTTAGTCTTTCCGCTAAATTTGCTGTACATCACCCATTTCCATATTTCCTTACCTAGGGATATTGCAGTTCCCCTGGGTTTTCTGGATTTTTGGAGTTCAAGAAGCAACGAATACCTAGTTTCTCATTTGTCTCTGGTCAAGAGGCAGTCATTATTTTGTGACCTAGTATGAGTTCTTATCAGCTGTGCCTTTTGTTCTGTGGCTTGGCCCCTAAGGATGGTTATTAAACATGTGCTTCTCGAGACTTGTAAACTTCCTCACTTTTAGAGTAAGGTTTATTCTCTGTCTTTCACATTAAACCCCAATCCCAAACCATTCACCTTGCTGTTCCACAAGGCGTTGTAGGTGGCTATCACTGTCCCAACCCTTTGTGCTTTGCAGTCCCTCCTGGTGGCTGGAGGTGAGTCAGCAGGGTTTGCAATGGGGAGGCAGCATTTTAATCACAGTAGTAGAATACAGGAACCTAGAAAAATGGCCTGGGCATCATTACAGTTTTGTAGTATGTTAGGCAGTCTCAGCTTTTCTATAAGAATATAAAAACCTGATCAGACAAAGTGCCTGTGTGTTGTGGTATTTCTTAACCAACAGCAGGTGCTTGGGGAAAGATCTAAATCTAGGGCAAGCATGTCATTCTCCAGAATATTCCCCTATCCTTCCACAATTTACATTTTTGGGATTTCCTGCCCTGATGGTGGCATGATCTGACAGTAGCATAATAAAGTGACAGCCACAATCACCTGAGAGGCTGGAATTTAACCACTTAAATACAGCCTCTGTCTCTCTGAATCTGCATAACATTACTTTTTCCATAATGCAGTGTAAGCATCTCTGGATTTTGTGTGCAGTGAGTTGTCATTACTGCAATAATCCTTCTTAATGAAATGTAATCTCAGACTTGTGTTTTGTCTTGAATGGTCTCTGACTGAGCTTTCTACCTCCCTGTGGAAACTTCCAGATTAGTGAAACGGCTCTTAGAATAAAAAATACTTGTTCTGTTGGCAGGTACAGATGACTTTATTTTTGTTTTCTGTTGGAGGAGATACAGATATGTTGTCCCCTTGCTTTTGTACTGCCTGTGTTCTTAAGATTTTTCATCAGGTTTAAATTTTCAGGGCTGGGTTATGGCTTTACCATGGAAAACCAAGGTATGTGCATAATATTTTGTCTCGTTGAAATATCAGCCCAGCTTTTTGTATTGTAAGTAAAATTGGGCTCTTTACTAAACTAGAAACCTTTTCCTCCAACAGCTTTGTGTGTAGACTGATAAATGTTTTCTCTTTGGGTAAAACAATTGTTTATGGGTGGGATTCTAATCTGCGGTTGTGTGGTTACCTAGTAACAAGATTAAGATTTTGAAGAGGAGGCCTTTCAGTTCCTGTTGTCAGGGTGTTGGGAGGTTGTACCCAGTGTGAGGGGTGGTGGAGCTGGAGAGTTTTGTGCTTCACAACAAATGCAGGAACCTCAGGTGCTCCCCCATCCCCCAGCATCCTGTTCCCAGTGACTGTCATTTGTCACAGAGTCTATTTAACTTACAACTCAGTCATAAAAATGTTGGGGTGATAAGGGCTGTTTACTGATAGTAGCAGTTCTGAGCAGGTTTTCCTGTTTTCCTTTGGCTCCGCGTTTTCCGTGGTTGTGGTGACTGCAGGGGGTGGTTAATGACCTCCTTTGCCAACAGAATGAAGAGATGAAACAGGACTCAAATACTGACTGAGGAGCTCCTTGTAGGGCGGGGTCTTGGGCTTGGCTTTGTACCAGCTTTTGCACAGCTTAAATTGGGTTTGTCTTTCAGAGCACAGAGGTGTTTAAATCTCTGTTTCAAGGGCTTGTAGATGTTCAGACTGGTAATAGATATATAAAATCCTGCAGAAGCCAAGCAATTGATTAAATTGGTAATGATGTGTTTGAATGTATTCTGAAAACTAGATACTCATTTTCAGGGAACAGCAAGTCTTGTGTATAGTTGTTTTTTTCAATTTTCACATTAGACAAACGTGCTTCTAGGGAAGAGATTGTGAAAGAAACCTGTAGAACAGTTAATAAAACGTGCCGTTTTTGCCCCAGTTGTTGCAATTTCCTGATACAGGGCAGAAGATCTTGGAAGCTCTTGCTATACATGTTCCTCAACCTCCACACTTCTGGACTAATTATTCCATGTATAGCATTGTTATATGAGATAAGTGTGAATAGATTTTTGTTGTCTTCATTAAGAAGCAGGTTTTCTATTACAGCATTATGTACATCCAGGAGTATGACTGAAGTGCTTTGTAGTTAATCCCAGTGGATAAAGCACAGTAATAGAAATTGCTTGTAAGAAAGGCAGCATCTTCTGTAACCTGTGTGTTGCTTATCTGAAGGCAGTCAAATATTAGGCTTAAAAACAAGACTTGGGTTTTTTGCTAGAGCTTGACAAAGATACCCAGGTCATAGAGACTGCAGGTCTCAATTCTTGATGGTCATTTCTGTCCACAAGAACTGTCAGGCATCTTATCTTGAGTGAAGCTCCACTGTTTTAAGAAACCTCAAAATATGAGATGGCTTAATTAGCATAATTTTTAAAATTTACAGCTTTTAAGTAGATTCTTTGTACGAATGGGAGGGCAGGGTCATCCTTCAGGAAATAAATAATAATGTTTGCTTTATTTAAGTAGCAAATTGTAGCTGTATTATATTGCCTGTAACTTAGCTGGCTTGAAATACCCAATTATGTGTGTGTTAATATTAACTGTGTGAATGTGGAGTGTTTTAGGGCAGCTCTAAATTCTTCAGTAAAAGCAGTTCACCATTTTGCAATTGCAGGGTGGTGTTTTAAAAAATTTTTATCAAATGCTTGGTGTATTTTTTGTTACTTTCTGTGATTTGGGGAAGCAAAATCTACTGATAAAAATAGAGCCACCATAAAATTTTGTCGTCCACATATGGAGACCTGTTGGAGACTGATAACATTGTTCCTGCCAGGGAGCCTACAGTCTCCATTGCTGAAGTAGCTTGTGCCTGTTTAGCTTGTGATTTTAACATCTGAGGGGGAAAAAACTATAGTTAAGCTTCATTTGTGTATTTAACACTGTTATTCTAATGTGTCCTGAACAATCACAGTGTGGTTAGGTAATGAAAGGGTTATAACCTTCCTTAAGTAGTTCAGTCTTTGCTTCCACTGGAGTGTAGGACAGCTGTGTTTGGTAATAATTGTTCTAACCTCAGGTTTAGAAGTACTTTTCAACAGGCTTAAAATAGAAATATACATTCATTCATGTTTTGTGTGTTACTTTTCACTGTAAAGGGCTGCTTGGCATGGGTAGATATGGTTGCTCTGGGTACACTCAGGATGACTTTTTTTACCACTTCAAGCACCAAATTTTTCTTTTGGAAGTTCATCTTGCAGCTTTGACTCACTTTTCTAGTAACAGTATTCATACATCTCCACATGTATTCAAATCTGGATTTTATGTTTTTGTTAATTACCACATTACACTATGTTCCAGTTGACAAATCAGTGGAGCATTCTGTAATTCCTCACTTTTATCCTGACTGTGCCAAGAGCCAGATCACATTTGCTCATCTTTTCTCACTGTTCTCTGCCTTCTCCAAAGCACTCTGAAGAACACACACTCCTGTAGGATTGTGCTGATAACTCTTACCCACTGTGGAAGAATGTTCTTGCTGCTACATCCTTTTTGTCTGTTTGTTAAAAAAGACGAAAAAAAAACCCACCCAAGCCAAAGACCGAAAAATAAAAACCAAAAGCTAAAACTACCTTTAAAGAATTTTTGGAACCCTTGTAAAATACCAGATGAACATCAGATACTTCCTTTGTGTATGTGCTGATTGATTTGTTTGGAACACTCCAGTGTAAAAGTGAGAAGTAACTGGATGAAAGGAGGAGGTAGCCTGATTTCCTAAGCTCTCATTAATGTACAGCTTGTATTGAATGAGTTGAAAGATGTTTCAGGTGTGAGAATAATTGCCTGATCTTTTCCTCCTAGAAATGGTTGAATCAATGAAGAAAGTGGCTGGAATGGATGTGGAGTTGACAGTGGAAGAAAGAAACCTGCTTTCTGTTGCATATAAAAACGTGATTGGAGCCAGGAGAGCTTCCTGGAGAATAATCAGCAGCATTGAACAGAAAGAAGAAAACAAAGGTGGAGAAGACAAATTAAAAATGATTCGGGAATATCGGCAAATGGTAAGATGGAGTTGGTGTTACAGCAAAATGTCATTTATTTCTGGTCCCCTTGCCATAAACTGCCCTGGTGTTCCAGATTGCCTGTGCTGACCTGGAATAGGGTGACAGCCTTGGAAGGCTGGAGTTCATTCCTTATCTGGAGAATAAATCTCCTTGGTGAAGGGGAGAGCTTTCGTGTTTTGTGTAAACACTCAGGAGGGCAGCAGCCTCAGGAGAGGGAGGGCTTTTCCCTCCGTGCATCAACAGCTCTGCCAAGCATTTGAACTCTGCTGGCACTTTGTCTTCCCTGCTTACTCAGGTGTGAGGCTGCACCTGCTCAGGAGGCCTTATTCTTTCCCCTCCAACCTGATTTAATCCAAGCAATTTCTTCTTTTAGTTAATCCTGTCAAAGGAGGTGATTGGCTGTTAAATTTCCCCTTCCTATAAAAGTTGCTTTGGATCATACAGTGACACTTTCTGTGATTCCAGTTCTCTGTCCTAGAGAGTTCAAACCATTAAAAGTTCTAATGGGGGAGCTCTTCAGTGCCCTTCTTGGCTCCTTGTCTTTTGTCACTCCATGTTCTGGGGATGTCATGGTCATCCCAGCTGTGAAACTTGGGTCTGTAGCAGCCTTCAGGGCCTTGCTGTTTTCTCTCTCTGGAGAGAGAGGGAAAAATTGATCCACATAACTTCATGCTGACTTAGTCAGTGTGTGCAGCTTTACCTAAAATGGAGAACTTGCAGCAAGCTCTGACTTTCATTGGTAAGGGCTAATGAAACTTTGAGCTCTTAGTGAGTTGTTGTTCCCCCTTCCCTCTGCCCTAAATGATGGTTTAGCACAGAGCAGGCGTGCTCCCATACTATTTAAATCCCACACATTTCTGCAGAGACTTCATCTCCATTATTTGAGGACAAGTGCCTCCACATGGTTCACATCTTCACTTCCAGAGAGACAGTGGAGTCTGTTATATCACCTGGCACTGATTCATATACCAGCAATGGAAATGATGTTGGCTTGGAAATCTTCTCTCAGGAATGGCTCTGGACTACTTTCTGTTGACTCACAGGGTTTCTGTTGCTCCATGGAATTGTTAAAGTTGTGAGTTTCTAATTTTATGCTGGCATGCTGATGGGATGAGACTCTGCCAGTTACATACAGTCCCAAATAACCTTTTCTTGATGGGTGTCTACAATCTCCTAACAGAACATAGAAAACAAGACAACAGCTATCCAGTGATTAAATTTGTTTTACACTGTGTGCTTCCATGTTCTTTTGCACAGGGTTTTGTGGGTGGTTACCATCTCCTGCCAAAGATCCTTTAATGGTGAAAAGACTTTTGTCCTCATTTTGAAAGGACTATAGAAATAGCCATTATTCTGCATCTCTCTTTGTAAAGGACATGTGCCATTCTGGACAGACTGGGGTGCAAGAAGTTCATGTTTGTAGTGCTTGAGGTGTCTGAAGAGAGAGAGGGGCCACGTGAAGTACAGTGTCATGCCAAGAGTGTGTTCAGCTGTTAAATCCTGAGAGGGAACAGCTTTCACAGCTGCTCTGGGAGGAGTGCACTGAGCACTGTCACTGGTTCTGTCCTGGAGGAAGGGTGGCGGTGTCTGCCCAGCTCCAGAGGGAGTTTCCAGGAGGCTTCTGAGCATCATCTGTAGCTGAAGGCCAGATCCTGTTAGTAGCTGCTGGGAGACTTAATATGGGTTGGCATCTGCTCTTAAGTGTGTGAATGGGTTTGGCAGGATGGTCTGGGAGCAGGAAGGGCCTGAGGAACATTGCAAAGGTTTGGATGCTGCTGCTCACTGTCACTGCTGAACAGTAACACTCCTGCCCTGTTGTGTTCAGTACTTCTGTGAAGAAACAGCTTCCAGCAGAATTCTCATCGTTATGATTCCCTTGTCAGCAAATACTGACTATTGTAGCATTTTCCAGAGCTTCCAGTGTTGGGAAAACCCTTCCCAGACTTCAATGGCTCTGAAGAAGGAAAACAAACCAAATAAACTGCCCCTCCCCAACCCCAAACCGTGTCTGGGGGGGCAACAGGCCACGTTTAAAGCTCTGGGGAGTTGGAGAAAACCAGCATCTCTAAAAGACACATCCCTCACCTACCACCAGAAGCAGCTGTAACCTTGCTCAGCTGCAGAGTGCTGCTCCAGTGGAAATGGAAAGTTTCTGTAGTAGTTTCTGTGAAAGTAATTATTTGTTGGGTTTGGTGTATATCAGTATTTACTGTAATTCAGCTCATGGCTCATGTTGGGAGTTCTTTTGAGTTAGGAGCCAGCATGACTTGGGGCAGAACTCGAGGGATGGTGGTGTTGGGAGGGCAGGGCCAGGCTGGCTGTGTCTGAAGTGTGCACTGGGCAATAGTGAGAGATGAAAGACACCAGGCTGTGCCTCTTCCCAAACCACTTCAGCTGAATGGAGCCAAACACATCCATAGCCATAAGGGAAAATGCCACTTACTTGCTTCCTTTGTAGACAGGCTGCTCTCCTGGCTCCTGTGGCCATTTGGATACACAAAAGCCCCTGAATTTCTCATCTGGCTGCATCTCTGGTGAGAACACGCTGGGGCTTGTGCTCTTCATCCTTGAGAGGCTGCAGTGGTGTGTGGCTGCACACGGTGCAGTTCCCTCCCTTGCAGTCCAACCAAATCCATTCCCACACCACAGTACAGGTACTGACCTTCCCCTTCCTGCTCTGGAGATGTGGCACATGGAATGTTTGTTTCCAGTGCCCTGACTTCTAACCTGGGCTGCATTTTGGGGCAGCTGCCAGGCTCTCCTCTATCCCCCCTTCTTAGTAAGAGCTCACTGAGCTGCTCAGACTGGAACAGATCCTTTTTGTACAAGAGCTTTTAGTTTTGTTGTGGGGGTTTGTTTGTTTGTTTGTTTTACTCTTAATTAACTTGGTTTGTAATAAATCTTTTTAAACTAAGCTTGGTCAGGACATTTACCTTGCCCCGGACAGCAGCTGATCTCTGATAACTGTGACTGATCCTTTAAGCAAAGCTGGAAAAGGTCTGTCTGAGATGAAATAGAAGTGTGTACATGTATGGTTATTTAACTAAAGAGGATTAGAAACTGATTTAATTCTTTGCAGTTTTGCTGAAGATCTCTCTGCAAAAGAAGTCATTGAAAAAGAGGATCAAGAGGCAAGAAGTTTGCAGGAACTGACTGCTGGCCAAAGGTTTTATAGCTTTTGTAGCCCAAGAATATATGAAGTAGATTCTTCTCAAGTGACCATATTTCAGCACCTTTCTTAAGCATTTGTCACATAATTAAGTACAGCATCTGATTCTTCCTGTGAATGTCAGGGCATTCTGACATTTGTACATGATATTTGCTGTCAATTAATTTCTCTAAAGGAACTTCTGCAAATCTGTTACTTTGTACAAATCAGTATGTGTGTATATATGTGCCAGTTTATCATTTATTTTGGATCTGTAATTTTAACACCTTTTGGGTATAACTGCTGTGGTTACAAACCCTGATAGTCTGGGAGCTGTGTGGTGATAAAAGGATTACATGGCAAGGAAAATGCTTAAAGAAAGAAGGAGAGCAAATGCTTGGGTGGGAGGATAGGAAGGGAGGATGGACTGAGTGGGGCTGCTCCTCTGATCCAAGACTTGCAGTTCCTGGTAGTTTCTTTAATGCCTTTGCTTGAAATCTCTCCTTTATATGAAATTAGCTTGAGCCAGAGTTCTCTTCAGCTGTAGCTGTGAAAGTTACTGTGAAATCGTGAAAAAGCAGCAATGGATGGGAGACTGTGTGCACTTCACCAACCACTCCTACTGGAATGACCTGGGAGCCTCAGAGCCAGTCTGGTTTGGGCAATGTTGATGGCAGAGGAGGGGTTTCAGCTTTTCTGGGTGTGCTCAGTTTCTTTGCTTGCAGGTGTGAAACTCTCTGTGGTAAACCCTGACCTCACAGACCTTGCTTTATGTTTGGAACTGGAAAAAAAGAAGGTTGATGTGACTTTTCAATTCAGACTATTCAAATCCAGTATCTGTTTTCAAATAAGGCTTTATATACTGTATTTTTGGCCACAGATTTCAAGTGTTGATGATTTCTGCTTTTGTGCTGAGTTGCTGCGCTTTGTGTTTTTCACCTGCTTCTGGAACTTGTTTTCATCTTGTTACCTGACCTTTGTTTGTGTGGCACATCTTGATTCTGTTCTGATACTTCATGGTTTTTGTCTTAAGGCTCTTGTTTTAGAGCTTTGCCTCCAAGGACTCACTAGAAATTGGTCTGAAGGTGCCATTTAATTCTGGGGTATAATGGAGTTGAGCTGATTTGTGTTAATTACCTTCAAGTTGTCCTGTTACTGTTGCCACTTTCAGGGCAGGCTTCCAGGATCAAAAATGTAAGGAATTGGGTTGTGTAAGCCTGAAATTCTTGCAGAATTACATCCTGAGACAAACTTAATGCAATGGTCTAGCAACATGTCTTCCAAGGAATTTACAGTTCCACTGTTCAGTTCCACATTTCATCATCCATCAGTCCTGCCCTTGTGTGTGCCAGCTAAGTGTGCAGAACTGTTTTGCTTAATGCACCTATGGAGCAGCTGAATTTTATTTATTTTTCTTCTGTCCTACCCCTCTTTGGAATTTCATGATGTTACCTGTTTGATATTTGGGTACTTCTGGAACAGCTTTTAGTCTTAAGTGCTCACCTCACCCCCTCTTCTAATTTTGGGCTGTATTTATTTTTTTTTTAACTAGGTTGAGACTGAACTGAAGTTAATCTGTTGTGACATTCTGGATGTACTGGACAAACACCTCATTCCAGCAGCTAACACTGGCGAGTCCAAGGTTTTCTATTACAAAATGTGAGTACCTCCTTGAGAGGAAAGGCCTGAAATAGAGCCAAAACTTAAGCAGCTCTAAGGAGAACTTAATGTAAACTGTTGTGCAGCTCTTAGATGGAAGAAACAGCAATTTTAATTGAGCTGCTGATGTAGAAATCACATCCCTGCTTGGGTTTTTTTTTTTTCATGAGCTGAACACTTGCAATGAGAAGAAAATAAGGTATGTCCTGTAGTGATGGTTTAAAATTCCCTCAGCTCCTGATGCAGTGTTGGTAGTAACTGGTGTATGAATATCTAAACAGAGTTTAATTTAAGCTGTTCATTCAGTGCCTGGTGGGGAAACGAGGATTACTGACTTCCTGCTGTTTCTGTTTCCAGGAAGGGGGACTACCATAGGTATCTGGCTGAGTTTGCCACAGGAAATGACAGGAAGGAGGCTGCAGAGAACAGCTTGGTGGCTTACAAAGCTGCTAGTGATATTGCAATGACAGAACTCCCACCAACACATCCCATCCGCTTAGGACTTGCGCTCAACTTCTCTGTATTCTACTATGAAATTCTTAATTCTCCTGATCGTGCCTGCAGGTAGGTGGTGACTGGGAGGATGGGAACGTTGTGTGAATACCAAACAAGCCAGAAGTGGTTGCTCCTTGCTTTTCCTGCTTTCTTCCTGCTGATGTTTGCTCTGGTTGACATTGGTTCACTGGAAAGATTTTCAGCATCACCATTTTCTTTGGAGTCCAGAGCCACGTGTTTGTGTGGGAGTAATGGTGTGTGAGAAGCAGGATTGTGATAACCTTGAATTGATCAACTAAAAGCAGTTCAGCAGTGTGCCAGGTTAACTCTGTGCATGCCTTTAAACTGCCCAAGGTGTGAGGTGATTTAACTTCTCACAAGCTGGGAGGGGTGCTGGTTCTGATTTCTGTGACCTGTGAGCATGTACAGAGTAGCAGTGATTGAAGCAAATACCATTTATCTCCTGTCACTGCAGGTTACACTAAGCTTTTAGCAGACCTTAATCAGTTGTACTGTAAGATGTAGAAATGTTTAATGAAACCAATATTCTTGAGTAAATGTTTCTAATAGCACACAGAGTGACTAGTGTTAAGTTGTGCTTCTGGATTGTGTTCAGCAATATTTGTTAAATCTTTGTTTTGTCATTGCAGGTTGGCAAAAGCAGCTTTCGATGATGCTATTGCAGAACTGGATACACTGAGTGAAGAAAGCTATAAGGACTCTACACTTATCATGCAGTTGTTACGTGATAACCTGACACTATGGACTTCAGACATGCAGGGTGATGGTAAGTGAGTCCTGCTGGGACTGACCTGACCCAGGAGACAGAACGTGGAGATGGAGAGGGCTTCGATGGTTTACTTCTGTCTCTCCTAATAGTGACCCTCCTGCACTCCCTTAACACTGGATGAGGTGATAGGGGTGACACTGGATTCTTTCGAGCAGCTTCTCGGCTCTCACTTGAAGGAATGAGGTGTGGAATTAGCACCACTCTCCCCCCATGGCACCTGTGATTATTGTAAAAGCAGGGTCCTTTTTTATTTAATCATTTCTGTCTTTCTGCTTGTCATGTTCATCTCTGGATGTCATTCCAACCAGATGTGAACCTTCAGTGCAGGAGGAAGCACTGCAGATGCTTTAGTTCCCCTTTATTCCAGGTCACTCCATATTCCTATTGCCAGAGCAAATTCCAAATGTGTCTCATGGCAGTACCAGAGGGTGGGAAATAGGTTGCTTCTGTTCACTAGCAAAGGATAGTACAAATTTTTGAAGTGGTTTTGACACACTGAATGGAGTTTTCCAACACTTAAACTTTTACATAAAATGCTTCATATAAATCTACTAATTTTAGGGTTTCTCTCTTGGAGAGACAAGTGAAAAGAGCTGACTTAATTTACTTTTAAATTGGAGGGGGATGAATTAAGTCCTGTTAAGACTTATTTTGGGTACCTACAAATGCCCAGAGCTTAGAAACACCACTGCTGAACTTCACATAAATGTGTGAGTGTCTTAAATTTTTGGTAAGCTGTTCCTTGTAGCCTCACAGCATTCCTGGGGGTGCTTCATTGGTGCTGTGTCCCTTTGAAAGCAAATGGAGAACTTTCTACATTTTCCTGGCTCCCTGTTTTTATGTAGGGTCATGGGTTTGTTTTGAAGTGTTGTTACTTGGTAGCTTCTCACTCTGCTCTTTGGGCTGCTGAGAGAACTGGGAATCCTGTAAATGTGTGGGGTCTTGGCTCCTGGTTTACTCCACAGCCCAGTGTTAAAGGCTCTTGCACCTCCCTTTTCAAGGATGTGAGATGCTCTCATGGATCCTCGATGGATCTGTAGACTCTTCTCCAAACATTGCAGGTGTTGGATGCCTTCCTTGCTGAGGGTAGGCATTGGAGAAATGTGTTTCAAATTCCCACAATTACGATAAAACCTTTACTTTTTTTTTTGGAACCAGTTACCCTGGTGCTCTTTGGAAGCCATTCCAGTGCAGTAACAAGGCTGGATCAATGTGGGATAGTACCAGTATCTTCTAAAGAGTATCTTCCAAAAGCTCTTGATTTGGCCATGGCTGATGTGCCTCATGGATCTTGGATATTGTAGAAGTTCCACAAGATTATTTACAGGCTCTTTAGATTTTTGCAAAAAGAAATAGAGATTTGAATTTCTTGCTCCACAGCGTGGAAAACAGACATTTTTATTCTCCCTGAAGTATTTCAGATTATCCTGGTTACTGGTGCCAGAAGGATAATGATTACAGAATTGGAAATACTGTAGGACTACTTACAATCGTGGTGGAATTCTTCGGATCCAGAAAAAGAAAATGTTCATGTAGAATATGTAGACACAGGTGCAAAGTTAATTTCCTCATACTGTGCCAGTGCTCTAAATGTGTGCATTTCCAACTGATGCTTGCAGAGCTCCATATTCCCAAACGGGCAGAGCCTTTGAACAGTGAAATCAATAGTGGCACAATCAGCAGTTTCCAAGGGGTGGGAGAGGCTTGGAAAGGGCTTCTTCTTTGGCATTAAGCTTTCCCTGTTCCCATTTCAGCCGTGCAGGGATGTAAAGCAGGCATTTCCCAGCTGCTGCACTCCCATCCCAATTCCTGTAGCTTTCCCATGGCCTAGATGAGTGTTGAGTTTATTTCCACGCTTGTAATGTCATCTCCATATGATTCCTGTTCTCCCCTTCTTTCCTGCTGTATAGATTCCTAAAGGAAAGTCCAACTGTTCATTTCCTAAAAACTCTACTTTGTAAGTCTCTTGTGGTGGCTCACTGGAGTTTTCAGTGTCAGTTTTCCTGTCACTAACAGTGCCTTGCCTCTGTCACCCGCTGCTGACAAATGCTTGTGTCCCTGCTGCCACTCCTGTGGCACCTGTCCCCCTGCCCAGGGATGATGTGCTTGACTAAGATCCAGAGTAACTCACATGTTTGGGAATTGAGCTGCAAACCTGGATGGATATAAGAATAGTTGGGCATGAAAAGGACTTCACAGTGGCCTGGTAGAGGAGTATTTGCCTAAGTGCATTGGTTAGAGCATGCTCAGATCTTCTAATCTGGGTTAGGGCCTCTGCTTTCCTCTCTTAAATGGTCTGATACGGAATTCTATCTATAAACTTTGTTGTTGTTGAATGTCCTGTGTTCCTAGGCCCCCTCATCCAAAATCTACCTCCTGTTTTACGTGGTGGTAATCCTGAATCTGGACCTGCTCTGAGCAGACATTCTGGTTATCTGCTAGAAGTCATCAGTCTCATTTGATTGGATTTTATTGCAAATTAAGTTTTTAACTACTAATTTCTGTTTATTGCCCTTAAGAGAGTACCATCTTACGTGGTTACAGATAATTGTAAACACTTCTTCAGTCTCCCTTATCAATTGAGTTGTGCATGTGTGATGGCACCAGCTGAGGTACCTGGAACTTTCCCAGTTGCAGCAGAATTTTGGCAAAGCCCTGCAGAAGGTGTTGCATGGGGCTCCCTGGGGCAGCTGGAATGCAACCAAACTACAGGAGTCTCATGGACAGACCCCCTTCCACTGCATGGCACAGCCTGGTTGAACAGAGAAATTAATTTCCACAAGATGTTTTTCTCAAATAACCTCAAGCCCAGGGTTTCTTGTCAGGTTGGACTTGCAGTAGGGTGTTTTTCATACCTTTGGTAATTTCTGCCATCAGTGTAACTGTATAAAACTGCCTGAAGTACTTTGCTGTTGTTGAGACTTGAGTGGGCTTGGGCAGAAAAAGGTAGAGATGAGGGTTTGGGGAAGGTATTTCCTGATCCAAGGATGTTGATCCACAGCTCTTGCAATGGTTTCTGCCTTGGCTGCCCAGCCCTGGCTCAGCAGGACTGCTCACCTGCGTGGTGTCAGTTTTTAGGGCTGGGTTTGTTTGTCCTCACGTGTTCTAATGGCCTGGCTGCAGTTGTGTGTGAGGGTGCAGGTGACTCCAAGGCTTAATTTCCATGGGAACGCTTCACTCCGGAACTGGCAGTGTGGAGTGGGAGAGCGAGAGTGTATTGCATGGAACTATTAATCTCTAGCTGCTTGTTAAGCCTTTCTGCAGCTCTCAGTTTTAAATGGTAACATTCTCCTTACTTCTTCCCACTTCTACAGGTGAAGAACAGAATAAAGAAGCGCTGCAGGATGTGGAAGATGAAAACCAGTGAGACACAAAGGCCAACAAGAGAACCCATCTCTGACCACCCTCCCCCTTCCCCACAAAAACCCTCAGTGTCACTCTGAGAACCACCAAATCTGACTTTTACATTGGGTCTCAGAATTTAGGTTCCTGCCCTGTTGGGTTTCTTTATTTTTATTTTTTTTACACAGTTTTAAAGTTCTTAAAGGCAAGAGTGAATTTCTGTGGATTTTACTGGTGCCAGCTTTTAGGTTTTTTAAGACACTAACAGGACTGCGTAAAGGCTCTTTCAGCATTACTGTATTGTCTCTGCCAGCTGTGGTGACATTGCCATCAGACCTGGATGTGACACCTGAAGGCCGTGTAGGGAGAGATTGGTCCTGGCCAGGTAGTGCTCATGTGGTGGCATCTTTCTTTTTTTTTTTTTATAACTGTTTAAACTGAATTTTATACCAATGTTTCAACTTAATTGGGTGTTTAGCTTGAAGTTGCGAGGTTGCATTTGGGACATTTATTGTAGTGGTTTTACTGTATAAAAATAAGAAGTTTCCAAACTGCTGAAATGTTGCTGAAAATCATGGTGCTGGTAACAGTTCAACAATCCGTGGCTGCTCATTCTTGCCTGTTCTTTACTTTCCCTCCAAGCAGGTTAGCATTGAAGGTGGCATTGATAAGCCTGCATGCGTGTTCAATATTTTTTCTTTTCTCCCTCCCCTCTCCCCATCTCCCTTCGCTCGCTCAACCTCTTTTGTTCAGTATGTGTAACTTGAAGCTAATTTGTACTACTGGATATCTGACTGGAGCCACAGATACAGAATCTGTATTGTTCTTACTGAAACACAGCATGGAATTAACATTAAACTTAAATAAAACAAACCTAAATTAAAAATGCCAAACATCACTATGACTTTCTTTTAGAAGAATAACTTTCCTTTGTTGCTTGTACTAGGAACAGTTGGAGGGGGAGAGAGCAGCAAGGAACAGCTGAACAGAACAGGAGATGAGGAAGATTTGGTCTGAGCGTGAGTTGTGCTGCTGGGAGCAGCAGCCCTTTTATCCAGTCTTTCCCTATATAAAACCCTGGGAAATGGTTGGTGAGTTCCTCTCACCTGCTGTTGCAGCACTTGTCATGCACTCCAGTTCTGTGGATGGAGAGAAGGGACACAGGTTATCCACTCTGCTCCTTGTAATGGACACAGAGATGGGGCTGGGGCTCAGCCTCCCCCTGGAACATGTAAGGAAACTGCACCAAAGACAAGGGGGTTTGGTTTTTTTTTGTAAAAATTTATTCAGCGTAGTCTGGCAGAGGTTATACACCGACATCTGCAGCGTGCTCTGCACACACTGCAGCACATCCAGGGGATGGCCTGCAGTGCATCCCACATTCCAGCCTGGAGCAGGGCTGGACAGTGGCATCACGTCAGGAACCAGAGGAGACGGAGCTGAGGCTGTGAGAGAGGCAGTGCTGGGTGAGATTGATTCAGGGCTGGCTGTGGCTGCAGCAGGAGGGGAGGGGAAGGATGTCTAAGGCAAGCAGAGCAGGATGCACAGGCTGGGCTGTGGATGCAGCAGGAGTTCCCCATGGAGCTGTGCACCCTGCAGCTGTGGGTTAAAGGAAGGTGTTGAGGATGAAGCTGCAGCCAGCACCCAGCCCCTGTGTCCCTGGAGCTGTGGGGCAGCAGCAGTGCCCAGCCCTCCCTCGTAAGGCAGCACTGAGGCACTGATAGAAATCCTGTGGGAATCAGACTTCCAGTTATCGCTGGGAGCAAGAGGAAAAGCCATTTTTCCTGAAGGTGCTGCTCTGAGACTGCGGAGCTCTGTGGGGAAGGGGCAGTGGTGACTCCCAGCCAGGGAAAGACAGAGGGAAAGCTCATGTTCATCCCATGGCCAGCCCAGAGCAGTGGTAACCTCTGCAGTTTGTATTACGTTGTGTTTGTGTGGATATGAAAAATTCCTACGGTATAAAAATAGAGAGCAAGAAATGGGACAGCTGACTTCAAAAAAAGATAAAAGTCTCTGGATCCTGACCAGTGAAGTAGTTAAACGATGGGTTTTTCAGGTTATACCTTGTAACCATAAACTAAAAACAACAAAAATTCCAAATCTAAAACATAAAAGTTTCCACATCAACTCCATCTCTCGTAGTGCATCTCATCCTTGGCTATAAAGTATTTACAGGTTTTACTCATTTACACAATATGGCTTCACTATATTTGTAACACAAAGCATTAAAACATCTCCGAGCAAAATTCTTCATAAAACATTCTGAATACAAAGTTTGGCATTTCATTGATTTGGCTGAGAAAGCAGCAGAGTTACTTGTTTTCTGATTGTGCTTTTTTTTTTGGTGACGAGAAGCACAAATTTTGGTCATTTCCATCAGGGCTTAAACTCTCCCTCAAAGCCCAGCTGAAGGTCCCGAGCTGTGGTTGCAGGGATGCTGTGCTGGACCCCACGTTCAGTCAGGTAAGGAAGAGAGAAGAAGGCCTTTGTTTGGGACTTTGAGAGTAAGACAAGAGAGCAAGGATGTATTTTGTGGTTGTTCTGAAAGTGCAGGTCTTTGGTAATAACAGAAAGAGCAAAGCGAGGAAAAGGGGGGATTGCTGGGAACAACGTTCAGCCAATTCCATGGAGGGAAAGGTCCTGGCACAGGGAATTTTTCATCATCGAGAATTCAGCCGAGGAGCGACCTGCAGGAGAAGGACAGGTTTGAAAGTGTGTTCAAAATGTTGCAAAAGGTTTAATTCCTGAACAGGCTGAGGCTGTTGTGAGGCTGGGCAGCCTGTGGTCTTATCAGGAGCTCTCAGCTCTGCTGGAAGGGGAGTCAGTGCAGCCTGGATTTGTTCTGGATTTAGTTCTGAAGAAGCTGGGATCTGACAGTGCATAAATCAGCTGTGGGGCTGATCTGACTGCCAGGATCACCACAAACAAGCTGAGACAGGGAGAGGGTTTTGTTTGGGTTTTTAAATGTATTTAAAATTTGATTTGCTATGGAGTAAATGAATCTTGGGGTGGGGGAAATAAAAAGTGAGTGCTCTAGGACAGTCCCTTGCTGAGTGTGAGTGAGCTTGGCAGCCCCTCAGGGCTGCAGGAGCCCCGTGCCCAGCTCCAACTGGGGGAAAGGCTGGGATAGCAGGGCACTGCCAAGGGCAGGAACATCCCATGGCACACGTCCCATGTCAGAATGCTGGTTTGGATCCAGGGTAAGTGATCCCCAGCCCACACTCACCACTGTTAGATGCCCGTTCTTGGCTTTGGCTATGAGCAGTTCTGATCCCGAGATGAAGTCAATGATCCCTTCTTTGCCTTGTCCCACTGTGAACTTTATGCTGTGAAGAGCAAAGGGTGAGAACAGCGTGAGGGACTCTGCAGGAGGTGGGTGTTAACAGAGCTGCAATAAATCTGCCCTGGAGCCTTGGCTGAGGTGGATGGGGTTCTTGGGATGGGGTACAGGAATGTTTAATGCTGAAGCAGGGCCGTGGTGTCACTCACCTGCCCTGGTTGATGTTGACATTGTTGATTTTGTTGGCCAGAATGGCTGCTTTTGTCAGTGTCTCGATCACGTGGTCACTCTGCAGGACAACATCTCCCTGGGAGGAGAGCCCATGCTTTAGGATCGTGGCTTTAGTGTCACTGCACCAAAAGTGCTCTGCTGTAAGGGACAGGGGACAGGGACAGCACCAGAACAAGCACTGCTGAGCCCCACTGAGAGCACAGGGAAATACCCCAGTGAAATGCCCCTTAGAGCTGGCACAAAGTCACACCCCTGTCACCTTGTGAAAGGTGTGCCTGTGACCCTGTGCCTTTCACCCTCTCTCCAGTGGGGGCTGGAGGAGGCAGGGATGAGCCCGCAGTACCTTCTGCTTGTTGTCCTCGCAGTGCACGTGCAGCACAAACAAGTTGTCGCTCAGGCTGCTGACCGAGATGCCTGGGGGAGAGACGGGAGCGTCGGTGGCACTGCCAGGACCTGGGAGTGCTCCACAGCCTCTCCCAGGAATGCAGCAACTGCTCCACCCAGCACAGCTGAGAGGCTGCAGGGGGCTGAGGGGAGAGGCTTCAGCCCAAGGCTGCAGTGACCAAGCTGCAGCAGGCTCAGAGTTCTCCCTCTCCCAAAGAATCTGGTCCTTCTCGGATATTCCGAGGGCCAAAAGCTGCTGTGCAGGAATGGTGCAACTCCCCTGTGGCAGGGCCCTGCAATTGGGAACTCCCTCGGGGAAGGGCTGAGGGAGATGCATTGATTCATTCTGGTGACATCTTATGGAGCTTCATTTTAGAAAAACTCAATTACAAGATGCTAAACCGCTTGCCAGGATCAGCTCATCCCGTTCTTGTCCAGGACAAAGACAAACTGGAGTTTGTAGTGGTACATCTTAGAGTGCAGCTGGGGTGCAGGGTCAGGGGAGTGCCCAGCCCCATCCCTGTGCCATTCCCACCTGTCAGGTTGGAGTAGTCGATGCGCTGCTTGATCTTGGACTCCTCCACCACGATGGCCGAGCTCTGGGTGAGCAGCAGCTGCCGTGCCCTGGCCTTGTAGCCCTTCCTGTCGTACTTGACCACGGGCACTGCGTACTGAAACACGAGTGAGCAGGGCCAGACCCACCCAGCCCCCAGCAAGGAACTGACCAGGCCTTAGGAAAAACCAGGAAGGCAGAAAATTCTCTGTGCCAGAACCTCCTCGCTGCCCCGGAGCAGCTCTGGACACACCGTGGTGGCTGCACTGCTTTGGGGCTGGGGAAGCCCAGGATTGGTGTCACTCTGGGGGTCTCCCCCTTCCTCTCCAGCTGTAACTCGTTCAGTTCTTAACTCACATCATTAAACTGCCCAAATCTCCACTTTCTAATCCATCAGCTCTTCCCAGACTGTCCCCTAAAGTATTACAAGCTTAATACAATGTAAAATTCTTGCTGTACTTTCCCCAGAAATCTAATCTGCCCCTCTGCTGAATAACTGGGAGCTTGACAAAAGTACTGGGACACATCTCTCACCTTAAGTGCTTCATTTTCCAACGCCTGGAGGACTTTAGTATTTATTTCTTCTCTACCTGTATTAAAACCAAAGAGGTGGGGGGTCAGAAAGGAATTTCCAGCAAGAAAAGAGTAGATTAATCCCCCTTCCTTCCTCCTGTTAAACTTGGCAACCCCCACTCACCCAGTCGAGTGTTGATGAAGAGCCTGGGAACACTCTGAGGATAATTGTCTTTTTTACCCTTGAAAATCTCACTGGCAATTACTTTTTGTTCCAACTGCAAGGACAAAAGAAATGTTCTTGTTTAGTATAAAATTTCTCCTCATTAAAAAGATACATTGGTGTTAGAAGAGACGTTCCCTTTGTGGTTTTATTAGCAGTCATCATTTAGTTCCTGTTTGGATGAGGAGTCACCCTAAACCTTCAGTCCCTCAGAGGTGGCAGAGTTCCAGCCACTGCCACTGAGCTGAGCTCCAAGAACAAACCAGGAACTGGGGAAATTGGAAATCCCCACTGCTGTACTTGGGGCCAGGGCTGTGACACAGGACAAGGCACCTGTGATGATTTACAGGGAGAAACGGGGATAAAAGAGGCTCCTTATCAGTCTGGTTTGCTGGGGGAAAGCAACTGCTGAGCTGAGTTAATCCCATGTCCTTAATCACAGGCTCAGCCCCAGCCTTTCATTCCAGGTGTCCAAGCACTGCAGTAGGTGAGAGATTGTGCAGTGAAAAACCTTCATGGCAGTTACAGCCAACATCTCCTATTATGTCTCTTTACTGAGCTTTTTTTTTAAGATAAAAACTCCCTCCCCCTACCTTTCCATGAGATGAATCAAATCTCAGTATCATTTTTATTCTTTTTAGCTACAACAGAGCAGCTGAAACTGTTCCTGTAACTTCTCTGTTTGGAAAATGACTGGGTTTGTGTGCAGGACTCTTACTCTCTACTTTACATGGTACAGGCAGAATAATGCAGCTTCTTATATTTTTAGCTTCCATGGGCAGAGCAACAGGGCCTTTCAATAGAGAAATTATGTGGGGGCTTGGCTCCACAGACTGTTTAAATAGTACCTATTCAAATATGTATAGAATGGGGTCTCTTCTATGCACATTCCAGCCTTTTAGTGTTTTGTCTCCAACCTAAACCCAAATCAATGACCCTGTGCCTGTGGCACCCCAGAAAGCAGCGATTCACAACCCTCCAGCTCCCCACTGCTGCCCCGAGCCCTGAGCAGGGCCCTGGCCCTCCCATCCAGCTGCTCCTCTCCATTTCCTGCAGGCTCTTGGGAATGTCAGGGAAACCCTGCAAAGGTGCCCCGTACCTGCTGCTTCCACTCGGGGCTGATCCTCTTGCAGTAGGTCCAGACCATGTTCTGCATGCAGAGCCTGCGCAGGAGCTGCGACGCCTGCGGGAGCCCACGGGGAAGGGACGGGTCAGAACCAGGGACAAACCACAGGGACACACCCACAGGGACACATCCAGCAGAATCCAGAACCAGGGACAAACCCACAGGGACACATCCAGCAGAATCCAGAACCACGGGCAAACCCACAGGGACACATCCAGCAGAATCCAGAACCACTGGCAAACCCACAGGGACAAAAACCCGACAGGGACACATCCAACAGCCCAGCACCACTGACAAACCCACAGGGACACATCCAGCAGAATCCAGAACCACGGGCAAACCCACAGGGACACATCCAGCAGGATCCAGAACCACTGGCAAACCCACAGGGACAAAAACCCGACAGGGACACATCCAACAGCCCAGCACCACTGACAAACCCACAGGGACAAAAACCCGACAGGGACACATCCAGCAGAATCCAGAACCACGGGCAAACCCCCAGGGACACATCCAGCAGAATCCAGAACCACGGGCAAACCCCCAGGGACACATCCAGCAGAATCCAGAACCACGGGCAAACCCCCAGGGACACATCCAGCAGAATCCAGAACCACGGGCAAACCCCCAGGGACACATCCAGCAGAATCCAGAACCACGGGCAAACCCCCAGGGACACATCCAGCAGAATCCAGAACCATGGACAAACCCACAGGGACAAAAACGCAACAGGGACAAACCCAACAGCCCAGAACACTGATAAAACCCACAGGGACAAATCCAAAAGGGACAAACCCCGCAGCCCAGAACCACTGACAAACCCTCAGGAACAAAAGCCCAACAGGGACAAACCCAGTAGCCCAGAACACTGATAAACCCAACAGGGTCAAACTTGAGAGGGACACACCCAACAAGGAGAAAAACCCAACAGCCCAGCACCACTGACAAACCAATAGGGACAAACCCCACAGCCCCAAACCACTGACAAACCCACAGGGACACATCCAGCAGAATCCAGAACCACGGACAAACCCACAGGGACAAATCCAAAAGGGACAAACCCAGCAGGGACAAACCCAAAAGGGACAAACCCAACAGCTCAGAACCACTGACAAACACAAAAGAGCAGCTGCAAATGCAGAAAATGCACTGCTGGCTTAAAAAGCTGTTTCCTGAACAAGAATTAACTAATAAGTAGTTAATTTTCTGCCTTTCTCTATGAGGGTTTGCCCTGTGAATTCTCCAGCTGCTTTAGGATGGGGAATAAACACGAGGATCCCTCCTCTCTGCACTGCTGGGCCCTTCCTTCCTTCCAGCTGTACCTTCAATCCAAACAATCCTTTGGATAAGGTAAATGGGATTTTCTGCAATATTTTGTTTTGAGCAGATAAACCAATTCAAGCAGATGCAGAATAATAACAGCAACAGAGGGAACTGAATTTGTTAAGAGAAAAGTGGACGGGAATTTCAGAAATGGATGAGAAACCCAGGAGAAAATGGTGTTGCAACAGCACCACACCCCAAGAAGCTGCAATCCTCTAGCCCTGGATTCCCCTCCCACATCCCAGGTGTCATTCCCACCTCACAGAGCGATGGGGGAGGAGTTGGCCACGATTTGTCCAAGACATTTTTTGGTAAGTTCCTCTTGAGGTTCATCAGGAAGGAGACTCGGATGTAATCCAGGAAATACTCGTTCTCTGGGCACCGCGGGTGGTTCCGGTAAATGAAGCCTTTAATGAACCTGTGGGTGTGGAAAAGATTGTTAGAAAATTTAAAAAGTGATCAAAATTAGTGGTATTTAAAGGTTCTAGTTCCTGAGCTTTTTTAAATAGTTGTAACTAAATTTTAAAAAATTCTGTAGTGACAAGAAAGTTTATTTTTAGCATCTTATTGTTAAGGAATGTGATGTTTGAGGGCTTGGGCTGCTCTTCACACACCTCCTGATGGTCTCCACTGCCCATTTCCTCTTGGCAGCTTTTCGGCGTCCCAGGGTTCCCCTCCACCAGGACTGGATGGTGATGGCTAAAAATAACACAAAAGATTTTAGATTAAGGGAGCTCCTTCATCCCCAAACTGCCTCCACACAAAACTGGCACCAAAAACGCTCAGGAAAACCCACCCTGGAATAAACAGCTTTCAGTGGGGCATGAGGGCAAGAATGTGAGTATTTAATGATGTGATGCATTGGATAAACGTTAGTAAAAAGATGGGAACTGCTGTGGGAGCTGCTGGGGAATTTCACTCTCTGTGTTTCTCATACCTGAGCGTTTCATGGTCAGGAATTTCTTCCGGCGGTAGAAACCTCTCCACGTCGCCTGCATTTTTGTGGCTGGAATTCCAAGAAAAGCAGCAATTTTTAACTGTGACCAAGCAGATTTTGGTAGAAGAAGACTCAACTTTTAAAACAGAAATCTACTGCAAGTGTGAGTGCCTCACCCAGACTCTGCTTCCTCACTTCCAGAGCATCTTCTGTCGCAAACAAGGTCTTGGGAAAGCGGATAAAAATCTTTGTTCTAGAAATAGAAATGCACAATTACATTTAACATGCTGGAGCAACTTGCTTTTGGCATCCCCTTTGGGCTCTGTAATCTTTCCCTCCCCCTTTATCTAGAGAAGCTTTAATTCAAAGGGACAACACGGACATGCAGTGATTCATAACCTCAAATGCAGAACACAGAACTGACCGTCCCATTTTGTATTCTTCTGGTTTGTAGCCAAGATGCTTCACCAGCACAGCCACCCCATCGTAGGGCCGCCCATCCCACGTGGGCCACGTTTCTGGACACAGGGATTTGTACCTGGAAATTGGCAGGAGAAGAAATCTTAGGGAGAGGAGTGAATTCCAAGGAGGGAGAGAGGCCATGGGAAGGGGAGAGGCCACGGGAAGGGAGAGAGCCCAAGCTTCCCACCCCTCTGTGTGGTAGAGCTGCTGTTCAAAACAGCTCCCCAGCCTCAGTACCAATGGGATGAAGCCCAGGGAGAGGGAGCAGCAAAGGAAAGAATTCCAAAGCAGCTTCACCTCTGCAGGAACACCTCGTATTTTCTGCGGTAGGCGAAGCCGGCTCTGCGCACCCGCAGGTTCTCCATCAGCCCCAGGTACTTCACCTGGTGTCGGATCAGGACTTCATCAAATCGATCTTGGCAGGGCATGGAAATGGAGAAACACAATCAGTGCACAGCTGCCCCTTTGGCTGGAGAAGGGGAACGTTCAGCTCTTCTTGTGTCTCACACAATTATCTTTAAACTCGAATGAATCCTCGCAGCCCAAGTCCCACACAACTTTGCTTCTCCTGCCTTCCCCCGTTTCCAGCCCTTTTTAATTATTTACATTTAGTTCCAAAAGAAAGTTTTCCTTTGGGATGTTTTATGCATAGAGGAACTAAAAGTGAGGGCGAGTAAGGCCATTATAATGAATTTACATAGGTCAATAATTCTTTACTTTAACCACGACCTTCCTCTACCCAGGAGCAGTGCTCCCATTCCCATTCCTGGCTGCTGGCACTGCCACCCCCTCCCCACAGAAGCTCAGGCACAGACCCAAAATGAACCCAAAATCGTGCAGGGTTTCATTTCTGCTCCTTTCTGTGCCTCCCTGACTGGGATCCTGTGCTCTGTCTCTGTCCCCAGGGTCATACCAGCCTGTTTGGCATCGTTGGGTTTCATGCAGCGAATGTAGGAGGGTTCTTTGGACATGAGGATTTCCATGAGTTTGGCAAGGCTGTTTTTGAACTGAGTTGCTGCCTAGGAGAAAAGGAAGAAAACTACACATGAAGGGATGACTTGGAGCTGGCTACAAACCAGAAGAATGGGAGGGGTTTGCATTCAGATCTTGTCAGAGTTCATGGTTTAAGAAGAGAGAACAGCCACAGCTCCCTCCAGCTCTCGAGTTCTCACCGTTTCAGGTCTCTTTTTGTCTGTCAGCTCTGTCCTGTCAAAGCACTGGTTTATGATGGGGTTCTCTGAGTTGCACATGGTCTGCAGAGAGAGATGTTTTCAGAGATGAAGTACAGAGAACTAACAAAGAAACCTGGAGACAAAACTGTTTATAATAACAAACTGAACCCTGGGATCTCAATCACTCTTTTCAGAGCGCAGCCCTATGGACACACAGCCTCCAGGTGGAGTCTAGAAGGATCCTTCCCCTCAGCTGCACCCCATTTTTAAACCCAGCTCCTCATCCTGTTCTGGAAACCTCCTCTCTCCACACTCACCTCCTTCAGGTTCCGGAAGAGAAGGTCGTTGTTTTTATCTAGAAAACCTGGAAGAAAAACAAACCACTCAGGCTGTTCCATGGGAACTCCAAGGCAGGGATTGAGATTTGAAATTGATCTGGTGGATCAGGTGATGTGGGGATGCATTTTAGGCCCAGAGTTTTGCAGTCCCTGTGTTACCTGTGACACTGTAGGTGACGTCCCCGGCGTAGTGCGAGAGCCGGAACTCCTCCCGCCCCAGCGACTTGCGCGTCTTTTGGTCGGCGAGTTTGTGCCTGGGGAGGGAGCAGAAACCTTCAGGAGACACAAAATCCTGCAGGATTCACTTCAAAAAGCACCAGGACATTCAATCCTGGAGTGGGACCGTGCAAAGGTGGGCAGGGAATGTGAACTGGACTTGGTGATTTTCAAGTAAATAAAGTTATCAAGCAGCACGTCATAGGAGTGTCATTAAATGTAATTATGTTTAATGAAAAAGGGAATTTCAGTGTTCCTTGCATCTGTGTGCACATAAGATGTGGACATCCTAAGCTGAGCATTCAGAATAAAAGCAGAACATTCAGAGTAAACAGACATTTGGAGCTCCAAAACCAAAGTAAATCATCTGTAAGGTGAGAGGCAAGTCAGCAACAGTTTTGTTGCTCCTTTTACATTCTGAAGCTCAGTCAGGCACTTAGTGTTGACAACCTATTTTATATTATCTTAAATATCAATCAAATCTCTTTGTAAAAGAAAATTATCATCTTTTATGTGGGACCCAGTACAGTGAGGATGTTATTCCCACCCTGGGATCCACCACTGCCCTCAGCTGTGGGAGCACTCACGTGAGAAAATGAGGGTGGTTCTTCACAGTCTCCTCCAGTTTCTCCAAGAATGTCGTGTCTGTGGCATCCCCAGGTCTCAGACACTCCTCATCCTACAAACACACAAGTTCCAGGGATTTCTGACTGGGCTCTGCCTCACTGGAACACTGCCCCAGATGGGCCCTTTTGGCCTTTCTACAGGTAACCAACTTTTAGCTCAACACATGAAGAATTGTTGAGCTGAAAAGGAACACATTTCCCTTCTTCCAGACTGCCTGGACTGGCAGCTGCTTTCCCCAGAGCCCATGGAGGTGATGCAATGACTTTTAATGGTGTCACTGTTCAGTGATTTATTGCTCTTCCCACCTACCCAAACAGTTCCAACATAAACTGATTTTTTCCCATGTTTTCCCCCTTGTTTTCCACAACACTGCCCCAAATTTTTCATTCCAAAAGATGTTTTCAACTCACCAAAATAGAAATGATGCCTTTGAATTTCTCTTCCACCAAATCACAAATTATTTTGTTATTGAAATACTGAACTGGCTCCCACTGCAAAGACAAGAAACCACACTTAGGTGAAAACAACTCTAGACTGGGAAAAAAAAACCCAGGTAAATTTCAGAACATTTCAGAGAGCATCTGACTTGAACAATCTTTCTGTCAAAGCTTTTTCACTCATCACATTTGTTTTCCTAACATTCCCTTTATTTAAATCAGGGTAAAAGCTTGGGAGGGCATTACTCACTTCCAGCTGTCTCACACAGTTACCAGGGTTTCAAAACGAAGGGAAAAAGGAAAGTTCTTTAATTTTTATTTGGAGATCAGAGCAGCAGCTCCTTCTGCAGCCTCTGGAAGGAGAGGGAGGGGGGGATTTGGGCTCTCACCGCGATGCCCTCGGACTCGTACTCCTCTTGCTCTGATTTCAGGGTGAGTTCTATGAAGAGCTGCTGCAACTTTTCATTGCAATAATTAATACAAAACTGCTCAAAGCTGCAAAGAAAAACCAGAAAAATAATCACTAAGGCTGGAGCACAAGTAATTAAGCTGCAAACAGTGGGAGCAGCAGGAATACAGTAAAGCAAGAGAAATAGATTTTTGTCAAGTGTTTCTTTGCTGACTGTAAAAATTTAGGAAGTTTCTTATTTAGGGAAACTCAAAGAGTTCCTGAAGGAGGGAAAAATGGACATGAAGGAACACAAAAACTTTGAATAAAGGCCCAATACCACTGCAAATTTGAGAGTCTTGGTTCAGTGCTACCTGCCAGAGGGGTTCCAGCCTCTGTCAGTCCCATCCCCTGATTTATCACCACCAGAGGAAGATGCCACAACAGCCACCCCTGGGCTGCAGAGCTGGACAAAGGCACAGCTCAAGCTGTGGCATGAATACACCCCAAAAACCCAACAGTTTATTTAAAATACCAGGACCATTAATAGCTGTAAATGCTAATTATTAGCTGGATGTCCCAAGTGTTAGAAGCCCTGTGATTATCAGATTTTCACCTGAATTCCTGACATTTAAATGCCATCTCTTTTACTAAGAAATTGAATAATCCCTTGTTTCCCAAGGGAGAGTAAACACTGTAACTGAATAAAATCATTCTGAATTTATTAAAACAAACCTGTTGTGCTGGAAAACCTCAAACCCATAGATGTCCAGCAGTCCTAGAACTGTTGTACTTCTCCAGCCTGGAAACTTCTCTTCCTGCACCAGAGCAGAAAACAAATGTAGGAGTGTATCCACAGAACGATCCATCCCTGGACCTCAATCATTTAATCACATTTACTGCGCAACTGGGAAAACAAATTAATTTAGAAATGACTAAAAGCATGGAACTTGCTTTCAGCTGAGAGATTTGGAAATTGCTTTCCCTTTTGGCTGGATATCAAGGAACAGAAGGGTCACTTGCCTTGTAAGCCAGGGATTTGTTGACCTTGTTGACCAGCCAGGAGAAGGTGCGGCCGTAGACGGCCTTGGCCAGGGCGTCCCTGGCGTAGGCGGCCTGCTCCAGGTTCAGGGGACTGACCAGCTGCAGGCAGGAGCAGAAAAAAGCCACTCAGCAGCCCCCCAAACCAAGGGATCCCCGTTTCCTGCTCCATTGTTACTGAACAACCACTCAAACCCATCCTGCTCACGGCTGAAGAGTCACCGGGGCAGTGACAGCCTCCTGTGAGAGGTGACAAGGGAACTGCTGGCAGAGCTGATTCCTTTAATCCCATTTGCCTCCCAAATCCCCAGGGCCTGTTCTTACCTCCTCTCCTTTTGCTATGATCTTCTTGTGGATCAGTGCATCCCGAAGAACAGAGCCATCCACTGCCAGGAGCTGCAAGCAGGATATGCAATTCATTTATGGAGCTGTACATTCCATTTTTCCTAAAATCCCAGCCCAGTGAAACAACCCTTTATTTCCCATTCTCACTGCAAGATCTCTGCAGCATCAATCCCTCCCTTCCCTCCTTTCTGGCAGGGATATCAGCTAAAAAATGAATTGGCTGAAAGGTTCTGGCACAAGGAAGTGACCAAGCAAAGGCACAAAGGTGGTTCTTTCTTTAAAACTCTTCTCCAGAGTCTGTTCCAACCTCACTGCCTGAAGGTGAAAAGCTCAAGGCAGTGGTGGGTCAGGTGGTAAACAGAGAAGTTGCCAATTAAAGAGGTTTGATGATAATATTTGCAATTTATTTAGGTCAAATAAAAGTAAAATTTTTGAGAACTTCTAAATCACAGTCTAAAATTATATGATGATATCAAAGTAAGGAATCCTCTGCAATTCACCTTTCCTGTAATGTCTCCCTCACTGGTGATACTCACCCTGGCCAGGTATTTAATCTGATTCTCTGTAGTGACCTGAGCATTCCCCTGCTCATCAGCAGCAAACTGGACATTCCCCAGGTGCAGGACACTGGCCACAATGCTCAGCAAATCCTGGGATGGAAGCAACAGGCAAAAATCAGGATCATGGAATGAACACACAGAGAGGTTTTTGTGATAATTCACATTTTAGGAGAACATTTCGTATCTTTTTCAGGATTTTTGTAGGGAGCACATTCACTCTGAACTGATTCACTGATTTCAATCAGAAATCCTAAATCAAAGCAGAAGAATTCCTTAAAAGGAGGAAAATGTGTGCTGCTAAACCTCACCTCCACCTCGCTGTCATTGAAGCTGATAACAGACAGGGCTCTCCTCATGATCTTCCACTCATTTTTGTCATTTATGGAACTGACCCTTGCACAGTGACCCTAAAAAGACACAGTTTGATATAAATAAGTAAATAATCATCAAAGATACATTATCCATGCTCAATGTTTCTTTTATAGCAGTCACCTCAGAGTTGTTTCTGAAGTGAGGGAAGGAAACTACATTCAATTGAAAATACCCCAGTTCTGTAATACAATATTTTAAGAATTACAGTTAATGTTCACCTTTACTAAATAGTGGTACTGCTGTGGGTTCTTCTCGAGGCCCAGCCTCCTCAGCAGATCCTCCTCCCCTCCTTCCAGCAGCTGGTAGAAGATGTGGAAGTTCCTCTCGCCGTGGTTCTGGTGCACAACTCGGGATTTCTCCAGGAGGTAGTTCAAGATGTGGCCCCCAACAGGAGCCCCCTAAACCAAACCAGACACGTGGAAAGAGTTCATCAACACAGAGGAAAGTATTTCTGCTTCTTGGTTGTCTGTTCAAAGACAAGATCTGAAGCAAAAGCCCACAAAAACACAGAAAATTGTCTGTCATTGTGTGTCACGAGTTCTATGTCAGCTCCAGCACGGTGGTGATTTGAGTGCTAAAATTCCTTCTAGGAATTCACCACAAAGGGAAAGCACCAAAACTGGGTGTGGAGGGATTAAAGGAGACTTAAAGACTGGAGGATGGCAAGGCTGAGCTCCTCAGCTCCTGCACTGTGTCCACCTTCCTGGTGTGGGGCAGTTGGGATCGGAGTGGACACAAACACTGTGCAAAGTTACACAGGACAGGGATTATCTTCAGATCCCTCAGCTGGATTTATGTGGATTTTTATGTGGATTTGCTTTGGGAGTATCCACTGGCACAGTGCACCACAAATAAAATACCCCAGAAATAAAAGGATTTGAGCTCAGTGTCCCCTTACAGAGAGAAATAAGGGAGGAATGGAAGGAGAGTGAGTGCCATAAAACCCTCTGGACCCAAACTTTGCTACCACAGGTTCTGCTTATGCTGTCACCAAGGAAATGCAAAGCACTCACTAGACACACACACAATACAAGAACACAGAGAACTCCTGTAACTGGGACCAGTTCTTAATTATAAACCAGATTTCAAGTTACCCTGTAATCAAACTGCACATCCATGTACTTCCCAAACCGACTGGAGTTGTCATTTCGAAGGGTTTTTGCATTTCCAAAGGCCTGAAACGAGAATGATCAGAGAAAAATCAATGAGTACCAAGTCAGATTATTTATAAACACTCGGGTGAAGCTGCCAGTTATTTATTTACAGCCAAGGATTTTCCTTCCTGGAAACCCAGAAGGAAACAGATTGCTCCCTGAATTCTAACGCTGATCTTTAAAAGCAGTGCAGATGGAACATCCTCTGAAAACACTTCCATCCCCCCTGCAAGCTGATTTTAATGCCAGTCCACTGCTGACAACATATGTCCTGTCTGACAGCCTTTTCCAAGCTTCCTCTGTCATCTCAGCCGCTTGTCACAGCTCGCTGCCAGAGGGGCTCTCCCTGCTGCTGGGAGCTCACCTTTCCCGAGATTCAGCACCCAGGGATATCTCAGGGCACTGCAGACAGCCAGGGCTGGACACTAGAGGACACCACAGCACCAGAAAATGAACCCATGAACGCCTTTCTGAGCTGCCCACTGGGATGTGCCCCTTTGCAGTGACCCAGAGCTCTTCCCACAGAAGAGGAAAAGCCAGAGGGCTTTCCCCACACCCCACCCATGCCACAACTGCTCCTGGTGGCCTGGAAAGGGCCATGCCAGGACTGCTTGGGCTGGGAATCGCAGCGGGATTCCCCAGTGCTGTGCCCACCACATTCCCTGGGCACGCTGTCACTGCCCGGTGGGGTCCCGCTGTCAGCAAAGGGGATCCCTGCCGGTGCCTCGGGGCCAGGATTCGCTGGAAGTACCTCCAGGACGGGGTTGGACTGCAGCAGCCGGTCCTTGACGGTCTCCACCTGCTGGCTGGCGGGGCAGGTGACAGCGTAGTACTGCAGGATCTTCTTGGTGGCCTCGGTTTTGCCGGCGCCGCTCTCGCCGGAGATGAGGATGCACTGGTCCTTCCTCTCGGTGCGCAGCGAGCGGTAGGAATTGTCTGCGATGGCGTAGCTGCGAGGGACAGCAGGGGTTAAAGGGTTTGCCTGTGAAATCCCGGCAGGGACATCCCCCAAAATAACCCCAGGCCATGGGCTGGGTGAGATCACACTGGTGACAACACAGGACAGCGCTGACACCTCTGGTCACACCTCAACCACCGAGACAGAGCGCTGACACAAATCCTCAACTTCTTTCAAACTGTTCTTTTGACTCTTTTTCTGACATTAAAAGGGAGAAGGTGACTAAATTGTGCAGATCAACTATCTTTGCTAAATATAAATGATCTCTCAACACTGGTCCCATGGGACAAACGTTTTACATTCAGGAAACGCCTTGTTCTCCACTGGTACTTATTCTTGCTTATCTTTGAAGTGATGGCACACTCAGAAGGCCACAACTGCGTTTTGCTGTCTGGGTGGCTCCAGAGCTTCTCTTGGATGGTGGGAAGAGCTGGAAAAGCCCTCTCAGACTAAGGAGCATCCTGCAGAATCCCTCTGCCACCCTCCACTGCCCCAAACACCAGGCACTTCCCCTGCCTGCACACAGAGCCTGGCCCTGCCCTTCTGCTTCCTCCTTTGCTGCTTTTCCTTTCCTTTCTGCCTTGCTGCCCGTGACAGAGCAGACAGGATCTCACACCCAGAGTCTCACACACTCCTACAACACCAGGGGATGAGTGACAATGGTGACAACTGTTCAGAGAGGAAAAGGACAACAGGCTCATATCAGACAACATTTGCAGCTCTGACATGTGATCAAGCAGATATCCTGTCTTCATACACCTGACAGCCTTTTAGTAGCCTGGCTTTTTTTAATTTTCTTTTTTTTTTTTTCAACTCTCCTGCTGTGCTATTAATTAGAAATAATCACACCAAAATAACAGCCGTGGCCTTCTCAAGTCTATTAATACTTGGTGCTAAGGCAACACCAACGAGCTCCCTTAGCAACACAACTCCACACTCACCCCACAAAACACATCACGTCCCTCTCTTCCCATCCAGATTCTGCCTCTGGAGTATTTTGGAAACAGCTGAATAAATGCAGATTTAATTTGGATTTGAAGCCGTGCCTCCGTGCCTTTATGGGGTGGCTGAAGGCCCCACGAGCTCCAGTCACGCACGGCACAGACAGAATCACTTCAATAAAGATGTTTATGGTCCCAATTTGCAGGCCATAAACAGGACAGGATGTGACAGATCTCTGGGAATATGCTGTGTTCCAAACCCACAGGGATAACTTTCCTCCTCTGAATCTGATGCACTTCCCAGAAAATCAGTGCTCAGACCTAGACTTGAACTATCTGACACTGGAATCTTGAAGTGTTTTGGCTTTCTAGAATCAGTTTAGAAGAGGAGAAAGAGGAAAAAAGACACCTGAGTTACTGGAAAAGGAGAAGCCCAGAGCACTACGCTGCAGATGGAGTGTTTTGGTGCTCCTCAGAGGATTTTTCAATGCATATATAATCAAATAATGCAATAAAATAATCAAATAATGCTATGGAACAGCAAAAAGAGTTTTAAAAAACTCTGTTTTCCCAGTGAGAGCAGCAGAATCCAGGACCACGGTTCTCCAGGGTTCACTTATGAGCTGCACATTTTACATCTTCTGAAGGGACTTGTTAAAAGGAGAAAGAAAGCCTAAGAAATAATCAGCTACACTGTGATTTAAGTGGAATTAAAGCACATCTGTCAGTAATTCATGCTATCCATCAGCATTGCCATCATCCTGTACCTACTGCACACTTAAAAATGGAGCCACAATCCCAAGGATTTTCCAGAGTCCCAAAATTCACATCTAAAGGCACAGAAGCCCTTCCCTGACCACAATCAAAGTGAACAGAGCAGGTTTGAATGCAGGGTTCTTCAGGTCTAATTCTCCCCCATATGGGATCACACAGTAAAAATCACATTTTTGTCCTAACAAATCCAACTTCAAGCACTGAGACTTTCCCAAGTAATGGTGTCTCTCCCCCTCTCTGTGCTTGCAGCACATTCTGGTTTGTTTACTCTCCTGGGCTGTGTGCCAGCAATAAGAAACAACCCAAATAGTTTGCTCAAAAATAATATCATTTACTCTTCCAAGATGTCTTAAAAAAAACCCCAACAAAACACAACACAACATAAAAAACCCTCCAAGAGGTGCTCAGAGTTTGGCCCTTGGTCCTGAAAAAACCCCGTTTCGAAGCCATGTGGCCTCAGCCCTCAGTCATCTTTTTCTTTCAGTCTGACGAAAAAATTCAAAACGCTTTCAAAAATAACTTTAAACCTCAAACTTTTTTTTTTTTTTTAATGGGAAATTGGGAATGCTCACCAGGCCAGACCATGTAAATAAATACATTCCTTGTTCCAACAGGCTGAGGGTAACTTAGCAACAAGGGAAATACCAGATAAATATTGGTCAGGCAGTAACAGCAGAGGTAGGAAAGAAACCCCCACACACCAGAAACTCTTTCCCCTACTTAGACTCAGAGCCCGGACACAGAGACCCCAAATAACCCTGGAACAATGAACTCCTGTCCTGCCAGGGCTGGGTAAGCAACTCTGTTCCTGCAGCCAGGAAGGAACCAACTCCCTTTCCAAATACTGCTCTTGCAAAGGCAACTCATCCTCTTCGGAGAGAGGAACAGGAATAGAAAGAGCCCTACACCACACCCTCCACAGGATCCTCTCTATCCCCAGGATTTTCAGGGCTGCAGCTGGGACAGGGAAAAGTCCTGTCTGCCCATTTTCACATGTCCCAGCTGGGTGGGGATGACACAACTTTGCCCTGGCACCCACTCACAGGTGAGGAGAAACTTCATAGAAGCTGACGCCGCGGTACCGCTCCATGTTCTGTTTGGTGTAGATTTCCAGTTCCTTGTAGGGGTTCACAGACACCAGCACAGAGCCAATGTAGGTCTGAAAAAGAGAACCAAAAGCAGGGAGGTCACAGAGGGTCTGGAGGCAGAGCTCAGGGGTCTCTGGAGGTTGGATACCCGTGCTGGTGTGCTGGGGATGTTCCTGAGGGCTCCCAAACAGGCCAAGGGTGTGAGGAGACCTCTTAGCTCTGGGAGGGAGACACTGCTGGAGTTGTGCCAGCCATGATATCCTTGCTGGGTAAACAGCACCTGAAAATGGTTTTAGGGCTTCTAACATGCCACAATAGTGGGTAATTTCTGATGTACAGCTAGGATCGAGTTCAGGTCTGGGGTTGGTGGAAGTGAGTGAATTCAGGAGACAGAAGAATGTGGTGAGAGCTGGATTTTCAGTGCTGTAAATGCCACCAGATCTCAACAGGAGCACTGCAGTGAGTGCCTACACCCATCAAATGACAACATCCCAGACTGGTCCTGCCACAAACACCGTGGCCTGTGGAAGCTGACACCAGCACCTCCAAACCCCACCGCACAGCAAAGCCGGGTTTGTCCCGTGCAGCAACCACACTCCAGGTCACTGACGGACACCCTGGTGCCTGTCCCTGGGCCACTCACATAGATCAGGTTCTCCTTGAAGCGTTTCCTCAGGTTTTCTATGAATGCAGCCTCGCTGGTGAAGTTTTCCAGCAGGACAAAGTCCTGCACCCCGACGCGGTCCCGGGCCGTCAGCGCGCTCTCCATGGTCAGCCGGATGCCGTTGGCTCCCAATCCCTGCAGCCAAAAGCACAGGGAAGTTGGGAGAGCTGTGGCTTTTCATGCAGTTCCCCCAGTCCACAAGAACCACAGTTATCCACGGATAACCAGGGATATTACAATAATCCCACTGCTGCTGCTGGAAACAGTGATTCCCAACACGTCATCAGTTGTCTGCTCTAATTGCTTTGAGGGAAGACAAGTTAGCATTAGGGAAAAATTACTGCTAAATTTCCAATAACTTTAAATCAATCAAGCAAACAAACATTTGATAAAGAGAATTAAACTTGGATTTCCCTTCCCAGGCATCCTTTAGCAGGAGGGAGACTGAAATGTGTTCTCTCCCCTCTCTCTGATTTCACAACAGGAAGCTGTTTCGAGGTAAGGAATCTTTTATGACTAATGATGATTCATCCCACAAGCAAACAGCTTCACGTTGCTGACCAATTAAAAAACTTTAACAAGGCACCCAATGGGAAAATTCTGAGAAAATTGAGAAGAAATGAGAAATGGGCATTTCTGCATCCCACACCACTGAATTTAGACTGTGACACCGACGTGCATCAAGAGACTCCTACCCCTGACCTTCTTGTAAAGGTTACATTTTCAAGGTGGGGTGGCTGAGACACAACCATCTGTGGAAAGCACTCATCTGCTGACTCCTGACTTCACTCTAAAGCAGGGAGGGGAAATGAGCACCCAGGGGTGACTCAGATGCTGCGTGCTGGGGAAATCTCTGCTCAGGGGACAGAGATGGAGAAGATGAGAGGCACCACAGAAAGCAGACAGGAGAGACAACGTGTGAAACCATCTGCCTCACACCTGCCTGCATTTCCTTTTCTTCTTGAACCCTTCTTACTTTGCAAACTGCTCACAGCAAGCACCCTTCTCTAAATCATTTCCCTAAAGCACTAAGTGATATTTTGGGATGTCGCACCAACTCCAGAGGGGTCTGTTCCCAAGCAGGCTCATGCACTAAGAGCAGTCCCAGAAACCCATCAGAAACTGGGAATGTCAGAGCCTGCATCCAGCCCCAAACCCTGCACAATGGTGTAGATGACTTTTACTGACTCACACAGTTCCTTTCTGCTCCTTCCCAAGATATAAAAGTGGTCAGAGCACAGGGACTGATGGTGTGCAGGGAAAAAAATAAACCCAGCCTTGCTCAGGAAGAAAATTTACCTGAAGTTTTGTTAAACAGTAATAAGGGCAAGACCCACTGAAATATCAATTTGGGTCCAAACAGGTGCAAATTCCCTCAGTCTGCAGTTGTTTTGACTCACCAATTTCTTGGTAAATGTTTGTTTTTGCTTTGGTAAATGATCAGTAAATGCAGTTTTGCCTATTTCTGCAAGTTCTAATTGGCTTCCTCCCTGTAAGCCTGGGCAGAAGTGATTGCCTGAAACCAACAGTTCTCAGATAGGAAAATTAGTTCCTTCTGGAAATCTCAAATCCAGACCCACTCTGATGGCTCAAACACCACAAAGAAACATCATTTGATTTCCTGTTTTATTTTTTCCAATTAGTCTCATGGTCTGGAAGGCCTGAGTTCTAAGCTTGGAAAGACCCAGTCTGGGAGGAATTCTGCAGACACTCTCATTAAATAATCTTTCTAAAATGGCCCAAATTTTCCAAGCCAAGTCCTTCACAGCTTCGGCAAAATGCTCTGCTGTCTTCTACCCTCTTTGCCAAGGAGAGGAGAAAAGGGATAACCCTTGGAGAAGGAAGGTGGTGAGATAAGGAAAGGAAAATAGAGATAAATCACATACAAATGAACTCCACCTAATAACTGGAATCCTTCTATCAGAGCAGTGCAGTCCTGAAGCAGGTCTTGGACAAGGTGATGAGAACAAAGGCAAAACCAAAAGAAAATAACTACTTTTCAAGTGGCTAAGTTTACAGCTACACTCCTAAAACACAGCCGCCTCAACAATGACTGAGGAGAAACTTCCAGCCTCGCACAGTTAATCCAAGTTTATATAATGCTGAAGACTTTCACAGAAAACGTCATTTAGCAGCTTCAGCAGCTCTTTCATCAGCCCCTCCCTGCGGGCCAGGACAAAGTGATCCCAGCTGTGCACATCCAGGAGAGGGAAGAGCCAATCCATCCCCCTTACAAGAGAGAAAATTGCACTCAACCTCCTCCTCTGGGACAGGCATTTAAGGCCAAGAACTTTCGGTTTCCTCCAGTTTTTGTCTCCTCATTCAAACTCCAACCTCTCGCCGTGAGAACAAAATAACGACCTCAAATTTGCAGTCAGCTTGAAACAAAACAAAAGCCAAACAACGCGACTGAAAGGGGCTTTTTGGCGATAATTAAATGTGACCGGAGGGTGATGCAGTCAGAGCCTCCAGAATATAAACTTTACTCAGTCTTGCACCCTCCCAAGACCAAGTTCAGTGCAAATATAAGCCAGAGCTGAGCAATAGGCACTTTTCCATGCCAGCATTTGCTCATTTGCTTTATTGCATATGGCCAAGTCTACCACCAGCTTCAAATGTCAGGGTTAACTGTTTCACTGCCACTGGCATCAACAGATGGACCATAAAAGGAGGTGAAAATAAACCCTTTTTGCAAAATGGAAACAGAAGAGTCATGCAGAAGGAAGGAAGTGGGGAGGGAAGACACTACGTAAGAAAATATAATCACAGTGATGACCATATGTTCCTACTGAATGATGAGTGTGGCAGTAAGGCGCTGAATAAATGAAAATAACTAAAATGTGGGTGATTTTCTGTTAGCAGGCAGACACCAGATCTGGTGGCTGTAAATTAATGCTAGGAAACCCAGTCTGGGGGGGTTAACTGTGGTACAGTGCAGCTAATTAACCATTAAAGCAGTTTGCCTGTGGCCCAGGACTTGTGCAGTAAACCAGACTGGAAATCTGACAGGGATTAAAAGGAACTCAGATTCTTTTATTGTTTTAATCCAGGTCATTTTCCCACACTGGTCCCACATGTAATGACAATCCCACAGCGATGGGGAACCACAGCAGGGCCAGGGAGGAGCCAGAATTCTGCAGCAGGGCCAGCTCCTGCTGCCTTTAAATATTGGCAAACAACCACCTAAGAGGCAGGCTGGGTTTAGCCTAAAGCTCAGCCCCAAATCCCTCCTCCAGGCTTTGCTGCCTCCCTGGCACAGCCTAACACCTCTAAACCAAACCAGTGCAACTCAATCAGCAAGACAAAGACCAGGAAAAAAGGATATGGTGGTTTTCTCTCCAGATTTTGAGCTGAATCACCTCCCTCTGGGATTGGGAGAGTGTCAGGCCCAGGAAAGGAGGAAAGGGAGCACAGGTGACCACTGAAAATAACTTATTTGGGTCAGCTCCACCACCTCCACCTTATAGGTGCCCTATAGGGATCAAAAGGAGCAACCGGCTGAGGATCCCGACCTTTGTAGGATGGAGACACCTAATGCCACACCCAGCACAGGCTGCAAACAGGGAATTGCAAAAATCTGAGCAATCTCCATGTGATCTCAGTGCCTGTGGGCTCAGGAGTGCCTGCGCCTCCTCTTCCATCCCCTGCTGAACCCACTGTCCTGAGGGTCACTCCAGAGTGCACAAACTGACTTCTGCCACCACGTTTCCCAAAGCCACCCCAAGGTGCAGTTTCCAGCGACTGATTCCCACAGTTTTAACCCACTCTTTGCTTTTAATGTCTTCTCCAGAGCCGTGAGCACAACAGTGGCTCAAGGCCAGGAAGGGAAAAACCACTCTGGAATGGTGGGGCCAGGCCAGTGCAATCACCACCACAGCACTGCTTCCACATGGCTTTTTCTTCCCCGGGATTAAATTTTGGGAAGGACATTCTGCTGGTGTAAATTGGTTGCTGAATGCAGCCTGCAGAGCCAGGTTTACATTGGCTGGGGTTCCAGCTTTTCTTTGTGTTCATACAAGAGTCAACAAGACCAGAAAATACCTCCAAGCTCCTGGGAGTACAAAACCACTCAAGACTGTACCAAGGAGTTTCCTAAACTGAACTGGGAAATCGCTGACATGGGATTGTGAAGGTGTAAACACATATTTTTCCTTTAAACTCTGCTTAATGCCAAAGCATGATAAAGTTTTTCCTCTGCTTAGGACATGGAGAACTAATACACCTCAGAAATGAAAAACAGGACCTTTTGCTCTGCGCAGCAAAATCCAAAGGATTTGAGTCAGCCAGGCTGAGCACGTTGGGGGAATTTGTGCTGGAAGATGGGAGGGCAACTCTGCCATGAGCACAGGGGTTTGGAGCTGATTTCGGATTTGTCCATCAGCTGCTCCATGGCCATGGAATACCCAGCATGGAGCAAGGACTTGATTTTCCCAGAGGGTACTGGAATGGTTGGTGCTGGCACAGCAAATCCAGACACACTGAGGGAACAGGCAGCACCAGCAACTCCCACTCCTTCCTGGAGCATCCATGAGAAAACACCCCGAGTTCTCAAAGTGAATGCTCTTTTATGGAGCAGGGAAACTCCATAACTGACCTAGAAAGGAAAGATACAACATAAACAGAATTTCTGCTTCACCATCTAAAAAAAATCTATCTTTCAATATTTTCTCCTGGCAATGTATTTTTAGAGATTGGGTTGTATCCACTCAGGAGACTCTCACTAGAACAACCCCAGGAAGTGGTTCCATCTGGGAAGAGGCAGGCACCTTTATCTTGGTATCAAGTGCAAGATGATTGATCTGCAGGCTCCAGGAATAGTCACAAAGCCGGGAACGGAAGAACAGGCCAGAACCAAATGCGAGTGGGAAGGGAAATTCAGATTAGATTCTGGAAGACAATGCAAGCCTGAACCAAGAACGAACTTCTTGTGGGGAGGTGGCAGCTAAAAAACATTTGTCTCGTGGATAGTTGGACATTCCTCACTGTCATGCCAAAGCTGCAGGAAGGAAAAAAAAATTCCTTTGATTTCTGCTCCATCCTACAGCCTGGGAAAGGGCTTGGATACAACGTGGGCCAGACAGCAGAGCAGACAAAAATCAACTGTTGTAACCAGGGCCTCAATTCCCAAGGTGCAGAATGGGAAAGCTCCTCTTGCCTTTTGCATGGAGAAAGAAATAATGAAGATGATGGACGTGGACCAGAATCAGGGATGCTGCCAGCAAATCCCTGACAGACTGAAGTGCAGCCACTCTGGATCCTCCTCCCTTCCTGGCACACTGAAAATCAGCTGCGCATTTTGGACACAACTCTCTCTGTTAGTCAACAGCTGGGTTGGAAAAAAAGTTCCTTGAGAGGCAGCTCCGTGTTTTCCATAAAAGTCCAACCACGTGGATTTGTCTGAAGCCACCTGAGCTGAGATAATAATTGAGAAAACACATATCTGGCTTGTTTAGTTTAAAAAAATTAAATAACAAAAGGAAATGTTTTGGTTTGCTTTTAATTATGTACGGCCAATTAAGCGATTTCCCAAAAGACCACTTGGGAAAATCAGAGCTGTCAGGTGGATGGGGATCAAAACCAGGTAACAACTCTGGTGACCCAGACCAGCAGAGTTGGAGGGAACAACTTGAACTTGCAGCTGCCACTCAAAGACCATTTCTTAGAATTACTTTTTATTTTTGCTTCTTTTAGACCAATACATCACCAACAATGGAATGTCTGGAGTCAGGGAGCTCAGAACTTGGTTCTCCCTCTGATACTTCCCATCCTAAACCAGATGGAAGGATGGAACTCCAGAATACACTATTCAAAAAAACCATTTTAAAGAAATAGAAATGCTATGCCCTTGACTAATTCTTGTAAAGTAATTACTTTGAAGTTTTCCGTACTTTGAATAGGGACAAATTGAAATACAGGTAATAAGCAGATAATATTATTTGTTCAATGTTTATAACATAATTATACCTTCTAGATTTTACTTTGTGGGGGGATGAGTAAGGAAACAAGCAATTAGCACTGATTTGAAGGACAGGAAAAATGTTTACCCTTAAGAGGAGTAATGATATTTCAATCAACAGGCTAAATATAAAAGGGCAGTAAGAAAAATGAACTAGGCAAACCAGAAAGATCACCAGGGCTGGAAAAGTAAATACACAGAATTTCTATATTTAGGGAGCTGACATTTTTGCTCCTGAACAGATGGCACAAGCTGCTGCTGGTTAAAAGATGTTGCTGGTGGCAGTTTGCTCAGGAGACCTGTGCCCACAGGCCTGGGCATCCCACAGCAGCTTCAGAGGACAAACAGATTGAAAAAAAGGCATTAAAAAAAGGCAAAACTTCAGCTTGCTGCCCCTTCAAGTGAGTTTTGATGCTGATTTCCACATCAGACTGAGCAGATGAAGGGTGGCAAAAACTCAGACATTGAGAGCCAGGGCCTGCGTGTGCCCCCTGTGCCCCATTCCCTGGGAATGCCCGGCCCCACTGCTGTCCCACTGCCAACCCCACTGCCAGCCCTTCCCCACCCCCCACACAACCCTCTCAGGCCCCCATGGCTCTGAGAGAGTCAGACTTTCCAAAGAGAGCTCCAGAGCATTCCCAGGGCATGCAGAGGGCACTTCCACACCCACAGGTCCCTCGGAGAACACGGAGCACCAGCCCAGACACCACCTCTGACAACCTTCCTCTGGGCACACAGCTGTGCAGAGGTGCTGGCCCCAGCACCCCTCATGCCAGCAGAAACAGCCCCTCAAACCCTGGCACCTCCACTTGCACAGGGGAGGACTCAGCAGGTCCTCCAAAAGCTCTGCCCTTCCCTTCATCACTCTCTCAGTGGTCAACACCAGAATATTTGGGCAAAGATGCAAGGATCTCTGGATACACCAGCCCCATGCTAACTCTTCTTCCACAGAGAATTGCTCAAATCTACAGATGTGACGTTTTCAGTCCTTCTCTTCCTAAATTTGGTCACTTTACCAATTAAAGCCTTGAGAATTCTTATCCACTCAAAAGCCCACACACTTTTTTATAACACTCCCTCATTCCTGACCTCAACATCTTCCAGAGTCAGTGAATTCCATGGCCCAATTATTCATTGTATTAAAACAATCTTTGCATCTCTTTGGCAACTTTTAGCTTAACTCAGTGTCCCTGTTCCCATGCTACAACACAGAAAAAGGAGCTCTGTGTTCTCTGTGGCATTGTTGTTATTTCTTTTTTCCTCCTCTCCTACTCATCTCTTTTTCCAGGTAACAATCCCAGTCCTCTCAATCTTTTGCCACCAACTCCTTCTCCCAAGTTTTGGGGTTGTCCTGCCGTGCAGGCGTTCTGGCTGCTGCTAAAACATGGGCAAAAGTTTTCCTACACTCAATACAGCCTGGAGGAACTGAGTGGCAATGAATCCCTAAGCAGGTACTTGCTGCCATTCCCTGGGATGGCAGAATGGAGACACAAACCCTGGGAAGGACAGGAGCAAAGCCCAGCTCCAGCACGGTCCCTCCACATCCTTGTGCCTAAGTGAAAGCTCCACCCTTTCTTCCCTCCTAAAGCAGAGCACAGCTTTCCCCCCTCTCTTCCCACTTTCTCAACTCCCACTTTGGCTTCCTCCTCCAAACAGGTATTCCCTGGATTTTTACCCAATCTCACCCCCTTTATAACTTCCCAACGAAGGGATCTTTCTCAAAGTATTTCACTTTGCTGCTGAAACCCTGAAAACGTTTCTCCTCTCTGCTGCTGAGAGCAGACTCACATCTGAAAGCTGCAAAGCCACCAAAGGAGTTAAATAAACCTTACCCCGCCTCTGAACTTCATCTCTGCCTCCCGCCAGCTCCCGCAGCACTTGCAGAGCCTTCGCTTACGCCGCTGCAAAAAGCAGCAATCTGAGGACAAGTTCTCTCTTCTGTCAGTTGCCTTATTTTTTTATTTTTTTTCATGGCATTTTCAGTGCAGTCAGAACTCCCTCCCTCCCACCAGCTCCTACTGGAGCATCTGGAGAGGGCGTTTTCCAAGGAGAAGGAGAACTCCCCTCCCAAGGAGGAGAGGCAGTCCCGGGGAAATCAGCTGCGCTCTGCCTGTGGAGTTCCCGCTGCCCAGTGACAGGGAAAAACGGAAAGAAAAGTAATCCCAGGCGCTGGAAAACCTGGGGCCGAGCCCAGCACACAAACCACAGCCAGCAGACAGGAAGAGATGAGCTCTGGGACAGCAGGTTATTGTCCTGGAGCAGCAGCATGGACAGGGCTCCCCAAACACAGCAAACACACAATCCCAGTCCTGGGACTGACAGTACACTTGGGATCACCCCCTCAGGAAATCAGAGGGCCATAAAGAGTCCAGGGTTGGATGCAGTTTGCCTTCACAAGGATTTAGAATCACAGAATGGTTTGGATTGGAAGGGACCTTAAATTTCACCTATTCCCAATTCCACCGAGCCCTGTCCAACCTGGCTCAGCAGTTTTTATTCCAGATTCATTGGGAGGCATCCAGCACCAAAACACCCACTTCACATGGAAGTTCTGAGGTCCTCATTACAAAATCACCTGCACTACCAAGAGCCTTCTACAGGACACAGTGAAGGCACTGCTGCCCTCAGTCCCCAGCCCTTGCAAACAGAAGTTGCACAATTTGCTGTCTCTGAGCTCATCAGTGTTCTGGACTTAAACAAAATTATTTATGGCCACAGCTACACCAAGAGTGTGAAACCCCCCGCCCCCTCATTTCCCACCCACCTCCCCAAGATAAGGGCATTATGACAAAAATACTGTACAGCCTGGGGGGGGGAAAGTGAAAGAACAAGACAAAATGGACACAAGCTGGAAGAAGGGAAATTCCAATTAGTTATTGGGAAATTTTTTTCCCAGTGAGTGCTGTCAAATACTGGAACAGGGGGCCCAAGAAGTTGTGAAACTCCATCCTTGGAGATATTTAAAACTCAACCAGACAATGCCTGAGCGACCTGATCTAAATTGGTCCTGCCTGGAAGTGAGGTTGGTCCAGAGATCTTCACAAGTTCTTTCCAATCTAAAATTATTCTATGATTTTATTAATTATTTTGTCCCTCAATGGACAAAGCTGTGCATCCATCCTCAAAGGAGTTATAGATAGTGCAAATAAAGATATAAATCTGTTACACAGGATGCCACCCTTCAGGTATCTCAGACAATTCACAATATGGGCTGTCAGGAAGATTCTGTAACCACTGAGCATGCAGAGCCATGGGATGATTCCCAAGCTCAGCTGCTGATGTTTCATGACTGGCACTATCTGCACTCAGCTGTGATTAAAGTGTTTTTTGTTTGTTTCATTTTTCCCCTTCTTATCAAAACACATCCTTCACAAATTCTGTTACAGGCAGGGTAAGGTCAAGCTCTGAAGTAAAAAGATTTAGAGCAAAAAGCTAAAAAGCTTCCACCTCCTCACAGAGGAGGCTATTTAAAAGCAAACACACGTAGCAGATGTTGTCAGTGGTTGGGTGCAGCACTCCCCTGTAATTAGCTGTGGCCCAAGGCAGAGATCCCAGAGATCCCGGCCGTGCTGGATGTCACTCGGCACAGGCAGAACGTGCCAAGGATTTGGGATGGAGCTTGGCTGCTGAGAGCACTGCAGTGCCACAGCTCCTCTGCCCTCTCAGCCTCCATTTTGAACGTTATTTGTGGTTCTTGCACAACTCTGCTTGGCAGGACTTTCATTCATTTCTTATCTCAGCTGGGTGAATTTTTAACGGCAGCAGCTTTAGGATGTGGTTCAGAGGAGGGTTTAGCTTTGGGCTGGCACTGAAGGAAATGGACACTACTCCAAGCCTCTCTCCTGTGCACAGGTAAGATCAGAGGTTATATAAGCTCCATTTCCCAAAATATAAACTCAATTTCCCAAAATATAAACTCCATTTCCCAAAATATAAACTCCATTTCCCAAACTGAACCACATTAGCCATTACTGAAACACAACAGTGAGCCCTGAGCCAGGAGTTTTCCAAGCATAATTAAAACTGTGGCCTGGCGGCTCTAATTGTTCAGGAGGAGAATGTCAGTGCTCCACCAGCACTCCTCAAACCAATCTAATTGTAACCAGAGTTAGGAAAACTCCTGTGACAGTTTTAAGCATTAGCAGAGTTATCTTCACATAAACAATCTCACCTTTCCCCTGGTTTACACCTCCTAACACTTCTCAGATCACATCTCATCACTGAAAATGCCACATAAGAGAAATACACAACAGCCCAACACCTAGAAGTACATTTTTTTACACATTTCCCTTGGTTTTTTTTCATGCAGGAGAACCCTTTTATTAATTTATTCACTGGAAAGACCTTTACTCAAAATGCTTTTTTTCTGCAGCCAAACTACTGCCCAACTTTTGCTGGCGAGGAAAACACTCCTACATGTGGGTTAGCCTAAATAAGGAGGGGGGAAAAAAAAAGTTGGAAAGCAGAGATAATTTTACTTTGTAAGATCTTGATCCTGGATTATGAAGGTGATAAAAGCAGACTCTTCCTTTCCAGCAGCAGAACCCAGCCCTTGTCTGTGATTTCTGCTGAGGATGGCTGGCAAGGTCTGGCTCACTACAACAGGCAACTACAGGCTGAGGGATGAATCAAGTTTTCCAGGCCTCACCAGTTAGAAGTGACTCATTTAAACCCTGGATTAGAGCACTGGGATTGCTCTGCTCGTTGCAGATAAGCAGCTGATTCCCTGCATACAATTTCACATTCAAAGCAAGGGGACTGGAAACCTTTCCTGTCAGCCCTGCTCCGACAGGCTCGCAGAGCCGAGCGTGACTTGCTAAGCTACACCCGCAAGCAGTGGCTCTGCTGAAAAAATAAAGAGTTTGGCCCCATGAAAACACCATTAGTGTTCCCCTCTGCTGTGCAGATTCCACTGCAAAATGTAAATCTGGAGGTATGAGATGCTGCCTTGGGTTTATGCTGTTCAAAAATCAATGTGGGTCGCATTTATGTTATTGCAAAAGGTGTCAAGTTCATCTGTCAGTGCATGTTTTCCTTCTGGATTTTTATAATATTCGTTATTTCTGCCTTGCAAAAGAACTACAGAATAAGACACATTCCATAATTAGAAAGCACTTGGCAAAAATACCATGGGAAAGAAACCACCCTAAACAGGCCAGGAATGTGAGAGCCCTTCCTCTCACAGGTCAGAGGAACGTCTTAATCAAAAAATAGAAATGTGTTTAACCTGTCACATGTGTCCTGCTGTACAGATTATCCTGATCTGAAACTGATTAAAATGCCTCACATTCCTAAAACACCCTATAGCAGAAACTGAGGGTTCTGAGGGACATTTGTCCCACTGCTTAGGAAAAACACCGTGTTCAGCAGGGGATGAACATTTGACTGCAGGATAATGATAAATCAATGCCCTGCCAAAGAGCCAAAGCTAAATATTGTAACAGGTTTGATAACAATGTAGAATTTCCTTCCCATACCATTAGTTCTGCTAAGAATTGTCTCTTTTCTACCCAGCTTTTGGATTAATGCATCTCCTCTTCCCCTTGCAAGAGTCAGGAACAGAGCATTGAACACAGGACATCACTGGAGACACAACATTCCTGCTCAGTTATGAAACTGCACACCTAAGAAGGGTTGAACCAAAAGCTCAAAAGGTTATACTCACTCAAAAGGTGGCTCAAGATGTAGAAAGTTCCTTCATTTTACTGCAAACTTCATGACATCACAAGTTGACTGAATTCCCCCATTCTGTGTGAAGGTGTTTGCAGGGTTACAGACAAAACCTTAAAAATAGTGAGGTGTGGCCAAAAGGGTTCAAAAATCAGAAGGCAAGGAATATTTAGATTATTATTTTGGATTCTAATTTATGCCTTGTAATGCCTAAAACTGTCAATACTGGTTTTGTTTGTTCCAAGAAAGCTTCGTCAGTGAGAACACCAAACTTCTTTTCTTCCCAAGCTCAGTCTTTCACAAATAAATAGGGGAAAAAAAAGGAATATTACAAAAAATGGAGATGCACAGGTCTCTTTGGATTCCTACACCTTCTCTGCCAGTGCTGTTCCCTGTTTTGATGCCCCTGGTGATGGATTAAAAAGCACATATGATGGGCTTGTATTTAGTTATGGCTCCCGCACACACACAATAATTCTGGCTCTGTGACGTGAGCGAAAACAGAAACTGGGTTAATCTAACAAATTAAGATAAATTTTCCTTGTTGTTGCTTTCTGCTGAACCAGTGAGACAGAAATGGCTGGCTGGCTTTGACAGTGGCCATCAGAACAAAGTCCCACTTTATAATTACCAGATGCCCTTAATGTGATGCCAGTTTGTCTCATGCCCGTGGCTGCTCCCGCTCGCTGCGGCCCTGTCAGGGTTTCCCTGATTTTACAAACACACTCTGATCCCAACAGCAATTGTTGCACTGACTCCAACAACAAAGTTTAAACCCAACAGTTAATTCCCTGTGATTGCTCTGGCCCTGGGGTGACACAATCATTTTAAGCAGCTCCCTGTGGCAGGGACAGGGTTCGGAGGGAGCTGGTAATACAAACAGCCTGACTCAGTTCAGCTGATGTGCATTCCTCCCGACTGACTTTCCAAACAGTCACTCCCAGTGGCAGGACCTACATCTTCCTTTTAAGGGGAAAAAATGTTTTCACAGGAAAAATTAAGTGTTCAAAGCCTGTGCATATCTCTGTGCTTCCAGTGACCAGTCTCGCCTTTAAAAACACGTTCTGTTGCACGCAGAACAAAAACTTCTCCTTCCTTAATTTAAAGTTGTTCCTCTTTTTTAACACAGCCATTGGCCGTCTGCCCATCCCTGGCACTCTCAGGTGAAACATCCTGGCACAATCACAAAACTTTTCACACAATCCAGCATGAAGCAGAGTTGGTTTTCCAAAGGAAGAACTGAATCTGAGTGAGGAAAACACAATGAAAAAGAACAGGGAATGCACAGGCTGCAGACAAAACTTTACAGCTCACACTGCTGACTGACAGTTCCTATTCCTTCACATTTCTCTTCCTGCATTTCTGAAAAGAGGCTCAGTGTTAGAAAGGGCTTAAGGCTGGAAAGCATATCACAACAAAAACTTCTTGTTCCATCCACACGAGATAAGGAACGAGTGAGCACTGGTGCTTCGCCTGCAAGTTAGATGAAGGAAACAGGATTTCCCTCTGCTACTCCCTGAGCAAGATCCCAAGGAAATGTTTCTAATAATAGGAAATTACTATATAAGGCCAGATCAGCACTAAACTGTTTGCAGTCTGGAGGAGAAGGATGTACAGGAATACTGAGGAGGGACACACCAGGCTGCTCACACATCAGGGGAAGGCAGCACATCCAGGGCTCCCCTCCACACAGAGGGACAGAATTTCACCTGTGACTCCTCTGCTGAGCAGGATCCTGTCCTACAGCCCAAAATAGCAACTAAAAGGACAAATTAGAGCTGCTTTGTCCTTCTATCATGCCCTTGCTTTTCTCCATGGCAGGAAAAAGCCAGGATAGACTTTTACACGTACAAAGTAACACCTGCAAAGCAAAGCTGAGCACACCTCAGACTGGGAAAGGGCAGGAAAAGACACAACCACATCCTAAAGCACAACATGGGCAGTGCTGATGCAGAGGGCAGGCTGAGAGCTCCCCTTCCTGCCCTTCAGATCCATGGAGCACAAGGTTGCTGCTATGTTTTATGAACTGGACAGTTCTCTTACTCATCTTAGTTTAAACAGCAAAGACGTTGGGCACCATTTAAGTTCATTTTTGCAGGATTCCCACAGAACTGCAGGAATTAATGTCTCCTAGGCCAAGAGTTTCAGCAGCTACAGGCAGCTGTGCACGTCCCAGCAGAGCTGCCAGAGGCACTGGTGTGGAGCTGTAGCTCCAACACACACTTTTCCCCATCCCTTCAGCACACACCAAACCTGCAAGCCCAGTTAAAGAACAGATTTTCCTCCTTCTTATACAAATGAAAGGGAGTTCCTACAACAATGCTCACAAAGGCCTTGTTTGGGTAAAGTGATAAAACTGGAACGTTTCCCTGTGATCCCCAGTGAGGGGAATCTTTCCATCTCTGCTGTCTTTGGATGAGGCCAGGAGCTCCCAGCTCCCAGTGCAGGGCAGCTTGCTGAGCAAACACAGTCTGACACTGCCACGGAAATGAGTACAATATAAATTGCTAGACAGATTTATCACCCAGAGTTTTGGTGGTTTTGTTTTTTTTCTCCCTGACAGCAAGAGATGTTTGTGACAAAATGTACAAACAATTCTGTATCTGTAGCCCTGCCACATCCGATGTCTCTTCCCTCAGCCCCTGCAGAATGACACAGCTTCCAGAGGAATGTGAGACCAAATCCCAGCAAAGGTTTTCCTGTCAGCTGGTGAGACCTCCTTGAGCTGCAGGGGTCAGTTTGCCACAGCAAATTTAGGCTGAGAGCCTTAAAAAAATAACCAACCCAGGCCACCCTTGTGAAAGAGTCATTGATGGTAAAGTTTGACAGCAGAACTCTCTCTACATCACAGCATCAGGAGCTTTACATCCCCATGAAAACGCAGCTGAGATTCCCAATTATTCCCAAATCCCTCCACTGTTCCACAGGATTCCTCCAGTGTCACCAGGATCTCAGCAGCTGCTTGTACCTGCCCCTTGTCCCCACAACACCTGGCCAGAAAAGGGTGTGCACTCAAAGCTTTCCAGGGCACACAGCAGTTCTGTGCCAAGAGGATGTCTCATGTTGGACTTTATCTTTAGGGACATCTTGATTTCTGAGGATTTTTAGACTGACCTTTAATTTTTGTCCTGTTAAATACTTCACATCCTTGGCTGCACAGCAAGGGGGAAAATGAGTGCAAGAAACAGGCAGGTTTTTCAGAGCTGGGAAACACAAGTGGTTATGACTCTTGAGAGAAAAACAGCTACAGAAAAGCAGTTATTTTAAATGCTCTTGTGCCTCTTTTCTCATGTAAGACTTGCTCCATAACAATTATAAAGCAATTCAGCAAGATGGCCTCTGCTGGTATGGTTTGTGGTCAGTGGTATCTGGAAGTTAAATTTGGAAAAACATTTTTGGGAACGAGCTCCCTGTGGATTTCAGTCAGTACAAAGTTTCAGCTGTAAGCCTGGACCCTAACACTGTTGTATTCCCTGTTTATTTTTCATACCAGCTCCAAGGATGCAGTCACTAAGTTGTTTGCTCAGTTTCAAAGTCAGGTCCAGGAGAAAGAAGATATTTGTCTTGGCTCTAAAAAGTGAGAAGAATCACAGGTATGAGACTGAGAGTCTGAAAGCAGAGTTCAAGCACCCCTATTAATGCTCTATTGACAGGATCCCAAGCCTCCCCTGTGCCCCCAATGATTGCAAAATTCTTCTCTAAATACAGGATTTGTCTCTTTAGAACTGCCAGTACTAAAACAGAATGTTTAAGTTGCTTTATTTTCTTTAGTTGGTTAAATCTGAAACCTAAGGAAGGCTACCTGAAAGACATTGTTCTTAACTGTGCCAACACACATCATTTTACAGAAATCCAAATACCAAATCCAAATACTATATCAGATTGCTTTATAGGAAACAATTCAACTTGACTGACCTCTCCTGTCATTTTCTCTTTTAATTGACAACTTTCACCAATGTAGCTTTGCATTGAAACAAACCACACCCAAAATCAGATCATTGGTACAGTGAAAAACAGTTTAAAAAGGAAATACCTTCCTCCAAAACAGCCAAATGAAATTGTTTCTTTTAAGGCAGCACAGAGCTTTTCCTTTTCATAAAGCTTGAATAAAGCTATCGTGGAATTCCTAATTTGTTTTCAAAGCCATGAACTTTTCTGTTATGTGGAGACTGGAGCATAGGTAATATCTAGATTTTATGAGTATATTCAAGCTTCCAAAGTCAGAAGAATAAAGGTCAAATGACTAAAGCTTTCCTGAAAAGCACAGGAGAGAGGCTCACATGTGGAACATATTTCTTTAAATTTGGATTTTTTTTATGAACTCGTTTGCACACGAGTGATGTCCCAACACATAACTAACCCTGCTCCTCTCTAGTGTTACTGCAAGAGCAAAATCCCTTAGTATGGACAGTTTACAGTAGGATAAAGATGTTTATATCAGTGTAATATCTGGGATATCAGTATCATTTGTACCCAAAATACAGGGATATGTTGCTATGAGCAACAACTTGTGTTGGTACAATTGCATCTGCCATAGGTTTGTTCCATGCAATACCCATAAGTTCTTTAGGGAAAAAAGCCAAGTCAGCACCCTGCAAGTGTTGGTGACACCTGGGAGTAACAAGTTCTTATTTTCCTTCTGGGTGTGACCCTACTCTAAAGCAAACAATTCTGCAGTAAACTTCAAGTTCCCAAGCGGAGTTAAGTTCTGTGAGCACATTCAATGCTCTGGACATTCAAACAAGTGGAGCAGTTTCTAATTTGATGATTTATAAGTGAAGAGTTTACAGGCACAATTTGTACTTCCACCACCACTTTTTTTTTTCTTTTTTTTTTTTTTTTCTCTCTCTCTCCTCTTTTCCAAACTGACTTTGTTGGCCTAAGGCAGGCAGTTATTTTGGGGCAGTGAAAAGTTATAAATAAGTTCTAACAAAACTATTAGTGACACACATGATACTGAACTTCTTTCAAACCCTCCTCTGTAAAGGAACAAAGAGCACTTTACATTGATTGTGATGGCACAAGCCCCCTAGGAAAAGTTTAAGGAAAGAGTTTCAACAACTAGATGATGAACCCAAAATAAGACTATTGGATGAGCTGTAGAAATTCCAGACTGTGCTCAAAGGAAGGGCCTGAGCAGCTTCCAGAGGCAGAGGGCAGGAGAGGAGCCAGGCAGTGAGACTGGCCCTGGCAGCGTGTCAGGCTCAGGGCTGGCAGCTGAGCTGAGCACGTGGGAGATGATATTGCAGCTGATGTCTGAGCTGCTTCCCTTTCCCCTGCCTGCTCTGCTCCTGCTGAAAAGGAGGGGAAAAGCCACCAGATGAAGGGTGTTGGCTGAGGTAATTTTCTGATTGCTCTGCCAGTGCTCCAAAGGGCCCGCGGTGAACAGGCTTTAATGGTTTGGTGAATCTTTTTTATCCCAAAATAGATTTATCATCACTTAACATCCACAGGGAACGATGAGTTGCCATCATGGTGGCAGAAGTGTTGTAGGCTGCCTGGAAAATACAGGCATCATTTCAGAAGGCTATCCCACCTTCACCTGCATCAGCTTGCACTTAAACAATCCAGAATATTGTTTTCCAAACTGACATTCCTGTTGGATCAAAACCACCTTAAATCAAGGGGGTTTTTAATGTAAAAGAAGTAGTAATGACATTGCTGTTAAAAAATAAATCTATTATTGGCTTGCAACTTAGCCCCCTTTGGATTGTAAGGAATATCTCATCTCCAAGACAGTTTCAACTCCCTGCTCACTCAGAACTACACTGTCCTGCTCTCTGCATTTTCAAAATTTTTTGCATTATCAGAGACATCAGTTTAATCAGAAACAAAGACACTAAAGAACGACCAAGGAGTCCATCCCTTTGTGGTTCTCAGGAATGCATGTTCCACATCTGGATAAACATGGGTCTGTGCAGAGAATGGAAACATTCATTCCCCAGCTGTGGTTAGGTCCAAACCCTTTTTCTTTCTCTGTCTGATTTACTCCTAGTCCTGCACTGGGTGGTTGCAAAACTGCACAAACCCCACTGAGGCCAACACAACAGGCAGTCACAGGCCCAGGAATCTTCCTCATGACCCTTTGCACCTACTTTATAAACAAAACCTTCTTTGGGGCTGTGAGCTCCAACTCACAGGAGAGATCCTGAAGGAATTGACAGTTGTGACATTACAGAAATGCCAGCTGTCCCACAGCATCCCTCAGAAGATGAGAACTGGCACTCCTAAGTGCAGGAGAGAGGAAAGGGGAAGCATCATCCTGCTGGAAATGCATGGATTTGGAGATTTCATGGGAGTTGGGTGTCTTTACATCCTCTGCTCTGATGCTCTGTGAGGAAAGCCCACCGTCCATGGCAGCCAGGACCACAACAGGAACTGTCTGAAGGCCCATCCCACTGGGAAGGAAACACTTTTTTCCCTCTGATTTGACAGGTATAGGTCCTGGAGGTCCTCTTGGAGAGATCAAGGACCTCCCCTTGGGGAGATGCTGCAGGACCATGAGGGGATCTTAGCTCTAACCTGAAAGAAGGATCCAACAGTCTCAAGAATAGGTATTTCACATAGAAAAGTCAACATTTCTAATTAACCCCCACCATGTAAGAAATACATATAAACCACAGGCAGCAGCTTTGCTTCATTAGCCTCAATTTTCTGTTTTAACAACTCTCATAATGCCAGGGCAGCAGCATCTGCTGTTACAGCAACAACAGGAGCCCATCCTTCATCACTCTCCAACAATGAGAGGAGGCTGCAAAAAGCTGAGAGCTGATACAATGTGCAGGGCAAGCCCTAAATTAACCCTGCCTGGCCAAGGTCAGTGCTCTGCCCTCAGCTTTAGTGGTGTTGGAATGTACCTGTGGCAGGAAAAAAGGTTAAGCTCTTTTACATTACCTAAAGGAAAGCTTCAATATTTGAGGGTTTATTTCAGGAGCTGTTGTTTGCACGGCTGAAGTAGAAAAACAGAGACACAGGGAAGTTCATCACTGTAAATTATTGATCTGCTGCTTTCTAGACACTGAAACTGGTAATTAAACAAATGGTAAAAGATACTTCATCAATTATAGAGGTGCCACTTTAAATTACACTTGCTCCAGGATGAATAAAACACAGAGGTTAAATGCTTTGGGTACTTCATGCCTGCTTCTGGTTCAAAACCCTCACTGCAGCAACTATTCTAATTCTCACATCCTGCTGCTCCAGAGCTGTGTGCTCTGTATCAAGCTTCATAAAGGGAAATCAGAGCTTTTGTTTCCAAGTCTTATTTCACACAATGTCCAGAAAGCACAGCCCCATGGTCAGGAGAGAGCATTTGGAGCAGACACCATTGGGATTCCTTTTCTGCTCAATAGGGTTGGTGACATGGCCGTAAGTCAAGGCCCTTTGGTAACAGCCCTCCCGCAAAAATCAGACAAAAAAAGAGAGTTTTGTCTGCTACCAGCGACTTATGCAATCTGTGAAGTGCTGGGCAGACTTTTGACACTGGCCTTATGGTTTTCAGAAGCTATAGACATCTGCACACCCACCACAACCTAAAATAAAGCTGCTTCTGAAGCAATATGATGATGACATCAAAGATGCCCTTTTAAGCAGAAATCATGTAACAACCACGATGATGACTCAAATTTGATTTATGATAATTTTTTGTATGAGGGTGCACACCTTACTGCATCAAGCTTAAGGTTATCTCATTTCACATGTTAAATATATGAATGTAAAAGTACACTTGCTCTAACACTGATGTTGAAACAAAAAACAGCAATCAAAGAAGAGCTTGGCCATCTTGCAATTGCTGGCACAGGTTCTCTAGAACCATTATTGCATCTCTCAAACAGGTTTCACCCTGGGAAAAGCATTTAGTGAAGGCTGAGTTCATCAACTGATTGAGATAGGCCAGGGAATATGAATATTCCAGGTTCAAGGCTGCAAATGCAGCAGGAGCAGCTGGCTTAAAGGCACATGCAAAACAACCCTAACAGGTGGACACAGCTGGCATCCCTCATGGAGCAGTGAGGCAACAACGCTGGGAGGCAACAGCAGGGAAACAGCGGCTGCTGCTGGAGCCAGGACAATCCTGGAAGTCAAAGAACTTGTCATGGAGAAGTGGGGCCAGAGTGAAGGTGGGAGTTCAGAGAGGGAAGAGAGGCCGAGGTGAAGAACCATCAGAATATGCTGTGGAAGCTGGAGATGATGGAAAGCTGCCAGCTTTCAGCTGATGGAAATAGCCCGAGTGGGAGATGAAGACTGGACCGTAGGATTTTTGTGGGGGAAAGAACACCAGTGCTTGGTAGAGGGACAAGAGAATCAAAGGCTGAGCTGACTCTTCCTTCCCACTGCTCCCCAGATAATGAGGCTGAAGCACAAGGAGAGCAAGCTCTGCTGTGGGCCCGGTGCCAAGTGCTTTGTGAAGTGTTCCCTGCCTGTTCTGAGGAGAGTTACACAAGGTAAGGCTTTATTCATAAGCGCCTGATGGATCCTGTGTGTGCAACAGCTCCTACCAGCAGAGCAGTGTTTGTGGGAAATGTTAGGAAGAGTGTCTAAGAGAGATAAAGCCTTTGAGCTGCAGACGAAGCTGCCAGCCCTCATTTCCAGCTTGTCAGAGCAAGTCCTTCTTGAAGTCAGCAGCCTGGAATGAAGAGAATCTGGCATTTGTGCATGGATGTATGGCTCAGACAGCCAGGGCGGAGCGGCTGGCTTTAATCAGACTTTCCACAGGGGAGGGGGGTGGGAGTGGCAAAGCACAGTGAGTGATGGGCGTTATCTGCTATACATCCACAGATTTCTCTCCTCCGACTTTGGATCTCAAGCCTGACCTCCCTTCCTGCTTCCCCCAGCCCCTAGAGCAGGAGGGGAAGGGCCATACAGGACTGGAATCTGAGAGTCCTTCGCATTCTCGGGATTCCTGGTGTGTGTGAGAGGCAGCACACACTTGTCTGGTGAGCTGACAAATTCCACAACAGCTGATGGGACCCAGGAGTAGCTGCAGGCAGGTAGCTGCAAAGCTAAACCCCAGTATTCCAAAATTCATTTATCCAAGTGCTAACCCACTCCAGCTCACCTGCTGGGCGACAGCTGGTTGTGAAGCCTCTTCACCCACAGTGCTGGTGAGGCATCAAAAAGGAGCAAAGCTCGAAAACATTTTAATCCAGCTGCCCACTACAGCATAAGGAATTCCAGTGCAAACCACTTTTGGTTGTTTTCTACCCTCACAATGAGGCTACAGTCCACCACATCACACAGAGCTTCAATTCCATCTAGAAATAGCCCCTTGAGATCTCTGTTGCAGGATGGCATTCTGAAATCGTGTTTCCTTGTGTGCCACTGCTGGTGGTGACAGCAACAAATTGCAGCAACCTGCACGTATGCCCGGAGTGGGCACAGAGCCAGATCCGACCTCTCGCACGCAAGGTTTTGGCAGCAGAATTAATTCCTTCTCCCTTACCCTTTCTGCCTGTGTCACTCACGTCATGCTCAGATACCACAAGACAGTAACCTTGTCCTACTGCACCCCACAAATGCCTTGTTAGAGTCCCACAGGGCTCAAAGGTCCTTTGGATCTTTACACCTGGTGAAAAGCAGGGCAAAAGTGGGAATCCCTGCACCCTCACTTGGGTAAGGTGTCCTCCCTCCAGACCCTCGGTGCACTGGCTCTCCCACCCTCCTTCCATGGAAAACAACGCTCTGGGAAGGGGCAGAGGGCAAAATATTCCAGATACCAGTGCTCAGCTGGACCCCTCTGCTCCCTGCTTTGGATCCGAGCCACTCTAAGGATGCTTTGGCAAGAGGCAGAATAGAAACCAGATTTTCCTGGCTCTGTGTCCAAGCGTGTGCACCCTGGCAGGATTTATCAGTGCCTCTCTCTACCTGATCTGATAGCACATTAAAGGGCACCAGCAGTGCAGGACTCCACGGGCAGGGGTTCCTGCACTGCTCAGGAGCTGGAGCTGTTAGAGCCTGGGAATGCTCATTAGGAGCAGTGGAGTGGAGATCGTCTGTTCTGTTTGTAAACCTCGATAAAGCCAACATTTAGAAAACAACTAATTACCATTTATGTTCCAAACAGCTGGCCTAGCTCCACATCCCCATGCTGGGAGGTTTTAGTGCCAATCAGCCCACACATCAGAGCACAAAAGTCCCCCAGTGTGACTGCAGAATCTTCTAGCAAACAAACTTCTCACTAGCACCGACTTCAAGGATCAAAACACAGCAGTGTAAGAATAGAACAGCCACACAAGCCATCGTTCCGACATCATTACATTACAGACACTTGTCCAAGGTGAAAAGGGCACAGAGAGTGTCCTCTGAGGTGCCAGAGGGCAGTCCCAGGCTGTTGTCAGCTGGCCTTCTCCCCTCTCTGGACTGGCACTAAGATCCATTCAGCTCAGTGACCACACAGTTCAGGGAACCAAACAAACAGAAAATGTTGTTTTCTTCATCATTGCTCTGCCAGCTGTGTTTCAAAGGGTTAACCAAAAGGGTCAAATGCATGCAAGTACCAGGCAGGGAGTGGAGAACTACAGTGAAACCAATTTAAGTTGGTGTAGTGAAAGGTGGAACAAGATGATCTTTAAGGTCCCCTTCCAACCCAGACCATTCTATGATTTTAAATAGAACTGATATCAGTACAAGCTTATCTTAGATACTGGGGGAATACACCCTAAAGAAAGGGCATTTCATTGAAGTGACGTGGCTGAGGCTCCAAGACTCTCTGGCTGCTTGTTCATCCCCTCCCCTCTGCACACACTCATGCCTTGAGCACTGAAATCCTGGAGAAATGATGCATGGATGGTATCAGCCCCAGCAGCCCCGGGGACAAGCCCAGGAATGCCACCAGGGGCTGCAGCCTGTCAGCTGCAGTGCTCCAGGAGCAGGGGAGCAGCACCATAAATCACCCAACCTGATGTGGGGATCCGTGTCCCAGCACTGCTCTGCTACTCCACAAGATTGCAAAATCTGACACTTAGGAACGAGGGCTGATGCTGCTGGATTTTGGTTGCCAGCACACCAGCTCACTTCACACACTCATCACAGAGCCATTTATCGACCCAAATGAACCTTCCCATCCCCTATCAGTCCACAAATGTCAATCCAGCCCACACTAAACACTGATTGATTTTCTACTCTAACGAGCACCGTGTCACATTTGTGTTAACTACTCATCAGTTCAGATAAGTGGTTTGCAATTAAGATAATTTGAGACCGGTGGAAGTGTGGCCTGAAAAGCACTTTCAAGAGTTCAGCACAGAGAAATTCACTGCTCAGAACAGGCAGCCAGGTACCAAGCTGACAGCTACTTTTAGATCTTTACACCAGAATTTACCTTTCCAAAATAAAAAGTTTTGTCACAAGCTAATTTTTCCTTAGAAGGCAATAGCTTGCTTGTACAAAGATTTCTTTCCAGAATGTGTACACTCACCCTGCAGCAACACTGATTTTCTTCCTCTCAGGTGACACCACAATCCTTTCACAGGTGCTCCCTATTCTGATGGCAGGCAAGCAGCATTCCAGCAAAACTGCACTCAGTGACAGCCAACTAAACTGAAGCCTCCAGAAAAAAATAAACAGTTGCAGGAGAGCAGCTTTGGAGTTCCATGGCCGTGAGCCTGGACATAGTTCACATTCTCATCCTACACGGAGCCACTTTGTGGAATTTTCCTCCCAGTGCAAGTGGTTTGGATCCCAGCAGCTGCCAGTTAAACGCATTCAGGTTACAACTGGAACTCCCCTGTCCCCACCTAGATCCGGAAACTTCAGAGCAGACACTTGGCAACCGGTCAGGTTTCAGTTTGAAGAGCCAGAGATCAAGCAGCCTCCTTGCACAGTGTGAGGGTTTTTTTGCATAGAGAACACCACATCTCTTGCAACATTTCCTCTTCACATGGAGCCCTCATGACCAGTCTGCCAGAGCAGCAGGGAAGTCCTCACTCCCTCCCAACACTCACTACCTGCCAGGCTGCCAGCACCAGCCATGCCCTGGTTTTGTCTCCAGGAAAAGCAGCTCATTGGGTTTTTTTTGCTCTTTCCTTTATGCTTCTTCCTGGTATCAAGACACAAATACCTCAAATCAGATTAGGTTCTACTTGAGTCAAATAACATCTGAAAGCTTTACCCTAATATGTAAATGGCTCATAACCATCAGCCCATGTGTTCTTTGATTATATCAGGCAAAGAGAAAAGACACCGTGCTTCATCATTATGTTGTTTTTTTAAAAGTTCTAAGGGACTTTAACACACCTGGTTTGGAAATACTTTTTGAATGTGCATAAATTATCCCAAATTCCTCCTAGCTTTCTCAAATCCTAGCAAAAGCAGTCATGACAGTGCTGTTTCTTCCGTGGGTTGAGGAGACACCTCTTTGGTGACCTTAAAGGACAATATTTTAAGGTATTGAAGTGACAGGCAGCACTGCAGCTCACCTGCACTACTTTTACAATCAAGATTCAAACAATTTACGGAGATGCTTTCTGTTGGAAACCAAATTTTTAAGTGCTGAAACTCAGCACCAACTGAAGCAATACAAGAGCCAAGACAATGGGAATTTGTCCCCAGGTTATTCCATAAAGCTGGACTTTAATTTTCTTCAGCTGAATAGTCTGTGGGTCCACTTCTTCAGGAGGATGTGGGGTCAAACAAAGCAAAATGAGATCAATCAGATCTCTGATATGGGCTTATTTTGGCCTCACAACGTTTTCTGCCTCCCACTCATCTTTATCTCTATCAAACTTTTCCAGCCTCCACTCTTTGGCCTCTCCTTTCCTTGCTGACCTCCCCTCACCATTTTGACCTCCCACTCCTTTTCAGTTTCTGCTTTTCTTATTGGTCTCCCACCCTTTTTTCAGCCTCCACTTTTCCTTTTGGCTTCCCACAGGTTTTCAGCCTCTGGTTTTCTCTCACACTCCCACCCCTTCAGCCAGCACAGAATATTCAAACCTCCTAAAGGTTATGAATTTGTAAATTCCCTTTCCAAACAACCATGTTTCACCTTGATATGTGCATCCATACTTCTTTTACATCCCAACTGACCAGAAAAAACCCATGTCCATCCTGACATGTTGCAGTCAGAACAACTTTGGTTTATTCCCAAGGAAACACGGTGGCTCTCTCAGTAATTCCAATCCTGCTGGGATTATCACAACAATGTACACTTGTGTTAATGGAAGTATAAAAGTAAAACATGAGAATTTCTGGGATGGTAAAAATTGGGTGCTCTAAGCTTTGCTGATGGCTGCATAAACTGTTGTTCCCAGGTCTGAAGAGAAGATCAGCAAAATTAAATATTATCTGTGTTCCCACAGAGTTGGGCACACACAAAAACACACTCTGTGCTTCTCTGCAGAACTTGCTTTTGATTCCCTCCCCCACTTTTAAGAGCAAACAAATCCATGCACAAATAAAATGAGGATTTTGCAAGTCACATATTTTGTATTCACCTTCATTTTCACACGAGACAAAAATTTTCCTTTCTATTTTCCAACAAAATCGTGCCCAAAAAAGCTTGTGATTTTGGGAAAAATCAAAAATAAACTTTTTGAATACACTATTTAAAATGAAGCACTTGGTTTACTTGATAAATGTGATGGGTGCTCTGCTGGTTGTTGCACTTGGCATTGTTTGTTCAGTATCCCAGAACCAACCAGGGACACAAACCCTGGCTGTTGTTAAAACCTGCAGTGGGTGGGGAGGGAAGTTTCCTGTAAAATCTGTGAGAAAACTCCACGCTAACACAGAACAGCAGATAATGAGTCAGGAAAAGGCAGAAAAGCTCACAACTGAACTCCAGTGCTCACTCAGATGAGGCAAAAGAAACATCTGTTTTACTGTCTGAGTTCCAGTTCTTTCAGAGAGAGAATTCCTGGCTTCCTGGTTCAAAGGTGTGGCTTTCCCTCCCAAGAAGCACAAGAGGCAATTTCAAACAGACTCCAAAAGTCCTAAGATTGGAAGACAACCTGTTATTTAAAACAACAAGATGTGTGGACACAGAACAAGGCTTCCTGGTCTCTAATTTGGAAGGTTCAATAAAACTCTAGAAAAGCCCAAGACTAATTTGTGCAATAATCTTCCCTCTCTCCAAACCACACCAGCTTTTACTGCAGATCAAAACCTGAGCTGCAGAAGCACCATTTGTAATGCAGCGCTGTGTGGTGTTGCAAATATGCACCAGGTTTTGTTTCTTCCAAAATGTTGATTATAGTGTACAGCCTTGTAAAGCACAGAACTGAATATTTTAGTTATTAAACTTCGCAAACAAGTCTGGCTGTTGAAAGTCATTTCCCTGAGTAAACAATGACTCAGTGTGGGCTGTATAATGTACAAGTTATTAGTTACTGTTAGTGAGTTTAAAAAACCCCAACTCTATACAAAGGCCTGTTTCAGAATGGAAAATAGTTTTCCTCCTACTTCTATAGTCCCAGTTATATTGTTTCAGTGGAATTTAATTTTCTAAAAAGCTAAACAGATCACTATCTCTTCATTATATAATTGGACATTGACTTAACTGGACCCTTCAGCCATGAACAATATGTGCAGAGTGAAAGCTGAGTTTACCCTTTTTTCTGTTCTCAGTTTGTCATTAGAAAGCTGAAGTAAAGATGATTCTTTCCTGGACAGGAATATCCCATCCAGAGCAGGCAGCAGGTGGCAATGCAAACAGACATAAAGACAACCATAAAATATTGAGGATATAGTAATGAAGAAAAATGCAATTGCAAGCTCAATAAAATCCTCTGACAAACACTGCTCCCTAGTTGAATTACAGCTCCTTCCATAATCCTCCTCTTCATTAGCAAAATGGCCAAATACACCTGGTGATTGTCAGCTGGCAGAAGGCACCAGGTTCACTCTGCCTAATGAAACTCAGCTGCTAAGGCACAAAGATTTCCCTGCAGCCTTAAACCCACTCCAAAGGCTGTTTTCCAGGTTCCAGCGTGCACTGTCTTAGATTAGGAACACATCTCTCTGTTACCTTTTGCAAGGGTTAAATCTCTGGTCAGATACAAGAACACTAAGAGGAAATACAGAGTTAAATCACAGAATATCCTGAGCTGGAGGGACCCACAGGGATCATCCATTCCAACCCCTGGCCCTGCACAGACACCCCAACAATCCCACCCTGTGCATCCCTGCGAGGGTTGTCCAAACGCTCCTGCAGCTCTGGCAGCCTCGGGGCCGTGCCCATTCCCTGGGGAGCCTGGGCAGTGCCCAGCACCCTCTGGGCGAAGAACCTTTCCCTGATATCCAACCTAAACCTCCCCTGGCACAGCTCCAGCTGTCCCCTCCTCCTGTTGCTGGTCACAGAGCAGAGGTTGGTGCTGCCCCTCGTGAGGAAGCTGCAGCCCCCAATGAGGTCTGACCTCAGTCTCCTCTTCTCCAGGCTGAACAAACCAAGTGACCGCAGCTGCTCTTTATAGGACTTCCCCTCTAGACCTTTCATCATCTTCGTAGCAAACTCTGCGGTGAAATTTTACTAGAAAAGTGCCTTCAAAAGAAATGACCAAAATAAATTTGAATGCACAGCTCTAGCTTGTAGAGCCCAGCCTGCAGGCTGAGTGCCATCACAGCTGTGTCACAGGGGACTTTTCAGTCATTCATGGACTCTCCATTTCCTGGCAAATATCACAACACATTTTGACACGACATTCTTCACCACCAGCAGTGACACTGCCCATTCAGTGACAAAGCTTTGAGTGACTGCAGCCTGCTGTACCTCCCAGCCCTGAGACCTCACTGCCCACAAGGCAAACGCTGCAGCACTCCAAAAGTACTGCCAAAATGTCAAATTCTACGTCCATTTATTATCAGCTGCTGAACTGAATCACAGGAAGGGTGGTGGCCAGGCTGGCCCAAGGTCACCACACCGGTTAAAGGGCTGAGAGTGTCCCAGGGAAGCTGGACATTGGCACCTGACCAAGTGCTTTCCTAAAGAAAAAAGCTGCCAGGGAGAGCTATCCATGCATGCATGAATGCCACAGGAGCTCTAAATACTAACCTTTACTGCCTTCCAGTACAGGAATTTAATACAGAACAGACTACACTGGAGATATATGGCAACAGAAAAGGTACTGGCCCTGCTGTTCCTTGCTGTTTAAATGTTTAAATATTTAAATAAGGCAGGGCAGGGCTGTAAGGAACATTCCCACCCCCACAGAACATGACTCAGTTGCAACAAATTACTTGAGATTTGTCCACTCCAAACCTTCTGCCATAACAAGCTTTGTTAGCCTCTCACATTTACTTGTGCTGCCTGTTTGTATCTTTATTAATGCTTTCTGGGAAGAGCCGGCCACCCACCCCACTAATACATCAACAAGAAATATGCAGAGGAGGGCACAAAGTACAAAGCAGGATATTTTCCAGCAGAGAGATCCCTGAATTCAGGCACAGCAAGGCACAGCACAAGTGGCTCCCTCCGGGCAGAAGAAGAACTGTGTTACAATCTCCGAGGAAGACAAGGCATGCAAACCTCACCCGCTGGAGGTGACAGCAGGTTGGCTGTATGGTTTTTGTAGAAGCCAGGGATAGCAATCCTAGGCAAAGCCAACCACATCACTCAGGAGCTGGTTACACAGCAGTAAAGCAGCGTTTAACACAGGAAAAACCCTGACAGGAGACACACACATGCCGTAATTGCAATCATTTTATGCCAGCACAAAGTGCCCACCTGATGCCAGCCTTTCCTGCCTCTGTGCAGATGTTGCTGTGCTCACACAGAGAGCTGGGCTGGGAAACTGCTCCACACAAATCTCCTGTTTGTTTGGCCTGCTCCGTGCTGATTTGGATCAGTTCTCAGCAGTTAACCACGTTTGACCGCCGCTGATAGAGGGAACCCAAAGCACAATACAAGTGGTTTTCCCCACGGTAACACTTTAGAAACACACAAATCAGCCTTTATAAACAGTTCTGTAGCCTGTGTGAAAGGACAAGCGATTGAGTTACGCTCACATCGCTTACAAAGGGCTGTGGGACAGAGCAGCCCCAGGAAAATCCGCTGTACTTTGAGTTCCCTCCCCCTCCTTTCCTGCAGCACCTGTAACACATCAGCTTTTCCCAAATATACATTTGTCCAACAGAAGGCACTGCTGGTTATCTGTGAACAGTGCTCACTCAATTAGTCCTTTGAACTGGGAGGCAAAGTGCTGCAGCCCGGTGATCCTCAATGTTTTACATGCTGGAACCATTCACACCTGCCAGGTGAGAGCCAAGGGAAGGGGCAGTGGGAGCTGTACTTTATACACTGCCCTGGGACTGTGGCAGCTGCTGCAGTTTGTTTTTCCTGCATTTAGAGCAGACTGTTCCTTTGGACAGGGGGAGAGGAATTTGTCCAGTTCCTAGAAAGCATGTGGTTTCCAATGCAGTAATAAGCAACGTGACACCACAAACAACAGAAAAATCCCAAATATCTAGACAAGAGTAAGACTATCTTAGCTTTGCATAAAGGTATCCATAGAGTTTGAGCTTATTCATAGAAAGAAACACTATATTTAATGTTGTAAAGCAATCTTAGCCCCCATTTTTTTACTGGCCTTCCTCCAGTGGGCTTAGGATAAAAAAAAAAAAAAAACCAAACCAAAAACCAACCCACAACTAAAAAAAAGGTTTCTACCTGGCTTGACTCATTTTGTCAGGATCTGTGTAAGTTCTCTTACAGTTATTATAAATCCTGAAGACATACTGTAAATCACAAGTTTCTTTGCTATTAATTATGCAGAAGAGAACAGAAATTACACACTGTGGATCCTGACTCACACGGGATCTCCCACTCCTTAGTGTGTTATGATTCACACCTTTTTTTTCTCTTCAAAAATAAAAATAAATCTATCATTTATATAATGATAAATTAGGACAGCGTGTGTTCCATGTAGCACTCCAGTGGTCCCTTCCAGGCAGAACACAAGATTCATATTTACACAGCCCCTCCCTAAAACACAGGATTATATCCACTATCAAAACTGAAACCCCTGAAGTGTTATGACAGTCGTTGCCATATCAGGGCCTACTGTGAAAATTAAGAACTCATCAGTTCCATAAGCCTTAGGCAGTTTCTGAAAGTTTTGAAAAGGTGCTGACAACTGGTAATTGTCTATTGCTTCAAAAGGGGATGAAAGAAAAATGCTTTTCTTCCCAAGTACTCTGAGATGTGGTTCTGTTTTCACGGCTTGTCCCACCAACCAAGCAAATTTTCTCATTTGTCACTTTTTAAAACTAAGCAGCTGCCATCTACAAGTAGTTCCGGAGGAGCCTTCCGCCCCAAGCAACTGTCAGAAAGAGATTAAATACCAGAATAATCTCTGTATTGTATCTCAGAGTCACTTTTCCTCTGTAATCCTCCCAACGACAAGAATGCAGCTCAAGCCAGCTTACTTGGAAAATTCAAGTTACTAGAATGAGTTGCTCATTCAGGCAGAGTCAGATTCCTTCCATGAGTCACTGTCACTTAAAGCAATTAACTCCAGGTATATTAGAAGTGGGAAAAACTGGCATAGAAAGCAGCACAAGAGATGGGGACCCCGAGTCTCAGTGGGGATGTAGAGCTGTGGTCTAAACTGGAAAAGTTACCGAGTTTAACCATCTCCACCTGTGAGAGAGGGCTAAATACACCGCGCGTTCTCCAGGAAGAGCTTTGAGGCACCTGTGCAAGCACTGGCAAAGAAGGAAGAATTCTTCCAGTGTGAACGCCAGTGCTGTGCACAGCAGGGCGGATCACGCCCAACAGCGCTCGGAGCTGTAACGCAAGTTCGGGATGTTCAGGAAGCCTGTCTTGACAAGGGCAAGCCGAGCCGCCTGGAGCCCCGGCCT
>VZRO01001071.1:90674-135582 GCA_013397915.1 Daphoenositta chrysoptera | reverse complement strand
AGCGCCTCGGCGCTGCCTGCCCGCGGGAGCCCGCGCCGCGCCGCTAGTGAGCATGTCCGAGCGCCGGGCATGCGGGCTGCGGGCCGCTGCCTCCGCCCTCACCTGCACCGGCCCCGCCGCCGGACCCCGCCTCGCCCCCCGGCCCGGCCCGCGCTGGTTACGCTGTCCGCGGCAGCAGCATCCTGCTGAGCGGCTCCTGCACCGAGCTGCTGCCTCGAAGGGCAGACGCACCTGTCTGCTCCAGACGGACAAGATAAACCTCGAAGGCTGATGGTAATTCTATCGGCTCCTCCTGGCTGACGCCTGGTTGTGGGAGTCATCAAAAGTGCATGTTCCTGGGAAGGACGCAGGGTGAAGCTCGCTCTGGAGTGATTCCACCGAGCTCAGGCTCATCCACAGTGAGCAGCAGGGTGGTTCATCCCACACAGGTGTGAAACACCCGAGGCAGTCTCGTCAGGATCCACAGGAAATTCTGCACGTTGAACTCCCAACAGCCGGAACCACACTGAGCTGAAATAGTAAAGCTCTGCTCTTGCCACTCCTGCAGAAGTTTAAAGTATCCTAAAGTTTCTCTTTAAGCACAGGACGTCAAATACCACCTCTCTCTGGCCATTCATGCAGCACCAACAGTGCTCGACACGCATTGTTTTCAAAGTAGCAAGTTACCATGTCAAGGAATATTAATAAGTGTTTAAAACTTTCTAAAAAGTTGAACCAATACCTTTTCTCTCTTTGATGTCTTCCCCAGGACCCTGGCACATGCTAAGGTTTAAAGGAACATTTTCCCCTGGGAACAACAATCCAGTTCTGCCAGTGTCCCCTGCTGTCACTACAAATAAGTCAGTAACATTCCTGGACTGTTTACTGAAAACCAAAGAACACCAGAATTGCCACTGTCTCCTCTCCCAACAAGGCAGAGGGAGCTCTCAGGTTTTTTCTGAAGTAAAATGACTCTACCTGACAATTGTGTAACCACACAGTAAATGTCTCAGCTAATTTTCAGATGGAGTTTCAGATTAGTCACTAGAAAGACAATGCTAGGAAACAGCAGCAACATGCACAGATGTGCACTTCAGTACAAGATGGCTCTACCAGAGCTGAAGATCTGTTAAACAGGTTTTAAATAGCTATGACAAAGAGAGATAAATGCACAGTTGCATTTAGGGACTTCTGAACATTTTAAATTTTACACAGTTCCTTTGTTTTAGAATCCTTTAATTAAAAATTGTACATATGCAGATAGAAAATATTCTAAAGCAAAACACATTGAACAGCCATTCATTCCAGGAAAACTGAAATTATTCTTAGAAAAGTAACGTTTTTCTCAACTGTTTGTGTCAAACCAGAAACAATCAGCTCATGGATTTCTATTTGCTTACATACAAACCCTGAACACAAGTCAATAAAGTCCCAAGTTAACAGAATAGTCACTTCCTTGAGATATTTATAAAAGTCTGTTAATATGTCCCCGTACCACTGAATTTTCCGTGTGTGAACCCTCCTGTAACATTCAGGGCATGAACCCCGTGACAGCACAATCAACACAGAAGAGGAACAAAATAACTTTCAAAGCTCTTTGCCTTTCTCTGCAGTCTGAAAGTGCTCCCAGAATTCTGACAGAATTCATACAGCCAGGCCAAACACCAACCTTCCTACTCTGCAGTATTTCTACAGGAAATAACATTTTAATGATTTTCTAAACTCCCACTCACTTCATTGCTACTAATTCCATCCCAGAGAGAAAAAAACTACTGTTCACAACCCAGCTACCGTCACTCCAATGACCAACCAGCCTTGCAAACCCTCCCGTTCTTGCCCTGGAGTTGCTCAGTTCGGATCTAAGTTGGTTATTGTGTAACCAACAGCACCAGAGGGGGACAGGGAACAATAAAAGCCAGGCTTACAGTCTTGCGCTCTGCCTTGTGGCCGACCACGTGGATGATTTCTCCTGTAGGAATACGTTCAATCTGCAGTTCCATTTTTCCAAGGAAAGGCAGCAAATCCCTCTATTCTTTACGGACAGTTCTGATTTCAGTGTGCAGCAGCAGCACACGACCTTGACTAAGTGCAGCCTTTGGTTTGGAGCCCTGTTGTGAGAGGAAAAGATGAATCTCTGTATTTATACCAAGAGTTAGGTGTGAGCTGAAACAATTAAGTTCAAGACTCATTACAATGTGCCACGACAGTTCCAAGAAGCCTAAATTTATGTTTGTGTTTATTGCCTCCAACTTTGTTGATGTTCCATTTCTGTCCCAAAGGGCTCAGAAAAGTCAGGTCGCTGCGGATGCTGTTTCAGAGGTGTTGGCACGAAACAATCCCACGGCGGACTTCAAAAATCTACCAAGAGATTTTATACAGAAAAAATTCTTCATCTTTGCCTCCAAGAGCAAGCAATAGAAAATCCTGATTGCTCCCATGGTAACTACAGGAAGTTCTGCAAACTGCTACAGAACGGAATCATTATTAATTGAGTCCTTGAGTAGCTAACTAATCACGGCAAAGGAAATTAATTGGCACGTCACCGCATGAAAATTCCTACAAATAGGAGAAAAATAATCTGGTGAACACTGGTTTAAGTGCAATTACAGAGCTTTACAATGATCATGCCATCCATTAATGGAGTGGCCAGACCTATCACCCTCCAAAAAAGCTATCAGATACCCTGCCTGTGACTGGTGGGAAAAAAATCAGTCTAAATTTCAGGTATTTTAAGATTTGCTGAGGAGATAATGCCTTCTATATTCTTGGAAGAGCCAAATTTGAATTTTCAACTCCACTACCAACCAACTCCAGTTGATAATGCTTGCCAAGAAAGCATTAACAAGATTAATTAGTAAGATTAAAAAGCACTGGCCACTCTAAAGCAGGTACAGGTAACACAACTCTGTTCAGCAACTGCAAAGAAAGGGCCTGTCACTGTTCTGTTTCATATCTGGAATTATTCTTATGCTTCCTTAGCTGTTATATATGAGATTGTTCCAGTCCAACAATTGTTTCCTTGAGCACTTACTTCCCAATACAGAGTTCTACCAAAAAAAAAAAGATTTTATCACATTTAAAAACCCAACACTGTCACTTCCCCAAACAAACCCACCCTATTCTCAGTAATATGGAGCAATACCCAGCCTGATTTATCTCCCCTTTCTATGGAGGGAAATCACAAAGGTAAGAACACCAGAGCTGTGTATGTGGCATGGCTCCTGTGTAGACATCAGAATTATGTGCAAAGAAACTTCTGAAAATTGGCTACAAGTGAGTGATAAGAACGAAGGAAAAAAGGTAACAACAGTAGAAAGAAGTTGAAGAAAAAATTTAAAAGAAAGAACAAAATTAAAAAGGGCACAGAGGAGCATAGTGTGTTAAAAAAGTGTTAAAACCTGTGGTCTCTGATGAGCCTGAGCAGTAAAACCACAGAGTTACAGTGAAACTGGTATTTGACAAATGATGCTGAAACATCCCCTACCAGAGCTGACGTCTACACTTGAGAACTGCCAGTTTCAGAGCATGGTTAGCAGGTTAAAACCTTTGCTATTCTATTTTTCGTCCTTTTGTGGTGCCTATATTCATATTTTCTGAATTCTTCCTGCACCTCTGCATTTCCTCTCGCCAGTTTGCATTCCCAGATCTCACACTTCACTGTTTTGCTCCAGTGATTCTCCCAACCTGTGTTCAGCTGTTCCCACACAGATTTCTCCTGCTGCTTTCTAGGTTGCACGATGTTCTTTTTAACTGCAGAGTCCCTGCAAGTGGAAGATGACAGTTCCACTGTAAGACAGGGAGGTGGGATGTACAAACACAGATGGATGATGTTCCTCAAGTTGAAACATTTAGACAATTTCAGGGCAGTTCCTGAGCAGATCATTTTCCAGAGTAACTGTGTATTAAATAGAAATTGCTCTGTGTCAATCACTTCAAAACAGCAATCCCTACATCCAGGGGCAGAAAGGGCCACAGAAAATTTCCTGTTAGCATTGCAGAGTTCTCAAAAAAGGTATCGTTTCCTCTCTCAAGGAAAACCTAATTCCAGCTTTGTTCAATTGGCCTTTCCACTGCAGTATATTAATTAAGACAAGTTCATCTGAGTGTCACTCAGTTTCCAAGAGCAGAGAAGGAAGCAGTGGTAGTAGAAACAATGGTCTTTATCAGAACGTATTTTTAGGGTCTCACAAACACGCAAGACATCTTAGAAATATTTCCTGTTTACACAGAGCTGTACTATCTGTGTGCAATGATACACTGCACATCCTGAGGTTAGCCAGCAATCAGAAATATTGTGGAAGTTAAATGAGGCTAGACTGGACAACATTCCTTAGGAGACTTAATTCTCATTTGAAAATAAATTCTCCAACAGCAGAGAGTTAGGAAAAATTACCCTTAGATGCAAATCGAGAGCAAATTTATATTAAAAAATACAAAATTTAAAATACGAAGCATAATGTGGCAAATATTTCAAAAAGACAAAAAAGACACTTCAAATCACACTGAAAAATTCACTGTGAAAAAGTGAAATTAGAAGAACCTGTTTTCAAAAATTAAGAAGTAATTTTAAGTGGTCTGGGCATTTTTACAAGAAGAATGTCAAAACCTCCTCAAAGGGGAAGAAGGACAGAAAATGCAAAACCACAGGAACATTTAATACTGGATTCATTGAAATAAGGAGGAAAATACAATGAATCTGCTTTGTCCAAAGGAAAAACAGCATTTGTCCTTGCTCTTCTTTTGCAGCCCAAAGCCCTATCACATGTTCTTACTGATTTCCTTCTAAAATACTTATTATCTGTGAATTAAACATGACCAGAACAAGTTCTTTGGAGAAAGGTTACAAATTAATCCTCCCCACCCAAACCAGTCTGTTCCTTCTCAAATGAACAGAGGCCATGCACAACACTTCACTGCCAGGATTTATTTTAGAGGTACATGAAAAGAAAACACATGAGTATAAAAACATTTCCAGTGATTATAACATCCAATTAAAGGTGTTTTAAGAAAAGATAAATTTCATCAGAAATTGCATCATTACAGGTCATGGAATAGTTTGAAAAGCTACCATAGGTAACAGTAGTAAACAAAAGTGCCTCTGTGTGCATAATACTGAAGAAAGAAGTGCAGAGTTCTGTGCAGCATCCTCCTTACACACAAGCAGTTCCAATCCCAGCTGCTGTGGGCATTTTCCGGGAAGTCCCGTGGTTCAAAGGATCAGTTTACAAAATGCAGCTTCTGTGTCCAGTGACAGAGGGTTCTCAGCTCCCACAAACACAAAGCATCTCGAGTGTTTTGTCCCTGCAAAGAAGCTGCATGGCTCCCTCTGAGCTGCTCCTGCCCAGCAGATGCACCCTGCTTAGAAGAAACTGGATCTTGGTCCACAGTAAATTGCCAGCTGTGGTCTGGATTTCAAAGCCCACTGTTCTTTGGGCTCTCCACAGAATCTCCTTGCATGGAGAATGGTCACAGAGTTATACAAGTGAAGCCAGAAACAGAGCACAACTCAGGAACTGCAAAAGTCATTGCAATTCAAAAGAGGGATTTGTCTGATGCCCTAATTGCCAGAAGTTACATATCTGAAAGGTTCAGTGCAAAACAAATTCTTGGGAGACCAGTATAAATGGGAAAACTGTTTCTAATATTGTTCCAAAGTGTAACAGGAATGTACGAACTGTAAACCTCAAGGCAGTGCTAATCCATGCAATGAACACAATATCCTCTGAACCTGCCCTCACTACTCACAACTGGGAACAGTTCCCAACACCAAGCGTCAAGCTGAGATACAGCTAAAACCTACAGAGGCCAAGTGTTCCTAAACCCCACTGCAACTACCTAACCAGAAAACCTATGTCAGAGCTTCAACAGGACACAAAGACACCTGGACCTCAAAAGATTTTATACAGTGAATGATAGAAGCAAAACAAATATCCTACCAAGCTGTGAACTTTCTATCTCAAAACAACCCTGAAAAAAATAAGGCTTTGAGAAAAAGAGCAAAAAGGAATCCACTCAGTTCTGAGGCAGTATTCCAGCATGAACATCCCAACACCCTTTGCTCTCCCACTTGAACCAAATCTGCTCTTTTCCATCCCTAACCACCATGCCAGTGAGGAGTAACTAACTCTGCTCACCACACATGGGAGGGAGCTGTGGATACAGAACATGGGAGACTCACAAGTGCTCTGTTCCAGCACTGCAGTCTGAGATTCTGTGGAATGTTGGTGCCCCTTCCTGTCCTTTTCAAAGATCTCTATTTCCTCATCAAGAAACAAGGCCCTTTCTGAAGCTAACTACCTTTCAGGTTCCTAAAGGTACATGGAATTTCTTATTCCATCTCCACCCTCAAGTGCACAGGATACAGTAAGGTCTGGGCACCTCTAGAAAAACAGAAAGTCTGCAGACTGATTGCTATAAATTGAAGAGATTTACAATTTTCAAAGATTATGCCAAATGCTTCATCAACCATGGACTGCTCACCTATGCTAAAGCATTTCTCAACTTCTGCAAATTCCTTCAGAAGTTGTGGGATCCTGGCTAACTCCAAGCCAGGGACTGGTATAAAAATGGGTTTATTTTTCTTTTTTTTTTAATGAGGGGGAGAAAGGCAATAGGCAAATTGCTTAATTGTTTTATAAAAGAAGAATTTTTAAAAAATTAGGAATAGTGCATTTTGATAAATGTATTCCAATTTGGAAAACTCAGAAATGGAAAATCCTACAAAGAGTTCTCAGTAAGGCATGAAGAGAAGGATCTACCAAAGGAGACTTTACACTCCAAAGATTTTGTTTTCATGTGACCTGTTGTCACTGGTGTTTCCCAAAAGGTAATTAGCTTACATTTGAAAGTCAAATAAAATTTCAAAACAAGCTAACTAGCTGTATCTAATAAATAATTTTTAAATAACTTCATTTAAACTCAAAATTTGGAAATCAATTATCAAGTGGTTACAGCATAGTAAATATTGCATCGTAAATAAAATATCCTCTACAAAAAAAGGGAACAAGCCTAAAAATCTATTAAACATTGCAACTTCCTTAGGTTAAATCATTGCATTAGAAATGTCTATCACCTTAAAACATACAGCATTCCTTAAGTGCTATTTTTACAGTTCTCATCCAGTGCAAGAGAGATACTCTCCCCAGAATAAAAATATCCATTTCCACAATAAATTATCTTCTACAAGCTTACAAAGATTCTGAACAATCCTACCTGTCTTACTCCATCTTCTAAGAGCAAAAGCTTACAATCACTAAGACATAAAGAACCATCTGACTGCTGAACCAGGACCATTAAATGCCCCTTCTTTTTTAAGAATCACCACCTGATTCTGAATTGTCAGGTTTCTGAAGCGAACTGCTCTCTCCCCCTGGCTGATCCTCTTCTGTTGGTGTTCTGCTAGGCTGAATCTAGGAGAAAGACAAGATAAATAGCAAATTAACAATTCAAAAGCACTGTGTTGCTCTGTATTATCTATACCATTATATAAAGAAATCTGTCATACTTGATAGAAATTAGGAAGATTAAAAAAATCTAGCAAAAATCCACCATAGTGATATCAGAACATTAAATGTCATGCAAAAAGAAAGGCAACAATCCTGCAGAGTCTCTGATAGATATTGAGCTCAGAGACAACACAAATACTCTGCTTTTTCCTGTTTCTCACCCATACAGAGAAAAAAATATATTAAAAAAAATATAATAGTATAAAATAGGAATGAGATACCAGGCAGCCCAGGACCTTTCATTATTGTATCCCCTAAGGCACTGGAGTTTCAGTCTTCTAAAACTCCTTCATCCTCATCATTAACAATGCAGAATTCCTATTTCAGTGATTCCCCACCACATTAGCACAGCCATGACAGCATGGAAAATTATGTACAAAATTATTCTGGAAAAAAACAGTGCTTGTGTAGAAGCAGCAATTCTTGGTCAGTTCATCTTGTTTGGGAAGGTTAAGTAATCCTTGCAGAAATTTAACAAAGCCTGTTAATCAAATAACTTCAGTCCAGCTGTCCCATCCTTCCCAAATTCAAGTGACAATGTCCAGGAAACACTTGTGTGCAAGTCACAAAATGGAGGACAAAAAGCTTGCCTACAATCTGCCAGAAATTTGGCAGCATTTGATTTGTCATCTTTACAGAAACTGGGGACCTAACATGACAAAGCCTGAAGTTCCAAAAGTTAACAGTGAGAGAGAGAAACCTGTCTTATTTCACTGCTATGTGATGCCATAACAGTTACTCAGAGTCTTTTAGCACATCAGCAAATTCTTTTTAGCCAGGACATATCCTTTTTAAAAATTCCTTCTGCTGCCGCCTTCCCAAGGATTAACACAGTTGCACACATCTATGGTCAGTCAGATGCGTATGAAAACAAAATAAATAATAAAAAAACACCACATCAACATTAATCAGTGCTTCCAAATCTATTACCTGAAAAGGTTGACTGATGCCAACTATTGACTGCAAGTTATTGCTATAATAACAAAGTAAAAATTCTCCTCCCATCTTAGGTATTTCTGAAGCACTCATGTAAACCTGGCAAGAATAAGAACAGGCAATGAGCAATTTCCACAGCAAAAGAAGTTTACAAAAAAGCCATTCAGGACACCATCGAAATCAGTATTTGCTATTTATAAGCAAGTTTTAAAACGTAAGCTCAAACGGATGGGGACAGAAATAACTCAGGAAACCATCTGAAAATTAAATCAGGGAGGAGAAGGAATATCCTTCACCATGTTGGCAAGCTGGCTTGGTTCAGTGACAAGGGAGAAGAGACCCAGAGTGGTTGTAAGGGAAGGGACAAAGCCACAGAGCAGCAGAGGGAGTGGAGCTGCCTCCTGGTGGCAACAGCAGAGCAATCCACAAGCTTGGTTTGCTCCTGTCCCAAGGAGCCATGGAGTTCCCGATTTCAACTTCTCTTTGTTCAGGTAAGTATCTTTTAATACTTATCATTTATATAAAAAAATTTTCATTTGTTTGGTTTAAATCACTTTAGGTAACCACTACTAGAAAGCTTTGTAACTGACAGCAGTTTTTAAAGAGGGACCAAAACATTCAGTAGGAAAAATTAGGAAGAGGGATTTTAAACAATAATATTGTTCCAAATTGGCTTCAGCAGGGAAGACGATCCAGAACCCCTAAGGGGAAGGGGATATGGAACAAACCACCTCCAATGCTACTCTATGGGAAACTACATTAGAAAGAAATACAACTGACTTACTTGTTTGCTTTCTTTGTTGGAAGAAATTTCATCATCTTCCACCCAAGCGTAAGTAACATAATCATTCACATGCCTGAAAGTCACCTGCAGAGAAAGATACAAACCATCAGCTTCCTGATGGAAACAAAAACCATATACTACATGGGAAACTCAAAGTTGTGAGAGACGTTTACTGTTTCACTGAAATAATTAAAACACTCTTAGGATCAAAGCAATTTGGGGGCATGCACAAACCTTTTGTTTTCTGAGAGGGTGGGAGTGCTCTGTTCTCTCACCCATCTATTGACTTTTATTTTTGTTCTTTCCACAGCTTCTGCAACATTTTACTTAAATAAATCACCAGATTATCTTAGCAGAGAATTTAAAAGGTGTGGAAGAACTCACATGCTGTAGAGCTAAACTGCCAGCACACAGAAACTAACGGCAATCAAGGACACAACCATTTCAGAGAGTTCTACACTAGCAAGAATCAGTGCTCTAAAACTCCCAACGACCTCCTGCAGTCACATTCACCATCTCTTCTGAAGAGCCATGATGAGATAAGATTACCTGGAAGAGCCCAATCCAGTCCCAAGCACTGCTGGGGAATTCAGGCACTGTGGAGTAGCGGATGTGAACATCGTGTGCTGCACTCCACTCACCCTCAGGACTCAGCATGACCAGGGGATCTGAGACAAGAGGCTTCATCTAGACAAAAAAGCAGAGTTTACACTCAGTCAAGCCTGTCATTCTTTCAGTTTTTCTTTTCAAGTTATTCTCTGCCACAATTGCCACCTGTGGGACTCTATAACTGACTGGGAATAACCTGAAAGGAATTTGTTGCCTTCACTATGATCAGAATGAAACAGAGATTATGGTTTAGGAAATGAGCTGCTGTAAGGCAACAGCAAACAAACTTTCTCTTAACAACATAACTGGGACAGCACCTCAAGCTTGAAAGTTCCTGTGACAGGTTTGTGATCACTGATGCCATAGCTCATGTGACTGGCATAGTTATTCAGAGTAACAGAAATCAGGTTCTCTTCTTCAGGGAATTCGCCTTCTTTTGATGCAACCTCTGAGAGATTTTTCACTTTCCAAAGAATTCTATCAGTCCACGCCGGCTTTCTTTTCTTCTCACTGCAAAAACGTAAGGTAAAAACTGAAATGAGCAGAGAAACAAGTTGCCAAAAGCTAAGAATGCTGTGCAAAATCTATTCAGAGTTCAAAGACTGTGAGATACATATTAATAAAAGGAGGCAATCATATCCAAGCTTCATTTTACAGCTCTGTTTAATGTGTTTTACAACCAACGTTTCCTTAATTTGAACTCCATTCACCACAGATCAGTTTCGTGGCTTTCTGAAAGAGGAGTAAAATGAAGGGGAGAAGGATGTTTCAGTGGGTTAGTTGGCTTCATACAGGAAATGATACTTTCTCCTAAAACCCTGTAAAAACATGCATGAACATTGAGTGAGTACAGCAACTGCCCCAGGCTCCAAATGCACGGATATTCTGAGAAATGAGGGTGTAAACGTAAGGAATATAGAGGAAGAGTCTGAAGGATGTTTGAAATTATTCAAAATATTTGAGAGCAAGTTTCTTTTAACAACAAAAAACGGGAGAAACTTGGGTAGCTTATGGTAATCACAGGTGCCACAGCAATGCTTTGTTTAGAAGTTCCTCTAAATTGCACCAGCCTGCATTTTAGGTTTGCAAGCTACTGCTGTCTCATAACAACAGGCTTTAAAAATTCCATAATCAAGGAAGTTGTGCCTGCAACTGTGCCATACATCAAACTGTTATCACAATGCAGAGTTTCCTTTTATACCATATCAATTACACCAGAAGACATGAGCCCTCTGTGGTTCTCTCTGTAGTGGAAGGAAGGCTTAACAGCAACTCTCTGGATGGGTGGATCACTTCAAATTGAAATGGAGAAAAGATCATACCCTATGGAAAAGGAATTAGAATGGACTGGATTGGATTATAAAAGTTAAAAGCAGGATGTGTAAGGAAAACTGTCAGTTTAATAATTTTAAATATCAAAACCAAGGCCATTTAGTTCAATATTCAACATTTTGCTTTACCCCTTCCCACCTTTAATAAGCTGGAAAGATTTGAAATGACTAAGGGCCCTTATCCCACTTACTCCATAATTACATAAACCGACAGAAATCTTCAGGAGCTGCCATATGTCTGCTCTGCTGTGCAGGAAAATACCAAAAGAACAGCTCAAGGTAAAACACTCACTGTTTTCGAGAAAGTGGGGTGATAGATGGGAAACAAACCCTCAAAATTCACATTGAAGAAGTACCAAAAATAATATTCTGTGGGTTTCAGTAAAAATAACTTTTGCAGGGTGCTTGCCTTGAGGTCTGCTGGTCACCCCTATCTGAGCAACGTCTCTCTGCTTCAACAGCAGCAGGATGCACACAGAATGTGTAAACACACTTTTTGTTCTTTAAATCAGCCAATACAGACAACCAGGCTATGAATCATTTATAAAATGTCCAGGTTTGGATTATTGTAAGTCTTTTTTGTTAACTGGATTTACTGCTGGTCCCATTACATCTCTTTACATTCAATTGAGAAGCAAAACGTCTTTGGATCCACATGAAAGAACTTAAAATACTAAGTGCAACAGCAGAGTAGATAACACTGCAGCTTTCAGGCAAGTTAAGAAAATCCCTAAAGAAAATCAGCTGTCATCTGATTTTCAAATATTTCACAAAAATCAAATCAAAAGCTCAGCTGGAGCCTTGTTTTGATTCTGAAATATTAAAAAAACTACAAAATTCAGAAAGTTCTCTTCTTACTTAAACCAAAACAGGGACTTCTGTTCTCTGGAAGTAAAGAAAAAGATCAGTACAAAATCCTGTTTGGACAGGAATTTATCCTTCTGTGGAAACATAAGACTAGTACTTAACAAACAGACTTTAACATCAGAGAAAAACTTTGGAAATATAAGATACTCTATTTTCAATTTAAAATAATCAATAATGACAAATATACATTAATTTTCAAATACCAGCATATCAAATGAAATGCTTAAACAGAGAAGGGAAGCAAAAATGACAGACAATTGTTCTTTTGCTCCTTTATGACAACCAATGAGCACTTTTAGTAGGAAAGAACAAAACAGAAGCAGCTTAAACAAGTGCTCATTTATTCTGTGAATCTGGTCTTTCCAAAAAGGAAGCTGGGTTGTTTCATTACTTCCCTCATACAACCAGCAGACCCCAACTTCTTCAGCCAAAAATATTTATTTATTCAGATTTCATCAAACCAAAACTAACAGAACAGCTCAACAGCCCAAATTCACCAATGCACTCAGGAAATTCAGGTTTGCTGATTACTAAAGTGATATTTAACCAAGCACCACATTCACTTTCATATTCCATGTCTAAACTCATTTTATCTTTTACCTTGTGTCATACACCTCCGAGTAAAGGTCAAACTTGTAGGTGGGCTTAAACTGCAGAGGACCCTCTTTGAATTCCTTAAGAAATGCTTCCTTCTTTTTTGCCATATTTAACTGCAGAAATAAAAAGTAACTTTTAAAGATTATGTTTAAAAATCTGATCTTAAAGGATGATTGGGAAAGCATCTTCCAAGAATTCAACATTGCAGTCAGTACAACATAATTGGAAAGGTAAATTCAGAAGGGCCTCTTTGTTATAGCCAGAATTCTTGACATGATCCATCTAAAAGTTTTGGGGCAATTCTACCCAAAACAAATTCCAGAATAAGGTTCTCTTAAAAATAATTCTTGGGAGGAGAAGTTAAGGTGAGGAACAACTGACAAGACATGAAGTTCAAAGAAAGCTCCAGGCAAATGTGAGCATTGTAAATGAGTAAGAAATTACAAAAAAGCAGAAAAAGCTGGAAATTACCTGGGGCTTATGACCACCTCATGACTGCTCTGAGTTTGTGTTCTTTAACAGAAATTAGAAGCTCAAGGTGTAATTTAACTACCACGTAGTGTTTGTGTGCATTTAAAATAAACCCAAGTCCCCAAAGAGACTGAGACAACCTACCTGGTCCTTCTCCCACAGCAGACTGAAACGCTTGTTATTGATTGATTCTCTGACAAAGTGTATCCCATAATCTGCTATCCGGAAATTCAGATCTCCAAACCAGAAGAGAACCCTTAGAAAAAACAACCAAACCAAAATGCATCAAACATGGAAGATTTATAGGAATTCATTAAATGAGGGAAGAATTCGACAGAATATTAGCCATTACACTAATTAGGTGCTCTAATCACTTATATTGCTTAATGCAAACAGCTTAAACACAAACATTAAGTAGTTATAGATAAGCTTACACAGGGACAACCTGCTGCTAAACAAAAAAAAATTAAAGTAATTGAAACAGTAAATTAAGTCCCTTGCTTTCTTGCTGCTTGCTCATTACTGCCTGAATATTAACTTCTCCTAAGTCTTACATCTGTGAACATTTAACAGCAGCCTAAAGGATTTTTGGTATAAACAGGCTTTAGCTTCTAAAGCTTTCCTGCATGACACATACAGTCTATATGCTAACAAATGTAAGTAAAGACTGGAGAAAACAGTCTTGTAAAGTAGACATCTGTCTTTCAGGTTATCTTTCCCTCACAGGGTTCAGGGTCAAGGCTGAAGGGACATATATAATAAAAATGATGGGCGAAAACTCCAAACCCAAAACACTTCAATGCAAGAGTTCACCATGTAATAGATAAAAACAACAGAGACAGAACTGAGTGAACAACTCACTCATGATCCATGGGACTTGGAACATCCTCTCCTTCAAACTGCATTTCTAGAATTTTCTCGAAGTCATCCAGTCGCTGCTCTGTGTTCTCCATGTGAGCTGGCAAGTGGCAGTTCACGAAACAGATCGTGTGACCAAAGAGGGACATGCGGATGCTGACTCCTCCTTTGTTCCCCTGGGATGGGAGAGGAACAACATTCCCTGAAACTGCAGTCAGTGCCTGCAAATTTAACTAACACCACCTAGAACTTCTTAAATCTTGCAATTTAGATTTAAATCAGCACAATTTCTTCCTACGCAAGTTGTCGCGTATAGCAAATAAACTGGTGAAATTATGGTGCACACGAGGCTCAAACAAATGAGTGTGCTTGTCAGTTTATTAACTTTTAATTAAACCACACCTCTCCCAGCATGGACCCATGCAGAGGCACACAGCACCATAAGTAACCAGGGCAAGCAGATCTGGGGAATTCCTTACCCAGTATCCATAGAGGCCTGTCCGTGTGTAGTGGGTGCGGATGTCTCGGATGAAGGGAAGGTGGCCGTGCTTCACAAAGATCAGAAGCAGCAACCCCTGCATGCGAACTGAGGAGAGCTGGAAAAGATAGAAAAGAAGGAATTTTTGGAACATTTCCTGGAGTTCCTTGGGTTTACTTCAAAGGAGCTTTTAAGGGAAGAAGGCCACAGCAGAAGTCATGCAATTCCCTCACCAAGCCTGGCCTCAATACTGTGACACGGTAAATGCAGACCCATTTCAGTGCTGTGAAAAACATATTCCTTATAAACAAATCTGATCAGTCCCTCAGCTAATTAGCACAGTTATAACTTTGTATTACAAATCTGAAGTTGACCTCAAAACATGCACCTGCCCAAACCTTTTTAAAGACTTTTCTTCTGCCTCACCAGCCTCTTGTTTCAGTCTCTAAGAATCCTGTTCATAAAGGACCAAATCCTTGAGTTTTCACCTAAAAGCTTCATACTCACACCTACAAGTCCTCCAACAGCAGCAAGTTTTTCAAACTCAAGCACCCTCCAGCAGATCATTAAATATTCTAAATGCCATTAGATGCCTCAAAAGCACAGCAGTCAATCCCAGGCATCTGCAAAAACACTGAACTGCAAACAGCAGTAACTCCTGCCTGCAGTGCCTGTAAAAACTGATTTATCAAACACTTAGGAAGCACATAAGACATGGGGGTTTTTGTGGTTTGGGGTTTTTCTGGTTTGTGTATGTGGAAATAGTCTAATAAAGATGTCCTTCACTGAACATTTATGGACTTCACAATGTTCCTGGCATGAGACACAAAATTCGTTGTGTTTGTTTTAATGATAATGATTCCATTTAAAATACAGACATTGTAATACATTAATTGTAGTTCAATTTTATGCTGGCTTAATTTAGAAAAAGGCTACATTAGAATAAAACTGACATACAAAGGCTGGAGAAGCACAAAAATTCAGCCCAAAATTTAAAACAGAATTCCTCCTTTCTTTGTCTTCCTATCTACACAATTACATTATTTCAGACTATATTTTAATGTTTTCATTATCTTTGAACCCAACAAAATACCAAGCAGAATATTGAAACAATGGACTGCAATTACTCGATGATGCATAAATATTTTAGTAGTCAGCATTCTGCTTTCCATAATTACATCCACGAGGTACCCAGATCTTCCAGCCCCTCTATTATTTATTTGCTTTATTTCATTCTGCTGTATCCAGTCCCCAGAGATTTCTCAAGATCCACAGCAGCTCCTGAACACCACAAGGCACTGACCCCTCCTCTGCTGGAACCAGCACGGGTTCCACCAGTCCTTAGAGCCAAACCAAGCACAGCCCTTGCACAGAGGGAACACGATCCTGTGGATGGTGAAAAAAATCGACTGTGACCAATTTAACACCCTGAAAACAGACCCTGTTCCTGAGGGGACAGAATGTCCCAAGGATGACACCTATCCCTCCACACCCAACCTCAGCACAGGTCAGCCAAGGGGTAACTGCTCCTCTCCTCCTCAGCCAAATTCCTGGCTAAGTCCTAGGATAACCTTTCCTTGCTGCCTGGTTTGATTTTGACCCGGCCTGACAGCTCCCCCTTATTATTAGAGCTAATCAAGTCCTGCTGAAAGCCATTAGGTGGCAGCATCCATTCATTAGTGTGGTCCAAACTGCCACAGTTATAAATTAGAATTCAAAATCAGCCAGGCATACCAGCAGGAATTCTTTTAACTGTGTGTATACAGGGCCTGAATGTCAGCCCACGGCCAGATTTTGAATTTTTATCAGGAATGACTTAAGCCAGAATGAACAATGTGGGTTTTTTCCTTTTTGTAATTCCCAATGGGTTCTTTGTTTTGTTTAATTACAATTAAAAGAACAGCACAACTACTGAGTCCGATTAGCATGCAGATAATGCAATCACCTCAGAAATCAGCCTGAAATAATGCTTGGTTTAGAAAACCACTACAAAAGGCTTTTAATTTCTATTAGAGAAATTCAGGATATCTTCCTACGTTTATTGTTTTCATTATTAAAATAGCCAGTACTTTAGATGATCTTATGTCCCTGGTATTACCCCAAAATCTTGCCATTTAAATTCCCAAATAATGTTATAGGTCTTCAACGAAAACTTAACTCCTCATGTAAATATATACACCCACTAAAATCCTGTTTTACATATATGCAATTTTTTTCCACCTGCAAACAAATTGGAAAAAGAAAACAAGATAAAGGAGCCTTACCAATATTAATGAAAATCACTGCCATTGCTTGGGATATTTATAGTGCAAGACTACATTAGAAGCATCACAATACAGTTCCCCAATATTGCACAGAGCAAAAAACTTTTCTACAAACAAGAGAGAGATAAAGATATTGTGGCCACAAGAAATATGCTGTTCAGTATAAGTTCACACCACATGAATAACAGGAAAACACAAATGTGATAAAGAATCACTTCTAACATACGTGTACCTACAGAAGTGACAGACACCTGAAAAAAACACCATCAACTTATCTTTTATGGAGAGTCTGAGGAAAAAAAATTAAGATATTTTCCTTCAGTGCTGTGACACTTAAGAGAGATGTAAATAATTACCTTGATATACCCCAAGGGAGACAATACAGTCATGAAAAAAATGCTCCATGGATCATCAAATGCCAAGTCAGACAGAAAATTTGTGATTCTTGAGTTCACCTCCTGTAAGCTGAATACATCACAATTACTCGCACTGCACCAGTTGGTTTGGACAGAATTCATAGGAACTTTGCAGAACACAGACCCCCAAAATTTCTTGTTGTTCAGTTTCTCATTCAAGCACATCTCATTTAACCCACACACAGATTTAACACACCTGACATCAAGGTAAATAAAATTAAAGGAGGTTATATACACCTGAAGACAGAGTTTAAGACAATGCCAGACTCCAGATGTGTTACAACGAATAACCTGACTGTCAGGACTTCAGAATTTCAAGAAAGTTTGGAAAACACAGTGGTAAATTGAGTCTAACAAGCTTGCACTAATTCCCTTAAAAGATGCAGAATTTTCCATAACTTCCAAATCAAAATGAACATGCCTTTACACGCTAACAAAGAAACAGCAGTCAAAATTTTTGTGGGTTTAGAAAAAGGATGTTCTGCATTCTGTCACAAAATAGCAGCAGATAACTGCTATAAATCATCTCTGTTCTAAGACAGTACGCTGTTAGTTAGACTAAGTTAAGTCTTCACCCTGTGGTAGCAAAAGTGTTAAACCATCTCCCAGGCAGTGATTCACATCACACAGTCCTCCCAAAACAGACCATGTTGAGACCCAGCAGTTTTGCAAGAAACTCACAAAGCAAGTTCTATAACATACACTCACCCTATAACATACATATCCATGGTCTGTAACACACACTCACCCTATAACGTACATATCCATGGTCTATAATTTACACTCACCCTATAACATACATATCTGTGGTCTGTAACACACACTCACCCTGTAACGTGCATATCCATGGTCTGTAACACACACTCACCCTATAACGTACATATCCGTGGTCAGGCCCATTGAGTTCAGCTGAAGTGAACTCGTGACATCGGGAGGGCACACACTCACCCTATAACGTGCATATCCATGGTCTGTAACACACACTCACCCTATAACGTACATATCCGTGGTCAGGCCCATTGAGTTCAGCTGAAGTAAACTCGTGACATCGGGAGGGGGAGAAGCTGTACCCACATTCCAGGTAACTAAGTGTAGTCTAAAATCAAACAGAAAACCAATGCTAAAATTGAAACGTGGATAGGCACCCAACCCTAAGAACGCTCTGATTTCCCCACAGAATTTCTGTCACTTTTCACCCATCAGAAATCTATTTGTCAGCCCCGACACCACCACAAAAATAACCAACTGGAGGGAACAAAACCTGAATTCTTGCCACTTATCCTTCAGCTTTTTCCCCCAGCTGAGGAAAGCTTCATCTAGAGTGCGAGACACTTCTTCGTGGATCTCATCATCCGAGCTGATGTCCTCCACACACGCCATCAGCTGGGCCACCCTGTGCCGGAGCTGCAGGCGGCCGCTGGAGCCGGTGCTGCTGACGCTGGCAGAGCGGCTGCGCAAGTTGGGCAGGCTCTCCAAATCGTCCAGGGAGAGCCCCTCGGAATGCTGACACGCATCCTCGCCGCTCAGGGATGCCATCTGCTCCAAGCTGAAGCGATGCCCTGAAGGACTAGCCCATTAAAATCAAGAGATTTGATAAGGGTCTTCCAGATCCTGTGGAATTCAGCATTGCTTCCAACACAAAAGGACAAATGTAGGTGCAGCGATGCTGAAAAAAAAAAACTCTGGCGTTGCCAGCACACTCACTGGGTTGTTACAAAAGCTGCAATCACGTCCTACCACGCAGAGTGAATTGTGTTTTTCATAATAGATTTAATGTGGTTAATTCTACGAGCTCAAGGTTTAAAAGAATTTATTGTTGATTTGAATCGATCATGTGCCTGTCTGTAGGCAAGGAGAAATGTAATCTCCAGCTCCCAAAAATACAAAGTTCTGATCAGAACCAAGCAAAGCCACTGTTCCTCTCAACATTCACATCACAGGACTCATCTGGTGTTTCTTTACAAAATGGTAAGTTCAGTACCAGAGCTTCTAAAAAGAGATTCGCTTTACTGTCAGTCTTGTTACATGACAGACAGGCTTAAAAAATAATAAACTGTTAATTTTCCATCCATTTTAGGGTTCTCTAACGACCTTAAAAACACTGATAATTAGTGAATCCCACCAATACACCCATTATTAAGGCTGTATTTTTATCCCACAATCAACTGCCTGCTCAAGGTGACACACAATGTATGTGGAAAAGCTGGAAAATGGCCTTGCAGAACACATTAAAATGATCCATAATTTCCCTCACTAATAGTGTATCTTTGTAAGACTCCGCTGAAGTAATCCAAAAGCTACTCCAAAACAAATTCCTAGGGGGAAAAAAAAAAGTAGGTAGGCTGCAGATCTAATTCTGCCACCAGAGATGTATCACTTGGGAACGCTCTCCAGTTACTAATTTTGTAAGACAATTACCTGATTAAACAAAACTGAAATAATGTTGAAGCCATCCGTCATTACTGACAGAAATTCAATTCTTCAAGGTGCCCAGTGACCACAGTACTGATAAAAACACAGACCTCAGCGGCAGAAACAAATACTGTCCTAAATACACGCAACCTACTGAAGTCATTATTTAGCATCACCGATGCTAATCCTCAAATGAGTCAACAGCGGAGAATTTCTCAGCGTCACAGTGCTCATAATACAGCCTTCAGAGGATTTTTAAGATATTTGAGCTATTGTCAGCTTGTTGGTTCGGTTTTTAAAGTTTTCCTGTCACGGGCTGTTACCCAAATCCCACCTAAGCAGGTTTCCGTAGGGAATCGAGCCCACACAGGACATCGACACTTTTCGCCACAGAGCGAAGACACATTGCAAAAACACCGTAAAAGCAGAAGCTCAATATTTACTCAAGCTTCTTCTTCCTCACAGAAAGTGATAAGTTGGAGACAGCCGTTACTTTACAAAAGTGCAGATGCTCGTGCCCTCATTACACATTAACAGAGCTCCGGGAAGTCCCAAGGACCCAGAAAAGCCCCATAAGCCTCCCTGAACCACTCCAATACAGCCCTTCCAAACCAGAAAATCAGCTTTTCTCCTCTATTACATATGACTACGCAACGCCGCCAATTTGTGTAACTCCTCTTTAATGAGCACAAACACAAGTTTCGCTAATTCTCGGCGATTTACGTAACAGCTTGGGGCCACTTTCCGGAGCTGCCCTCAGACCCGCGCCTCGCGCCCTTGCGCGCCCACCACTCACCTCAACTCCTTCGTGGGGAGGCCCGCGGTCTCCATGCCCGGGGTTCCCGCAGGGAAGCGCTGCCCTGAGGACGGGGAAGGGGCCGGCGGAGCCCCCCGCGCTGCCCTCACANACCCCAAAACAAAGGAGACGGAAAGCGCGGGAGGCTCTGTCTAGTATTTTATTAGATTTCGTTTCCAATATGCCTGTATTGGAAGATTTAGGAGACAAAAAAGGCACAAACTCACATTTAAAGAAACGACGAGATAATCTAACCCATTCTACAAAGTGTGTGTTGCCAAAAGGAAAGAGCACGAAGAACCCGTCGGGACGTGGCGGGAGACCCAGCGGGATGAACCCAGAGGGGTGCGGGATGCGGGGGGCAAGCGGCCCTGTCAGCAAACCAGCCTGAGGCAGGCTGAGGCGAGGGCTGCTCCCCCCAGAGCCCCCAAACCCAGGCGGTGTGGACGGGAGTGACGATCCCGGCACATCCAGCCCCTCTGGAGGTGAACCCGGCAGGTCCGGGGGGTTCTTGCCAAAGCTGATGGAAGATACGGCACGGGAACGCTGCGTGATCTTTGCTATGCTCACTAGCAGGAACCAAGCATCGAGACTGAAGGGTCTTTACAGGATTTGTCCATCCAAAGGCTGAGGGATGCTTTCACTTGGGATCAAATTGGAAGGACAGAAAACAAAGGGTAGGGAGCAGGGGGGGAGTATTCAGGCTGAACTTCCTGCAGTTCTCACCCCCCTCCCCTCCAAGTTTTTCCACTAATCAGGAAAGCTTTGTGTAAAAGCTCTTACTCTGAAATCAGAGGATCAAAAAAGGATTGCAATGGTGGAATGTTACAATCTGCTTCCACGGCGATTAGTGTCATCAGATGGAAAGCCTCTTGGATAACACAAACTGAAAAAACAAGTGTGCTGTGTGTATTCTCAGGTTGCCCTCAAGTGTAAGAATCCCTCAAAACGTAACCAACGAACACGAACAGAAGTCAGTGCATAAATTCTCTGTTAAAAATACTTCAAACTGAAAGAACCCTAACTGGGGCCTACACACCTAGAATACTTCTGGAACAGCTGTACAACATGTCATGAAACATCCTGGTCCCAAATGGCCTCAAAGATTAAAATTTAGTTTCTTTACCTATTTTACAATAAACTTGTTTTACTTCTGCCTGGTGAGATTGCTAAAACCCCTCAAACCCCACCCCAACCCCACAGAACCGTCTGAGGTCACTGAGAAGAGCCTGCCAGAGTTACTGGTACAATTCAGAGCTTATTGCACTTAGACATGAGTAAGGCAAAATAACAAACTAAAAATAAAGGGATAAACTGCCCCCTCCCCAGAAACCAAACGCCATCCTCTCCCTCCAGAGAATTCCCATCTTCCCTCGCACTGGAAACAGCTCTGATCCCAGCACAGCCTTGTTCAGCATGGCAGGGGATCATTTCAGGATCTCCTGCTTGCAGGAGTGGGAAGGGCTGGAGGAGTCAGTGTATTACAGAATGCTAAAAACACTCCTCAGAAGTGGTGATACACCCACGACTGTTTGGCATACAGGATTTCATGTTAGTGCTGCCAAATACAGAAGTGGAAAATAAAGTTATTACTACTAGGGGAGAAAAAAAAAATCAAACATTGGGCCTTAGGGATAAGGAAAGAAGTAGGAATTCTTTTTCTCATATGTATTGAAGAAAGCAGCATTTCCTTGATTCTGTTCTGCTTAGTTGATTGTCTAAAGCTGATATCAACATAAGGATAGATACAGTAAGTATTTGAGTTCATTAAATAACAAGACCTCTTTATATTAACAATATCCTCTGTGATTTATAATAACCAACAGATATCCTAGAAAACTGCAGGTCTTTACAAGTTGCTTTTTTTTACAGCACAAAAGGAGATATTTTAGTCAGTCTTGCAATGGGAAGAAGATTATTGCTGAGCAGAACCACCGCCCCAGGCACCTGGATGTAACCAGATGCCAAGACCTCACTTGTACACCAGCCTTTGCAACATCCCAGTTTGTCCAGGGAGAATCACATTGTTATTATGAGTCAAAACCATTTCAGCTTTGTAAGTTATGGGAAGTCTTAATAAATAAAGAACCAGGAAGTTGCAACATATGTCAAGAAAGATTTTGTAAGACTGACACACACAGCTGGAGGACAACAGAGCTACGTGGGCCAGAGAGACCCCTAAAATTGAAACTCAACAGGTAAGTGCTGAAGGCCCCAGTAGAAGGCCTGACTGCAGCTTCTGGGCAGCCTTTAATTCATGTATGTTAAGACAGAACAAAGTAATGCCCTGCAGAAGCCACAAATCACAACTCATCACAAACCAAGAACTCTCTGGCTGCTCCTCATTTTGCACTCAGATTACCTGCCATTAAATATCTCCCCCTCTGGGAGCAAGGGTGAGAGCAGAACATTTTGTGGAAGAGTTTTGCACTTTTAAATATGGACAATTTCCCTCTCCAAACAGACATTCATTCAAAGAATGGTGAAGGGCTGGGCAGAAACAAAGGTGGCAGTTTATCCCACTTGGAAAAAAACAAAACAAAACAAAAAAATTCTAAGTCACCACATCACAAGACTATTTGAGCTAAAAATGTCACTTGGAAATCAAACAGGGCCACATGGAAATTGGTCTGAACACAATGAAAAAAAGAGGAGGGAGGAGTCGTAAATACAGCGATCTCTAAGTCACACGGCTCCGAGGAGGAAACTCCTTGGGATACACGTGCTAACATTGGAGTGCTTAGTACCAGACTGTCTATTTGCTCACAATATTAAGGGGCATCTAGAATTAGCTATGGGAGGTTTAAAATCGCCTGCCGGTTGGACAGAGAAAGGCTTGATCCAGAGATGGTCCGTCAGTCAAGGGTGTGGATTCCCTGGGCCTTCCTGACGACTGTCTTGCAAACTGAAACAAAGAGACAACAGGGAAACGTTTCAGGATGGCTTTGGAAGAGCAGCGTGCCAAGGGAAGTGTCAGACAACCTTGAGAGAGCAAATGTGAGTCACGCTGTCGCCAGGCAGACAATGCAGCCTTACACTGCAGCACTGAGCCAGAGGAAATGGGGAAGAAGAAAATTAAGTGGTTGAAGCTGCACTCAAAAATTAAAATATATCTATCAAAAGACAGCCCTTCAGACACTCCCTCACCTCGTGTTCCCCACTTACCACCAAGCAACCAGCAGATAACAGAGGGCAAACAGAGGTAAATAGTACTCCATGAGGATGTGGTTCTGCCCCACCCCATTCCTTCCAAGGATAACTAGGATGGTATTTTACTGCCCTACTAACCTGTTCTTCCCAACATAAATGGACAATCTCTTCTTTCTCTTTGCTTTCTAACTTCTCTGATACTATAGCACATTTTTGCTCAGTGTCTAAGAAAAACTTGGCAAAACCAGCCCCCAAACTGATGACATCATTTAACAGAATAGAAAGAAAACAAGTCAAAAGCTTTAAAATTGTCATTGCTGCTTCTCCTACAATGCCTAAGTGTTACTCCAAGCCTTGGGCCATTAGTAAATACTGTTAACAAGCAATGGAAAAAAATAATTCCTTACAAATATGCTTGGAGTCTTCAATTTCCAACTGTATTCAAAGCATTTACATGTCTAACTTACTTTTTTTGTGACTGACAAAAGTTTCTCTGCAAGTCATGGAAAGTAACACATGCATTACAGAAATAAGAATAGCACTAAAATCTACGGAATATTCTAACACATTTTTCCTACACTTTTCACCCAGACAATTCTTTAGAATAGTTCTGAAACGAGGCAGTAAACCTCACTCATCAACCTGTCAGCGAAACTATAAAAACAATCAATACCACAGATTTGCCTGTCAGAAGCTACGAACAGGATCATTTCTCACAGAAATGTTGGGGGTTTTAAACCAAATAGAGTAATACAGAGTGTTGTCAAATCTCTTGATACCTACAGTGCACAAGGAAGGAGTCATATTAGTCATCTGCAGCCGACATTCCTTTCACTGGATCTTTTTCTCTCATCTGAAAGAGGAAACAGTGTTCAGGTACTGATTCTCACATGTGTTATCTCAAAATTTATCAGTATGGAACACCTCCTGTGTGTAAGACATTGATTATATCTCGGCATCTCAAATCAGTGATTGTGAAATGCACATGCAGGCACCATTTCTGGTTAAGCTGTGGGTTGGCAACAGATTTAGAATCCTTATCCAAAGGGCAAGAGTGTACAAGAAACTGGAATGAAATATCCCTGAGGCATGAAGGGAGAGGAGGGTGCAGGGCAGGACACAAACCATGGAACAAGGTTCTCATTATTACCAAACTTGTGTTTCTCAGAGTAAGAATCCTGTTACATACCCCCACTACCTGCTTATGGTACTTAAGAGCTAAAAAACCTTTTACTCAACAGGTTTCCAGCAATTAATGAGAACAAAATCGACCATTCAGCTTTGAGTAAAAGCAAACAGAAGATATTGAGGCAGTAAATGAATCATTGCCACTCAGCCCCTCATTACCTGTGGTTCAATACGTTTACTGGCTCAACAACAAACAGAAGGAGAATTCCATAATGATTAGGAGGAGATGCCAGCACGATGGACTCATGGCCAATCATTCAAAGCACACACAGCATGACCTAAATAGCAGGAGCACAATTCACACCATGCCCTGACAATGCAGCAGCCTTTCCTCTCTGCCGTGCTGGAGAGAAGCAGCTTCTCACACAACCCACACCTGCCCTGCTTTCCCACTGACCTCATCCAGCTGTCTCTTGGTCTCCTCCTCCATCCTACGGATGTCCTCCATAGTCAGATCAACCCACTTATCGAGCCAGCAAAAGAGCTGCCGGTGAAAGTTTGTGAAGAGACGCTTTTCTTGCTGCAAAAGGAGGAATAAAACACAAACCAGCTTAGTCACAGGGCAATTACCATGGAGCTCACAGGATTGTAACAATTTGCAGAGATGTGTACACTCAAGAATCAGCTCCCTCGCCCACCTTTCCATCTAGCTGCCACAATTGGAAACTGGAGATAGCTAATTTTTATTCTTTTATCAGAATATCTAATCTAGAGTCTTGAATCTCTAGAGAAATGCCTTTTTTTTCTCCCCCAAACCTAGACAGCAGTCTGCACACTGCACTGAAAGAATTAGTGAATTTCCTTTGATTTGACAGTATTGTTCTGACTGAATAAAGTGCTCCAAGTTGGGTTTACTTAGAGCATGAAAGTTGGCCTGGAGGTGCAGAAAAAAGGAGAAACAGGTATTTTTAAAATCCTTGACTTGCTAAAAACTGCAAGTTAGGAAGTGTAAAGGGCTGACATGCACCTATCTTGTTGGGTTTTTTTTTTTTTTTTTTTGCAGTGACCTAAAAAAATGCCTAAACTTGTTTTTCACAGCTGACAACCTTTCAGAAGAGGTGACTAATGTGCACAAGCTACTTCAGGTTTGGAGCAATTTATTTCCATTTTGTAAGAGATAAGCTAGGCAAAATCATTATATTAGACAGGGATATACAATGTCTCTTGGAAAGACCTCATTAAGGAAGGACACTTCAGTTTTACCAATTATGGTTTCACATCTGATAACCTGCTCTCATCAAAAGCAGCTTGAATACTTTGATGCAAACCTGTAGATACTCATAAAAAGAAAGGGATTGAAGACACTGCTTTATTCAGAGCTTTTGTTAGAGGTATTTGAAATCCTACAGCACCATGGTCATTCCCCCTTGGAGCTGTCTTTAGATTGCATCACCAGAGAATTGCTTTTGCAGAAGCAGCTCTGTGGTTTATCAATATTAACCACTGAGAAGTCTCTTTGATCTAAAGGCACAGGAGTTGTATGAACACAGCACTGCCTGGAAAACCACACACAACCATTCCCAGGTGCAGCATCCTGCTGCAGCCCATGGGTTATAGACTCTGCCACAAAAAAGCTCTTTTCACATATCATTTATGTTTTAAGCTAATAAAGTTTCTCACCATCTGCTTATTTTTTAACACAGGTTTTTCACGCAGCAGATAGGGAGAGGAAAATGTGACTGGAGCTCCAGGACTTGCCAGAAAGATCCTCAACTGATCAGGATCAAATAGCTGGAACTATCTCCCCACAAAAATGTTTTGCCCCTAAGCAATGTAATTCCAGTATAGATGCATCACCTCATCACTCATATATCAACTACCAAACGACTGCAATTCTGATCTATTAAACAATGCAAAACAGCCAATTTACCTTCACACATTAGAGTGAAAACGTTCAATAGCCAATTCACCCAGCCAGCCCTGCCCTTGGATTAGCAGCAAATTGAACCCAGCTTTAACTGACTGCAGAATTTCAGGCATTGATGGCTACAGCAGGTGGGTGATGAAACATGCCTCATTCCCATCTCTCCTCATCACAGAGCTTACCTTCTGTATAAAGTTCTCCACTTTATTTTGCAGACCCCACCACTTGAACTTGACTGTTACCAGCTTGTAAGCACACATGTATGGACAATCTGACTGCTTCCCCAGGTCCTTCTGCAAAGACACAAAGATATTCCCATTAAGCCCCTGGCCAAATGTCTCCAGGAAAGCAGCTCCTTCAGTCCAAACTATGAAGTCTTTCCAAAATTCCCCACAATCCTCTTTGCATCCTTACACCTTGCTTATCTTTTATGGACAAGTTTTGTCACACCTTTGCTCACCCTTTTTCCAGGGTATAGAATAGCATGATGAAAACAGACCCTGGTTTCCTTCACAGGTGGCTTTCCCTCCATTTTGAGAACAGACTATTCCTTCCTCTCCTCTGTTGTCCACTTTTTTCTTCCATTAAAATTATGTCTTTCAGTATCTTCACTGTTATACCACGGCTACTTTGCTTCCTTAAAAGTCTCTTGATAAAGTCCCCATCTAAAGCATTTTGGAATTACATTATATAATCTGAGTCATGATTAGAAAGCCATAAAGAAAACTCCCTAAGGTTTCCTATTGCAGGAGCCATAACCACTCTTCCCAAGTGAATCACATCAACCTCAGCTTCTGCCAAGTTTGCCTGCTAGGAATCAGACCTGCACACAAGTAGCTCCCCAAATCCCACTCAGGGTCCCTTTTAAAGACTGGTATTATATCTGCACTTGTAATGTCTTCAGATTCCAAGGATTTCAGTGAAAAGTTAAACACTGCTGGTCATTACTCAGATATTTCATTCTTGAATTCTCTTGGGTGAACCCTTGGGCTGAGCACCAGACAGCTCTGGAGATTTCCTGGAACTCAACCTCTTTGTACCGAGCTCTCCCATTTATTTTAAAACCAGAACAGATTCAGTGCTGCGTTCTGCATTTCGTTCTACAGAAGTGATTCCAGTGTTTTCCAGATGTATCTTTGGCCCCAAATTCCAGTATCTGTACTTCAGCCATGCAAGCTGCTACAGCTCCTGAACTCATCAATACAAACCTTCCAGTTGGGACCCAGAGGTCCACGTCCAGTCTTAACAGATTTAAATCTTGCTGGATCTTCTTCTGCCTTGTAATCCTATTGGACAGACAGAAAGATTAATCACAAATTATTCTACTGCTATCCAGCTGTTCTCTCACACAAAGGATTTATTTTCCTGGGCAAAGAATAACCTCTGCCTTCTCAAGAGCTACTATTTTCAGACCTCATCATTAGGTCTTCAAGGAAACATTTCTCCCTGCTGTGCTGTGTCCTAGACCTATGAAGAAGTGGTAACAAACTGATATGACCTTTATAAGGCTATCAGAAGGTCTGTAGGATAAGATTCCTGTAACCACTTGTTCTTTGGGAGCTAAACACTGCTATTACAAAAAGCAGCTATGCTGTGGAGCTGTGCTATCTAGGATTTTTCACAGCACTGTATCACTGTGATGCTCACATGATGCTCACTAGAAGAAAAGTACAGTCAGACTCACAGTACCACCATGAGAATGGTATCAAATACTGTTTGAAAGTCAGGAAACTCAACCAACATCCCATTTTTATGCAGTTGATTTTTCTTCCCAGTACAGTACAGAAACACCCCTTTCATTCTCACAGTAACTGTAGTGATTCTTAGAACCAAGTGTTTGCTACATCATTTCCAGATACACTTGTGAAGCCAGGGGTCAGTATCAAAAAGGGGGAAGTTTAAGAAATCCTGTATGGAAAGGGGAGTGCCATTTCCTGCTATTCAAGCACTTTAGTCAGCTGCAGTGCTGTAGAAATACACTGCTACATGCACAGGCAACACATTTTACAGGCAGCGTTGATACAGTTTTTAGAAAAGCTTTTCCTCTGGCTTGCATGAGCAGTTTGAAGGAATGCCTTTCCTCCTCTTTCCATCCTCTCACTTGTCCTGCTACCTGTGGCCATCCCTGGAAACACAGTTTGTCCATGATCCCTCTTTTAGCACAAGGCCTCCCCCCCAGGGAGCTGTTACCCACCTACCATACCTTGGGGAGTACTTGGCTCCGATCAGCAATGTCTATATAAATGGCTTCTACACTCTTCCACACCTCTGGCTCCAGTTTATGGACCTGCAGGGAAACAACAACACTCAAGGAGCTGCTTCAGTGACAGAACTTCCCATTCTCAGAAAATATAAAGCCAGATGGAAATGCAGATGCCCAGTGCTCCCCTTGGTAAACACACAATAGGAGAATTTCTAAAGAAGCAAAAGTGCTCACACAGAACAAGTGTTTGGGGGTCAATTTTATTCAGTTTATGTGAGAAGCCAACAGAAGGGAGTCTCTGCCTTGGTTGTGAGACAAACATTTGAAATGAAGGAACACAGTGAATAGACAGTTCCACACAGCACTTCTCTAATCCAGCACAGAAAGCAGCACTGTGACATTAAAGAGATGAGTAAAACACACGACACAAGTACTTACATTCTCTTGTGTTCCAAGATCTGATTTATGCCAGGTTTCAATTTTGATCAGGAAGTCATCTTTCATATATTCATTCTGTCATCAAAATAAAGCTTCTTGTTATTCTTAGGATATATAATTTGTCTTCTTATTACACAGATAAGCATTAGGAGAGTCAACTCAAAGAACTGAATAATTCAAAGTATGAACTCTCCATTTCACTGGGGTCTGACTTAGGGAATTTCACAATTATTTGTAAACAGATCATCACTTTCAGCAAAATTGATTGATCATTAATTACTTAAGATTAAATAAACCACAAGCTGTTCACCAAAAATCCCATAAGTTCTATTGTTTTAGTGAAACATTTGGAGTTTATAAACAGCTTTTTCTTTAAAGGACAATATCTGCCACTCTATTTAGAGTTTAGAAGGGGTAACATAAGCTAGCTAGACAGGAACTGTCTTTCCAAAGAGATTATTGATCTAGCACTGAGTACATATTTTGATGCAACTCTTGAAAATATTAACAATATTAAACTGATGTGCTGAGAGCTTTTGACACTGGGAAGGGAGGGGACAAGAAGCACAGTTCTGCCAAGTAAGCAAAAAACTTTCCATTTCTCACTATTACTGTGAGTAGCAAAGGACTCCCAAAGGTAACCCTACCCTCCCTTGGGGAAGCAGAAACAAAAGCACGAGCCAGTGAAACAGTCAGCATGTAGAAAGGAAATATCAAATTCAGAAGAGAGATTACTCAAAGGGACAGCATGGCATGAGCTAACTGGCTTTTACTCAGTTTACCCAGGCAATGGCTCTTTCCCATTGCTGCAGCACAGACAGGTCTCTGTCCATGGTCACAAAGTGTCTGTGGATACACCACGGTTGGTAAGGGGGGTTAATCCATGTGATCTTAAAATGATAAGAGCTGAAGTGCCTTTAGCTCAGGTTAAAGAGCTGCTTCTACCCAGGACACTTCATTTCAGACATTATTCCACAGATCATCAGTAAAAGCAATACTTACTGTAATTACTGGTCCAAGAAATCAATACATGAAAAGAAAGAGACACAGAACTTTAGTGAAAAAAGACTGTACAGCAACCATTGCCCTCCTCCCACTCTCAGCCAAACAGGGACAGCTCCAGCTTCCCAGGGCACTCCTGGTACCTCTGAGGGAAAAGACATGGAAGTTGATAAAACCCAACTAACTTCACCCCCTTCTCCTCTGGAAATTCTCAAGACTCTGAGAAACCCAGAGGAGCAGCAATTAATTATGTACTGCCACTTGGGCTCCCTGGCCTGCAGCCAGCTGGATGAGAAGATGGAATAAGTATGTTCAGCTGACAGCATTTTACCAATCCTTTCTCAGCTTGCAGATAAGGAGCCTCTCCGTAGTTCCAAAGGAAACCCACGCTGGATTTCAGGCCAGTGCAGACCTGCCTGGAGTAACCAGACCCTCTGCATCTCTGCTGCTCGTGGTAACTGAACTCCCCGGACACTGAGGCTCAATTATTCAACACAGAAAAGCAATTAAAGATCCTGTAACAGTCAGTATCTGCTCTACCTGAGCCTACCTGAGCAATTCTACTCAAGCAGAAGGAAGTCTGAAGCTGGAGGTGAACTTCTCTGGTCTGTTCTGAAGTTTAACATGAGGGCTTGATTAAGGAGCAATTTGGTTTTAAAGGTTCTGTAACAATTTTTGAGTTTCCAACCCAGCACCCTGGAGACAGTTACCATCCCAAATCACCTATCATGCAAATCCAGCTGCCTTAATTACACACTGCTGGGCCTGGACTGTTCTAAACCCCTAGCATGTGAAAATTGCTTTTTACAGCAATTTTACAGAAAGCCAATTATTTAGACTGACATGTTGGGCTGGAGGCAGAGAACAAGAAGGCAGAGCTGAGGCTAATTTTTCAAAGGCTGAACTTTATCTCAAAGAACATTTCATTATTTCTGCAAGAAGGAAGTGGGGTTTTTTCCCTGCTAGTCCCAACAAAATACTGAATAAACCAGCAATAATTATAAACCAGGGCCTTCCCACTTTACCATGACTATGTGCTGTGACTATGCAGCTGCCTCAAAACAGGTTCCTTTGCCTCCTTAACTTCTTCCCTGTGGGGTAGACTCCTCATTTGTAAAGCAAACAAATTAATCTCTTCAGAAATGTCCACTCAAACTTCAATGCTCAGCTGGCTACAAATTAGGACCTGCTTCTTGAGGCATTACAGCAGCAACTCCTACACGTTTCAACTGCAGTTATAACTTCTCAGTTTCTTGACATTTGGCCACAGGCCATGGTTACACTCAGAGTGGAACACACATCATATTGCTTTTCTAAAAACATTTAAGCAACATTAATATTTAAGTCAGACTGCAGAGAAGAACACTGTTCCCCTTGGCACCAGCCCACAGGTACAACTATTAGACAATCTTCCCTCCATTTTTACTGCAGAAGTTGTGAAACAATATAATAACAACCACACTTACAATTGATACTCTCAAAGGAGCTAAGCAAGGCCTCCATTCAAAGTACATAAAAACAACATATTACAGCACAAACAAGTGTGCAGAATTGCAGAAAGTTATAAGCTAGGCATTTAAATTCCCTCCATCTGCAGTACTACTTTGATAATGGCCCATAATATGCATATTAATTGAGCTTTTCAGAGGAGATACAGGGAAATGTAAGAAGGATGATCTCATATAATCAAAACAAAAAATACCACGAGGCACAATTAAGTAAAAGCATTGCTTTATTCCAGTTTAGAAGGCTCTGTGCAACAGCAAGCAGTGCCCCAGGGAGAGCACAGCAACAGCACCTCAGACAGGAGGGCACAGGCAGAAGCCCCAGCAACTCCTACACGCAGCTTTAGCTCCTACTGGGTCCCTGGCTCTTAAATTTCAGATTCTAGTGAGAGAGGGCTGAAAGCCTGGCTGCTCTAAGCCAGCACAGCATTTTCTGCTGCCCAAAGATTCACACCAGGGCGTCCAAGGCTCCTCACGTCCGACCAAAACACCCGAGAGCACCTAAAGGAAAATGGTAATGCCCAACAATAGCCAATTGCACATCCATGGGTGCTCACACCCGTGGGTGCTCACGTCCCTGGGTTCTCCCCTCCTGCCCAATCCCACAGGGGAAGGTTTCAGCAACTTTTCCAAGCTTTTCTTGCTTCACGTCATGCTGGCAGAATTCTCTAAACAGATTTATCAGCCTCCGCATCAAAACTGCCTTCTGCTCCAACCCCCACAACAAAGCACTTTTTATCTCATATTATGTTGCTGTTTATTATAGCTGATGGGTTTTTTTGGCTTTGTTATAATTTCTAGCATATCAAAACCTGAAATTTCTTTGACTGTTGGAAAGTCTTGTACTTGATTTTAGTATCCCATGTTTTCCACTTAAGTAGAATTTTAGCAGTGTGTAACTGAAGGATAAGCAGCTTAAGAATACCAAAAGAAGTAACTCCATACCTTTGTTTCAGAAATTGGTGGAGTAGGAAAAGAGGAGGAGGAGGATACAGCCAGGCATTTAAATCAGTTTAGTGGGTTTAACATGGAAATAAACTAGACATTTGCTAACTAATTTAAGTAACACGCAGCAAGAAAACTGCATAAAATTTAGAAAGGTTGCAAACAACTTTGTTTCCACATCTTATGTGAGACATTACAAATTTATTCTAAAACTGATGGCAGTATCTGAATTTTGTATTTGAAATACCCATTCCACTAGACTGCAGCATGTAATTTCACAGACTGAAGTAACACTATTCTCTCCCACTGCAGAGCTTTTTCCTTCTTTTAAAACACTTCATTTAAAATTCACTTAAATTGTAAAAAAAAAAACAAAAAGGGTTTTTTATACACTGAGTTTCAAGAACAGTTGGAATTTTACAGTGGCTAGTTCCCATAGCAACTGTACCACTACCAACTAGCAGAAAATGTGTCCTTCAGAGACACTAACAGCATAAAATGCTGCCAAAAGCACTACATGAGTTTGGAGGCAAAGTCAAATTTTCAATTTACAGCAGTGAAGACCAGAGAAGCTGTAGTGGTTAAACACTGTGGCTGGTAACTTCAGTAAGTAAATACTAACCACTCCTGTAGAAAATGAGTTTGACATTATTTCACCACTTCTCACAGCCTCCAGAGCCTCACCCTGCCTTTACAGATGGATTCACTTCAACTGCAGCATTCTCTGTTCAACCCTCACTGACCTCAGATCCTGCAAGTGAGCAAATATCCATCACTTAACACTTGTTCCCTTCAAATGCTCTTAGCAAGAGGCACCTGAGATCTGCCCTGTTCCCCTCCTGCATCTTCCACTTTTTCCCACCTGGGCTATGCTGCACTTGAGCACATAAAACCACCCCTCGTGTATTTATTTCATGAGTTCATTTATTTCATTACACAGCTGTTCCTTTAGGAGGACCAACATCTATTTCTTGGTCTGTTCTTTTCCTCTGTCACTCATTAGCAGCACATCAGACAAGGGCAGCTCTTTTAACTCCCCTCAGCACTGTATTTTGCTTTTCCTGACCACAGAAAGGGCTTAAGGAACAGAAATCCAAGATTTAAGAGCTGAAACACCTTTTCTACTGGTTGTGTCTTTCCTTATCCCCTCCTACCTTTTCTCCCTGCCCCCAGAAACAAAAAAGGCAGAATCCAGAGTCCTTTCTCAGGCACTCACCAGTTCTGCAGTAGGGATAGGCATTCCATGCTTTTTCATGTATATTCAGAGCTCCTTCTGGGGCCAGCATTCTCACAAATGTTGGCACTTTGCTGCAGAATTTGGAAATAAGAAGAAAGGCATTGATAAGAACTACATGGAATGAGAACTGTGGCCCAGACTGAGACATGCAGGACAACACCTGGAATGCAAACACTAGAGATCTGCACACTTCTGGAATTGCTAGGGCTCTCCCCAGCCCCATTACAATGTTTTCCAGAGATGTCAAATCAGACATGTTAATATAAACCTTCTTTACATAATGAAAGACAAAACAAATGAAAAAAAAATAGGAGGCTGAAAGCAGGTTGAAATCTAGGAGCTATTTTGCTCTTTAGCCAAATTCAACTATGAAAATACTGGGTGGCAGGATCAGACTTGCTTTGAAAAAGCAAGATTTTCTTGGGACAACAGCCACGTTTACAGGGGTGGGTGAGCGTCCCAGTGATTCTCACTGCCAGGTGCATACTCCTGCCTTACCTCTACATCTTTCAGCCTTTACATAATCTGATTTACAGTTGCTTCAACCCTATTACATCTTCCTCTGGTTCCTGCCCAACTCTGGGAATGAAATGGCTCCCATACCTCTGTAAGTGATAGATCTTGTGTGTGTACTGCCCACGCTCTCCATCTCTTTCGTAGGGTTCGTTCACCAGGACTTCCACTCCTTCACCTCCACCAGTTTCGTTTTTACTGGCTTCTGCCACGGAATACAGCTGCCCCACTTGATACTGGAGAAGTTAAAGACATGTTATTACCATGGCTATAATTTAGCAGAAGTAATAACTTTGCCAGAAGAAGCCAAGGACAAATTTATTACCCGGGGAGAGGGCAGAGAAAAGGACATCCATTTGTATGGGCAGATAAGCAGCTCATTTAATTTCATTTGAGATAGAAAGCTTGAGTGGTAGTTAGGAGGAAAGCACTGCCAATAAGATAGTTACCTTTAACCCTTCAATTTCAAGCTCCAAACCAACACAAGATCAGGAGAAAGCAGAAAAGATTGAAAGGAGCATCAGAAAGAAAGAAAACAGATGACCTTGGGCACAAGGTAGCAAAATTCATTGGGTTTCACTCTTTTTGGCACAGAGGTGTCCCCAAAAAGTGGAGAACAAGGCTCTGCCAGTCCTGAATCAATAGGCACTCAGTACAGCATCCAGAAGAGTCCCAAAGAAATGCACATCAAGCTTTTTTACAAAAATGCAGGGTGAGAGGGAAGGGAGTAAAAAACTTCAGAAGAGAGACAGAAGATAAAGGGCACTTGCACCACCTGATTTAAGTGCTCCAAGAAACAAACTTGCTGAATGTGCACAGCTTAGGAGCCCCTGAGGGTCAAAGATGAGCATCCCCCACGAGCAGTTCAAACAACTGAGTATAAAGCCTTAAGTAAGGAGGGTATTGTCATTCTGAAAACTTTATCTAATTAAATAACTGAGCCAGTGTCCCAGATGACCAGCTGATCTAAGTTGTCACTGCTCCCCCTATTATTTTTCCTATTATCTTCGGTTTGGGTTGTGTTGTTTTTCCTCTGTATCACACTTCCTCTTAGTCACAAGCTTAAACTACTAGCAGGGAGAGCACAGAATTTCAACATACCGTAAAATTCTTACCCTAAGATAATTTCCCAGTCTCTTACAGACACTCACTTGGCAGCATTATTTCCCAGAAATCACTTAAAGTACTTGATACTATATACAATTTCTTTCATTAGAGGCATTCACAAATGTTTCCCAGGGCAGAGCAGAGGAAAAATCAAGAAAATGAACAAAAGAGCACATTCTCCTCTGCAGAAGATGTAAAGACTAATACACTCTTGCCTCTTGTAGATGAAAAAGGGGATGCAGAGCTCAAAAGAAACATGATCAAATGAAGAAATTTCACATAGGTTTCTCTGAGGCAAAGTTAGATGAGCAAAGTTTGAGGATGAAGAAGCTAAACCACTAAGTTAAAAGGAAAAGTTCTAACTTAACAGAGTTAAGTCTTCAGAACTCTTAAGTGAGCAAAACAGCAACGGTTGCCAACGGCAACAGTACAGGGAGGCAATCTGAAAGGGTAATCCACAAAGTGTTTGGCACCAGAAGTGCAATGATTAAAAAAAATTCAAAAACAACCACCAAAACCCCAAAAAAATTCCATAACATAACTACAAAGCAATGCAACACTGTTCAGGCCATCTTCCTTTTCCACAGCATAAGGCTCTGCATCAGAAACAGGAATAGCACTTCTGAAACCCAGCCTGGAAAAGTGGAATACAGCTCAGAGCTGAGAACCCAGAAATACTTCACTGGGCTGGAACATCTTCTGTAACGAAGGAAGATTTCTACAGTCGTTAAATTTTGTTGTCAGAGCATCCAAAATAACAACAGTACCCAAAGCTCTCTTGTACTTTGTACCATCTGGTGCCAACAAAGGCCAAGGAAATATTTATTGCTATTGGAAGAGTAGATGGCAAGCCAGAGTAACAAGGCTAGATGTCCTGGCCTCAGTTAATGTGGGGCAGAACAAAAATCAGACCATTTTCAAGCTAAGAGCAGCAGCTCTGCTGGATCTCTGCAGAAGGTCCTGGCCCAGGTTACATGAGCAGCCCTCACTTGGCTGGACAGTTCCTGCACTGTCACAGCAGGTTGAGTTTCAGTCTGGATTTTGGGCTGCAGGAGAAGTCTCTGACTTCTGACATTTCATACACCACACTGCTTTCCTTATGACTCCCTACATATGATCCACACAAAGCAGAACACTCATCTCCCTCCTGAAGAGCAAAACATGAGAGTTGTGAAACCTTAGAAGCAAAGTTGCTTTAGCAGAGTAAGCGTCACACAAATACTCATAGAACAGAGTTTATTCTGAGTTTGGTAACCACAGGATTAGAGGGGAGGACTGAATGGCTTTGACTGCTTTGCAGCAAGTCCCAGGACAGATCTCCAGGAGCACAAACTAATTCCTCTTAGTAACAGCCTCTTATTCACTCCTTCTCCCTTTCAAATACGTGGGTCAAAGTTCAGACACTAAGAAGATAAACCCTTTGGTTTAACATCTTCACCATTTAAACTTCCCTGTTATTTCTGAGCCTTTAATCGCATTGATAAGAGAGAAAAAGGCCCAAATGAAACTGCCCCAATGAGCAAATCCCACATCATCTCCCTACAAAGGTAAACAGAGAAACAGATTTTGGCTCTATGAATCTGGACTCCAGACAGACCTAAGAGCTCAAAAAACCCTTCTTCTCTTCTGCATGAAGTCATCCCTCTTGCTCTGTGTCAAAGACCTCTTACACAGCTGAGAGAATATCTTCATTACACCAAATTTCCTCCAGCAGGCCTGATCTCAACACAACCATCTTCAAGAGCAGTTGTTTTCCTGAAAGCCGCTTTGAACGCAATTAATAAGATTCCTCTGTGTTTGGCAAGCTCCTTCCCATGTGAAAGGAACAAAGAGGCAGCACAGAATGTGTACACACAGCTCTAATCCACACCAGCGTTTCAGGGGCAGCTGGCAGAGACACCCACACGAGTCCACGCTCCCCAAGCTGGCACCGCGCGAGGCGACTCTGGTCAGGGAAGGGGAGCAAAGCCTGGCACCCAGCACACAACAAGGAGATTTCCCTCTGCTCCCTGCAGTGGGACAATGGATAAACCAACACAGCAGTGCAGCTTGCAGCCTGCACTTGAGCAGGACCACATTTTGGCAGGGTTTCCATGTAGAAGACAGACTGCTACAGTCTAACTCCTACATCCGCAGCTTTCGTGTTTTAGTCATCGCCAGGGCTTCTCTTGCACCGTTTGGTTCCCATCTTGGCTAACTAAGCAGCACTGATCTCTGTGTTGATTAAGTCACAGCTCCCTGATGCCTTCCTGATCATTGGTTTTCTCTTGAATTCCATACTATTGGTTAAGGTCCATTTGCTAAGGGTGGAGACTGAACGCAGAATCCCTGGCATTATCACAGAACCTCACAGAAGACTGCCTCAACCCTTTAATGATGTCTCAAAGTTACAATTAATTTCATTCCCTATCTTACACATTTGCATCAGACTTCTTGCACGCAGAAGGTGTGAACTTTTAAGCCTTTTGAGCAAAAATCAACCATATAAAACTGAAATCAGAAGTCCTCCAGCTAGCCAGAGATGCTTCACGAGCAGCTACAGTCAAGAGCAATAACAAGTCTCCAGAGCCCAATTTAAGAGTTTTGTACACAAGGAAATCCTTGAAAGCAATGAAGGTTTAACAGCTGGTTTGTAGAACAGAGAGCAGTGCAGTGACCAAGTGATGCACAGATGTGTCAGCATCTTTGCTCTCAGGAAGGGGGATGAAGCAATAAACAGAGCAGTAGTCATCCTCTGAGTCAAAACTGGAAAGAACCTTTCTTCTTAAGCATACCCAGGTATATAGGCAAAGCTAAGTGAACTTTAGAACCCTTTCTGCTCAGGGAACTGCCTCCTGAAATCTGCCCTATCACAGGAAAAAACACCAGACTCTGGAAAGGGACGTCACTCAGGGGACATGGTGACAGTGTACAAGTTTGGGGAGAAATTCGATTTGGTCAGGTTGGGGGTCTCTCCACAAGCCAAGCACTGGACCCAGCGTAGAGCAATACACCTTCTGAAACAGATAATCCCAGGGCACCCTCAGACAAGGAGGTTGCTAGAGACTGACAGATTTATCCACAGCCCAAACCCTCAGTTTTCCACACAGGCAGTTTGCACACAAGGCTCTGAACAGCCAGGGATGGACGAGAATGCAGCGGGGGACTCGCTTTAACTGGATAAAGGCTAATCCCAGTATCAGAGAACTCAGGAAAACCCTGTGTTGGGTTCCATCCAGTCTAACCCCCTCAAAGAAACAATCTGGACACTGATGACTTTCTATTTACAGAGCACGATACCAAGGAGCCGTATCACTACAAGGCAGGGTTCCTGTTATTCAGGAAGGTCCTTTCTGTCCATTGAGCTCCAGAAACTTGCCTTTTACCCACAGCTTTCTCTAACCTGCAACTTTGCATCCTTTGCTTACTTGATAAAGCTTATCACGTTACTCCTTCCTTTATCAGGCACTTGCTCTTGTAAGTGGCACTCAGGCACAATAAAAGATCCAAACTTCCCTACTCTAACACTTCAGTCTGACTTCTGTTACAACTGCTTGAAACAGATTCATGCAGAAAGCGTAAAAGCTACAGGAACAGACAGAACTTCTGGCATTAACAGCTTTGTTCTTGCACTAACACAGAACACAGATCCAAAATCGCTCTCTGATCAGAGGTCTAGGCTTTCTGTCAGCATCTGATACCTGTCACAGCAGACTGAGCCACAGGAACAAGAAACTCAGCTTAGACATTGCTTTTGTTTTACTAGCCAGTCTCATGGCTGCAGGAATGCACTACATGAAGTTCTAAACTGTGTTCTGTCAAAAGAGTGAGAGTTAAAAAAGGGATGTGCTTAAAAAAGTGCTGCCGTGAGCCAGCCCACCACTGTCTACGCCACAGTAGCTGCTATATTCAGAGGAAAGAAAAATGAACAAGAGTGCTGTTATCACAGCTCTCTCTAAGAGTTAGAACGAGGCCTTGATCAGAGTTCATAAACTCAAGGCTTACAGCCAAAGATCACAAGGAAAAGAAAACACATCCAGAAGAAGGAATCTGCTTTGGAAGTGTTATAGACTCAGTTATTTCAATTTCTACCTTGTTAGTATGAAGACTAAAAAAAAATCAAAATATTTATATGGTTAGATTCTCTGCAAGAGTGGTGTTCAGTGCAGGAAGGAGGAAAGAAAGGCAAGCTGCAACTCAGAGGAAACAGGAGGGAAACAGACACAGAGTCTGCACAGTTATTCCACAGTCAGTTTGGTGATGAAAATCACCCTGTCCAATAGGAACTACATTTCTTCTCTCAATTCAAGCTTTATCTAAACAAAAAGAAAGTTTTCTGTATGTAACAGCTAAATAGGACAGATCTTAAAGAGTCCTTTTCCTATACCAGGCTCCTAAGTCACAAGAAATTCTTGATCTTTGCCTAAGAGTTTAAAACAAAAGAGTTCCAGCAAAACACAGTTTAAAGGGTGACTTAAATTTGTACTAAAGCTTCCCCTTCACGTTAAAAAAATAGAAAAGAACAATAGTACTAATCAAAAGGAAACTGCACTTGAAAACAGCCTGACAAGTCAAGATTTATAATCAGCATATCTGCAAGTGTTTTATAAGAGATGATTGGTACCCTCAGACTTAATACAATTATTTGGTCAAACTGATGGTGAACGAGTAACAGCTCCCAGGGGTTCCTGAAGACAGCTTGCATTTTCCAGTTTTTGTTCACAGAACCTGCTTTGATCACAGGTTTATTTACAGTCCTAAAGCAAGGAAGCAAGAAGCAAAGAACTTACCTCCTCCACAGACACGGGCAGGATAACGCGGCTGGAAGGGAACACAGAGACAGAAATTAGCAAATATCCCTGCAGCTGCCAAATTCCCAAATTCCTCACAGCAATGGCTGCACAGCTCTCCTCTGCCCCCAGTATTCCAGCATCATCTCAGTACTCCTCAGGCCAAACACTATTTATATAATAACCTCAAAGAGAACCAATACATGACAGAGCATAACTGCAACCCTCTCCTAAAACTCTGGAATTCAACCTCACTGCCCTACAAACCTACACAGCACCAACACAGTGGTGTTCCCTCTCACACCATCCTTTCAGCAATCCCATCTTATTCCTCATCAAGCTGCTGTGCAGGTTTCTGTGGGCCTCAGCAATTCTGCAGAGATCTGCAGTAGCCACAAGGCACTGCACGATTCGCTCACATGTCCCAAACCAGCAGGAAACAGCAGAGGAAAGGCTTTCCCAGAGCTCCCTGCAAAGGAAGGTGCTGCCTCTGCTTTATAGGAGTCACTTTTTTTTTTTTAATGTGGTTTCCTGAATGCTTCTGAGAATCAACTGACTGGACAACACAGCAAGAACTGCCTGAAGTCACACAGATTTTTTGGAAAAGAATCAATTTAAAGCTGACAGAAATACACGCTTGTTAAGACCTTCTCCAAAACTGGATCTGTGTTTGACTTCTGCTTTCAGCAAGGATGATGTTGAACCAGGAACCAAAGCAAGACACAGATAGGAAATGGATATGGCTAGCATGGGCGGAAGAATTCCCAATTCTTTGGGAATTAGTCTCAAAGAAACTAGGACACAATCAGGAAAAAAAGTCCTCTGTATTAATAAATAGATTTTAAAAAAGCAATAGTGGTGAAAATAGATTTTTCTTTTTACACTTTACCAAAAGAACAAACTGCAAAAGGGGCAAAAGATTACAGATTATGCAAGATTACTTGTGACAGCAATACTTTATGCTGACTGCAAAGTACTGCAGAAAGAACTACTGAGAACTGCAAATGAAGTTCAGTGTCAATAAAAAAAAAAAAAAGAATCATGCACTACAGGCACCCATGGTGCCCATAAACACATGGGGTTAATGAGCCCCAAGTTAGTTATTGCCAATATCTTGAGCCTTTATGGAGAAGCAGCAGGAAACATCAGCTCAGTGGCAGTCCAGAAGTAAATCCAATATTAGAGACTGGAACAGCACACAAACACACAACAAGACAATTATGTCACTATAATCTCCCATGTACCAACATCTTGAATATTCCACATAGTCCTGGTCACCTTATCTCAAAGAGGATACAGAACAAATGAAGAAGTTAAAAAGGATGACTGAAGATGGGAAAAAGCTTCTGTGTGAGAAGAAAGGAGAGAGTTAAGACTTGGCCTTTCAGCTTGAGAGAAAAACCAGCTAAAAGGTTCAGGTATGGAAGAGTTTTAGAGATCATGAATGGTGTAAAAAAGTGAATGGAGAAGGAACAATGACTGTTTAACAACAGAACAATCGTTAGGCAACAAATTTTAGACCAAATCACGTGTGCTTCTTTACATCATGTCTACTGAAGCCATGGCATTCCTTGCCAAGCATAGGAAGTAAAAGCAATTTTAAAGTGGGATTTGATCAATTCATGGAAATCCATGTGCCACTTACTGGTAGGATACACTGAACTACAATTGTTTTACTCACTGTTACATATTGGTTCCTGAAAATACATGCTGAAAGGCAAGAGGGAAGAGGACCAACACCAGTATGGTGTAAGGGAGGAGAAAAAAAAAGGAAGTGGATTTTCACAGGTAGACTTTGCCATCGAGCATGATGTTGGGTTTGTTACCTGGAGAAAAGTGCAACGAGAATGAAAAGAGGGACTGGATGATAAATAAAGGTGAAAGACCAAGAAACAGGGAAGAAACAATGGCTTTGGAACAGAGTTAAAACATTTTTCTTTAGAAAACCTGGTGTAAAACATTGACGTAAGCGAATGGAATTCCATTTGGGAAACTGGAAGACACTAAATCTGAATTATTATCTTAGAGTTCAATGTTCATCAATGGAGAAACAGAAACACAAACAAGATCAATGATTGACAGTTTGTTCAGCCCAGCAAACCAAGAAAGTGGGGGTGAAAAACACTTACAGGTAGTCAAGTGATAAATGAGGAGGAGGGAAGACTACTCAAGAGGATCTTGAGGAAAAGCTTTGCAGGAGCAGCAATGGCAACAAAGATTCCTAACTTTTGGACAGAACTTTCTCAATTTATGATAAGTAATATGATGATTTTCACCTGAAAATGGTGAGGAACATTTAAAATCCCTGTTAGATTAAAATCTGCCTCAAATGACAGCAAAGGGAAGTACAACTGCAGAGAAGGTCAGTGGTATTATCGTCACTTTACAGGAAAGGGAAATGAGTCTCCACACTCTGATTCTCCTCAAGGTCTTCAGAGGCAGTTTAAATCAAAATAAGGACAGCAAGCAAGACTCCAGCCAGCATTTCCAAACCCTGACACCAAAAAAATGCAAACAGATGAACGAAATCCAGGCAGCTTATCTGTAGCACGGATGGATAGAAATGCAAGCTAAGTCTGAAAGTCTGACAGGACATCAAATGAAAACGTTAAAGTCATCGCTGCATAACCATCAGGACAAGCAGCTGTAGAGAAATGATGATACAGACTTGTCTGATAATAAAATGTGACATCAGGTTTTTGTTATATTGCTCTATTTCTGTACCAGCTCCTAAAATACTTATGGAGCACATAATAAAACCCATCTGAGTTACTAGGGAGGGTGTGACAAGGGGTCACAGAGATGGAAGAATAATCTGCTCGGATGATATGAAGTTACAGATCATTTAGAATTTTACCACCTGCAGTAGGAAGGCAGAAATTACCTGCATGCAACCAGAACTAAGATAAATAACAGCAAAACAGTAACAGCAAAGCACTTCACAGTGCAGCTCACACCAAAACAAGTGGTTTCAATATGCTTGAAACAACTGCTTCCTGGAACATGAGATTTCATCAGAAACCATCTCAAAGAGGATGTAAAATGGGCGATTTTGACATACAACATCAAGAATATTTAGCTCTGAGCCAACAGAGTGACACAACTCAGAATGTGCAACTGTTAGAGGTGGCTGGGAATCTCAACAAGTCAAAAATAAATGTTCATTTGGAAAGTCCAGTAGCAACCTTGACTGTCCTTAGAGCTACATATGTCTTACTAAGGACAAAACAAAGGGAAGAAAAGAAACAGTGTAATGGCAACACTAAAAAGGTTTAGTGACCCTTCTGAAAATACAAACGGAAACCTGTAAAAGGAAACCAATGTAGTAATTCTGGTCTTTTAACCTTTACTCTTAACATTTACATTTCACACGTCGTTTCTGAAACAGGCTGTGTGAAAGACCAGGAGACATGCTGATATGGTGAGGTAAATAACGTTGAGTAAAACGACTTTTGGAAGTAATAGTCATGAAAATGAACTGCTCATACTGTCAGAAATCTGAAAGTTCAAAGTACACACGTTCTCACCTTTACTGCACAGCTTACTGGTAATGAGCTTTACTGTGGTACAGGGCAAGGGATTGTGAGCGGAAGCATGAAAAAGATACATGATAACCCAGCCAAAGTGCTGTAAGAGGGAAAGTGATAAATTCATATAAAAATATCAACAAAGCAGATGTTACAGAAGGAGTTAATGATCTTTTCATGCACTTGAAACTAAGGACTTAGCCCAGGTTTCTGCCTGCTATCCAATTTAACACCACAGAAGGTAATGGTGTCTCTGCATTACAAAGAGCAGCTCTGCTGTAGAGCTCTGCTCTACACTCCTATTGTTTGGATAAAAATAGCAGGGGTTTAAGGATTGGGGGGGAAAAAAAAGTTAATCAAGTTTAGAGACAACTACAAGGATAACTACAACCCTCAACACAGTTTTAATATTTAAATCCACACCATGGTCCATAATCTTGCAAAATAATTCCTGTAAGGAGGACACAGTCATGTAGGTAAATGTGTCTAAGAGAAGACCTGAAAACCCACTTTATCACTGGGATCACAGGAAAGAAAAAACAAACAGACAGCCTCTTCCATCAGCCAGAAGAACTTTAAAATGATGGAATGCACTTAACTTGGGAATGCACTTGAGTTAACCTTAAGAATTCAGGAAAAGAACTATGTGCAGAGTATGCACGGCTTTGAAGACACCCAGCCAAAGTGCACTGGTCCAAGAGTATACTCCACATTAGCAAGCACAAAGCTGCTGAACCAAGGACTGTGACAAGCAACGTGACTAATAGTTACACACCCTCACGTCCAGCCAGTTTTCCACCCCTTCATCCCCACCACAGGGCAGGACAACCGCAGCAGCCTCAGGGTCAACGAAGAACTCCAAGGTGAGGCTTCCACACACAAAAATATTTTGGAGCTACCTTATTACTGACATCCTTGGGAGTCCCTCCTTGGGGATTACACAGCCAAAGGCGGGAGGGGATCAGCACCAGGCTGGACACTTTGCTCTCTTACCACGAGCAGGGGGCAAGACGCCCCTGCCTCCCTCAGCCCTCCCTCAGAAACCCCCGGGATGGAGCCGGCTCCCGGCTCCGGCTCGGCCCTCGCTACCCGGGCACCGGCAACACCCACCCGGCACAGCCGGTGCGGGGCCAGCTGCCCGCGGAGGCCGGAGGAGC
>VZRO01001071.1:57646-90243 GCA_013397915.1 Daphoenositta chrysoptera | reverse complement strand
AGGTTCTCACGAGAGGTGTAAATCGCGCGGTGCTGTTTCAGCTTTAAGGTTGGGCTTCCCAAAGCAGTACCGCAGTGTTCTCAGCAGTGCCGCTGGCAGGGTCTTCTGGCGGGTCCTCAGGTTTTTCTGGATCGACTCATTTTAAACTATAGTTGCTTCTTCAGGCTCTCTCAAGAGGTGTGAACGGCATGGTGTTACTTGTTTCAGCTCGAAACCGGGGTTTCCAAGAAGTCTCCCTCCTGCCAGCAGCAGGTTCTCCTTAAATCACAGAATGGTTTGGGTTGGGAGGGACCCCAAAGACCATCTTGTTCCACCCCCTTTCCATGTGCAGGAACACTTTCCACTGTCCCAGGCTGCTCCAAGCCCTGTCCAAGCTGGCCTTGGACACTTTCAGAGATGGGGCAGCCACAGCTTCTCTGGGCACCCTGTGCCAGGGCCTCCCCACCCTCACAGAGGAGAATTTCTTCCGAAGAGCTAACCTAAATCTCCCCTCTTCCAGTCTGAACCCATCACTCCTTCTCCTATCACAATGCCTGACAAAGAGGCCCTTTCTGCCTTCCCAGTAGCCCCTTCAGATACTGGTAGGTGCTGTGAGGTCTCAGCACAATCTCCTCCAGGCTGAACAGCCCCAAATTTCTCAGCCTGTCCCAACAGGGGAGGCACTCCAGTGTTTTTGTCAACTTTGTGGCCCCCCTCTTTTCGGAGGGTGGGGAGGGGGAATGACGAATGACCAGGGTATTAACACAAATAGCCAGGGGATAAGTCAGTGCTACAGTCAGATAGGGTGAGTGGCTTCAGGTCATGGGCTTCACCCTGTCACTAGGTCATGATTTATAGCATTTTCAATGATTGTCATTATTGGATTGGAAAAGTAAACCACCACGGATTTAGCCTCACCAAGCTAAGGCATGGATAACCGAGATGTGCAGCTTTGCTGTTGACACCTGCATTCCCATCTAAGGCCACACTGTTCATTTTTCACTATTTGATAGCAGTTCACACTGTATAGCTGAGCTCAATTTCGTTCTCAACCTGCCATCTACAGGGTTTGGGGTTTTTTTCTGAGAGATTAAACTCAATTGGGGAATAAAAATTTAATTGGCACTATTTATTAGCTCCTAACCTAGAGAAGAAAGAGTCAAGGAAATATTCAACCTGGGCCCTGCCCTTTGGCAGATGCCACCCTGTAAAGCATTCATGGTTCCATAATCTCGTTAGGAAGCAACCAATGCTTTTATTATGCTCACCCTCAGAAGGAAAACTAATGATTAACTTATTATCACTTTATTTTGAGATAGTACTGCAAGAGTGCACATCACCTTACAAACACAGAGAAGATGACACAGGCCTGCCCCGAGGAGTTTACAATTCGACTTCGGCAAACGCTACAAAAAATTCTGTGGACAGGAAAAGGTGGGAGAGGTAATGCTGGCAGGTTAAAGAGGGGGTTTTCTGAAAGAGGGGATTGTCTCCAGAATAAAAAGGGAGTGACAAAGGGTCAGGCACAAGGAAGTGACAAACAGCAGTAGGATGACAACGTGGAGCACAGGACACCTGGTAAAAACAGATTGCGCAGAGACAGGCTGGCAGCACATGGAGGAAAACAAGGACCTGTGGGCTTTATAATTAACATGTAAGACTGCAGCTACATAACACATCATTGTTTCAGCTATTCCAGAGAAGATTATATCGTGAATTATAAATCAGAAGTGGCCTTTTTAAATTAAAAAACCCCCAAATCAGTCCGTTCCCATCAGGAACCCTACTGTAATACTATTTTCCATCATGAGCACTTTGCACTTCTAAACTGGGGTGTAGGGGATACCAAAAAGCTCTGCAGATGCAGAAAAAAAACTCAAAGGGGAAAAAAAAAAGAGTAGCAAATATGTGTAGTTTAAAGATTTCATTCCTTTTACCCTACAGTATCTGCTTTAAATTTTTGTAGCATATTTTCCAAATTCATCAGCCTGTCAAGAGGAAAATCTCCTACTTGAAAACATTTTAGTGATTTACAGACTTCGTTAAAATCTCATTATTCTGCAATTTTCCTTTGTAGACAGAGCATGAAGAGGACAGGCTTTGCTGTGGGAGTTGAACGTTTCAGTTGCTGTAGCAGCATTGCAGTTAAGTTGGTGCCTCAGCAAGATTTGCCCCTTTTTTTTTTTCAGACATCTGTGTCCAGTTTCATCTCAAGGATCCAGATATAGCTTTACTCAGTGACTGTCATAGTGTAAGTGTCCTATTAAGCAGAGCAGCACAGATTTTCTCTGCTGCTTCTGACATAGTGTCATTGCATTAGTGCTATAAAGGCTGTGTCAACAGGGCTTAAGTTCTGACAGATTAGTGAAAGCAAAAAACTGTCACCCTCCCTTCCCCTCTCTGTGAATTTTTTTTTTCTTTTTTTTAATACAAATGCCGATTAAATGCATGTGAGAGGCTGTAGAGCCTGGGAGCAGTGTCTCCAGAAGGTGCAATCACTTTACACAGCAACACCCTTGACTCTGAGGGCTCCTACAAACAGCAGGTACTCACAGATCAGGTTTCTGCTTCATTACATTCAGCTGGGGTTGCTTCCATGGAGGTCTCTCCCATGGCCACCCTCCTTGCACTTCCCATATGGATGAGGGTAAGGAAATACAAAGGGCATAAAAACCCCCAAGTCCTACAAATTCATAATTTAGGCATTATGAAAGCACTTAAACACAGTGACCTATATTTGAGTTACACAGATAAATGCATTATTGATGCAAACTGCTGTGACTCCCCAGTCTTTGGTAGCCCGTTTATTTTTCCCACAAGGTGGCTCATGCACACAGGGAGTGCACCAGGAATTGTCTTGGCCATGCATCACTCAGCTAGGAAGCAGCAAGGCTGTTTTCCACTCCAAATGTATATAACCCACAATTTCATCTCCCTAAGCATCAAAGGATGAGGTAAACTGCCCCTGATCAGCCACATGTGACAGGAGCACCCCAGCTGTGTTTCTGCACTGTGCAAGACAATGTTTAGAGGAGGCTGAAGGCAGAATATTGCCCTCCAAGGACCCCACTGGTGCAGGAGGTGCAGCTCTGAAGCAGTTATGCCACCATCAGTAGAGTGTTTGCACATCTTGCATGCAGATGCAGGTTTTGGATAGATAAATCTTAAGACTGCTCTTGAAATTAGTTTGGTTCACAACTGTCAGAATAAATTTCACCCCATTAGATCAGACCAGTGTTTCACTTTAGCCCAGCGTGTTTTCTCCAGCTTTGACCAACTCTTACAAGACAGAACATGAAGACAAGTATCTTTCCTTGGCATAACTTTCTTATTTACAGCAACTTAAATCTCCCTGAGTTAGTGGATGCATCAGACCATTGTTTAACCAGCCGCTTTTTAAAAAAGAAATTATACTTCTGTTCCCCACTAAATTCTGCTGCAAAGAATTCCACAGTTTGACTTTTCACGGCCCCAGAACATGATCCCATTTGTCTGTTCAACCCTGAACAGCTAAAACCTCCCACCAGGACATGAACTCTACTCCTCACAGCTGACCAGCAGCTTTTAAAGGGCACATCAGCAGAGACATTAAGCACACACATTCACCAGTTTATCAGATGAAACTGAAGATATCCCTAATAATGGGCAGGAACTGGGAACTGAAGCAGGGAGGTAGATGGCAGAAACAAAAGTGTGTTCTTTGAAGTATGTGCAGCTAAATTAAAAGGCAGCAGCATCTCCACTAAGACTTCATTAAAATACGCCACTCTCTTTTCCACTGTTTTGCTGAGGCATTTGTAACAGGCATTTAAGTGACATGAGAGTGGAAGCAATCACATTCAGTTCTGAAACTGAGGTGGAAGTAATGCTGGGTTAGCACATGAAATACCCTCCAACTACGCTTTAGGACACTGAGACTATGGATGGAGGCTCACTCACCTGATACTTAATCTGTCATTGTCATGTCACAAATATCTCTGAGCAAGAGCACGACTTCTGAAAACATTTAGAAGTATTGTAATATAAAATGCAGAAATCTGCAGAAAGCCCTCTGGCAATCTAGGCAGGCTGTACCACTGCTGGTGGGTCTCTGAACATGTACTTGAGACAAGACAGGGGACCAGGAAAATTAATCAAAACTCTGCCTTCTTAATTATTGCTTAAAGAAAAGCTGGAAAGGTCACTAAATCATCACCAAAAGACAAAAAGTTCCAGAAGAGTACAGTGTTGACAGCAGGCAGCAAGGCTGTCTTGAAACACATTTAATCAAGGCAACACATTTAAAAAAAAAAAAAAAAAAAAATCACAGATGTGTGAAATCCTCAAGTGGCGAGTCCTTCTGAAAGGAGTGACCGAGGGCTCAAAGGTACCGCGGGTGCGGCAGCGACTCGAGATGGCGCTGCCGGCCCACGGAGCGGCCCCGCCACCAGCAGCGACCCGCGGGGCTCCGGCCCTGCTGCCGAGCCTCTGCCGCTCTTCAGGAAAGGTGAAGCCCTGCCCGGGCTGCGCTTCTGTCTCCTTCAAACCCCCAGCGAAGGAGTTAACACCCAGCTTCCAGGTGATTTCGCACAGGAAGGTCTCAGCACGGTGGTTTCTAATCGCCAGTGAGCAACGCTTGTACTTTTCCAACCAGACATAGACAAGGTGAATGTCTGAGCCCCTGCCAGGCTTTGCAGTAAAGCACCACCAGTAGGTCTTCATAATTGTTTTATTTCTGCCCCAACCTTCCCGCAGCCACCAGCTCAGCCCGCCGGGGATGCTCATCCTCACCCCTGCTCCCAGCAGCTCCACTCGCTGCAGTGCTTAACACAGGGCTACAGAGCCTTGAGCTACCGACCTCAACAAGAAGGTTAAGGGCAGAAAAGTCTGCTTTAGACAAGGAAAACCTCTATAAAAATAAGCAGGTTAAAAATTCCCTTTGTGTTCCCTCCCTGGTGTGAACAGGCCCGGGGCACCTTTACCCACACGTATTGCTCTGACAGCCAGCTTCACCATACAATCACCAGCTGCTCTGTCCAAACAGAGCATCGCCATTGTAGAAGGCTCCTAGAACAGCCAAACTGGCAGCATTTTGGTCAGTCACAGTAACCTGGTGTTCAGCAGCTTGGTGACCATTATCATAGCAAAGTAAATAAGCTATGGCTAAAGGAAAAATGACATCACCACATCACCCTGCCGTATGTCCACAGGATCCAGTTACCAAACACAAAGGAGTGTTCTGCACTCTTGGTTCTTTTCACCAGCAGGTCAGCTCATGGCACGTGAACACCAAGGTATCTGAAGCCCCAGAACTCAGCTTCAAGAAGCTTCTCCACTTTACTGAGTACACATTGCTGCTCCCCTCCCAGGGCCATGTCGGAGGGAAGAAGAGGCAAAAGGCAACAAGTCTCAAAGCACTTCATCGGTAAACAAGATCCAGTTCTTATCTCAGAGGCTCCAGGACTGCAGACAGTTTAAAACACGTTCAGGTGAGTTTGAACCGAGAAGAAGAGGAATCCCAGGCCTCTGAAGGCTTGGTCTAGGACCAGCAGTCCACTATAGGCTCTTCATTTCAGTGTGGAAGGCAGATCCATTGCTCACAGTCTGTGTCATTTGCAGTAATAAAAGGTTTGGGAGCTGTCAGTGCTAGCAGCCAACATTTAGCAATACACTGAAGCTGTGCTCGTACACATGGGAATAAAAACCCCTTCCCTGCCTCAGATACAGGGATGTGTCTGGAGAGACAATAAAACCACTGGGTCCAGCTACACATCAAGCAGAAAGACCATTATGAAGCCTTGGGGAGGGAGGAGAGTGCAGCTTGCATCCGAGACTGTGTCAGCCAAGGTTGGGGGAAGAGGGGGAGAAAACAGACTTCAGTGTGTTACATTTGCAAACCCAAATTATGGTCTGTCTTCCCTCTTCCCCCATCCCTCTATTCCTTCTCTCCCCAGTTTCCTATACAATCTCTCTGCTGCTGGAGAGTGTGATCAGGGGATAATTTAAGACACAATATCTGTGTGGCCTTTATAAAAAGGAAAAGTGTCCCGTGTTTTGGAGTAAGGAGTGGGAAGTCTCCTCCTGCCATATATCTGAGGAAATCTCAGTCATGATGTCCAGCCCTCACTCCAGTGATGAGCAAAGACTGGCAGAGCCAGGGGAGAAAAGTCCTGGCTTAGACCACAGGTAGAACCCACGGATGTGGTAGGAACCTGTACAGGGGAGGTTGTACATGAAGCACCAGTTTAAACAAAGGCTTCCTCAGTGGGAGTGCCATTGATTTTGAAGAAAAGTTTGGCATCTTCCATCTTCTGCTTTTTTTCTCTCTCTAGCCTGCGCCTGTAGCAGACCAGGTAGATTGGGAGGCAGAAACCCAGGAGGCTCATGCCAAGCAAGCCAACATTCACCTGCAGGAGGAAAGCAAACCAAAATTAGGCTGCTTAGGAGAAGACAACAACCCAGTCACGCATGCAGCAGTGTCAGAGCCCAGCCCACATCACCCAGCTGTGGGCAAACCAGGAGACGCCCTGTTCTGTGTGCTGGCAACATCCTCCACTGTTTTTATATTTATACTCCCGTGCCCAGAGCACCTTGTGTGTACAAGCTAAGTGCTGCAAGAGTTTGTCGCTCTGGATTATGGCTGTGGGAGTCTTGTTCCACAGATCAGGCAGGGCTGTTTGAGCTGCAGGTCCTTCACACCAAGTGTGCTGATTGAAGAGCAACAGGCGTGGGCATGTTTAGCCTAGAGACCAGAATTCTACCCAAGACCACCCATGTCATGATTCTTTTGAGCTGCTCAGACTCTCAGGGCAAGACACCACATTAGCCCTACCCTCAACAGCCATTTGGGTTTTTGGACATTAGCATCAGCAATCCTAAATTTACTGGTAATTGGAGCTTGTAGCTTTTAAGTGTCAGAATGTTTTTCCTGAATTTTGAGGTCTGCTCACACTCACCCATTTTAACCTGAAAAATTCTGACTCACCACATAAACTGTTAGTGGAAAGCATTCCCTTCCTCCCTTTCCATACACCATAAGGGTTACTGGCTTTCCTGCCCAAGGAGTCATTACTCACACAGGGAAAGGTCTTCTGGACAGCACCAAGGTAACAGCAGACAGGGACATGTAAAATTACAGCTGTTTTTAACCTTGGTCCATGAACAGGAGCCCTTTTTATTCCCCCCCAAGAAACGAGCCAAAAATCATCTTAACCATGAAGCTTCCAGATTAAAACTGAGAAGAACTTGCCCAGAGGGGGTCTCCTTTCAAAGGTCCCGTCAGTGCCATGAAGAGAGGCTGCTGCAGAAGGGCAAAGAGGGCACTGATCAACGACTGCAGCCCTGTCAAGCTGCCAAACTGAGTCGAGGGGTATCTGTCAACAAAGAAAGCAACAGCATTATTATGTGTCACCTTGACTGTTCACATCACCCAGGTCAGATTACATTCCCAGTCCAATAACAACAGAGACCAACATGAGAGCACAGCCCCAAGACAGGCATAACGTGCAGAACTCCTCCTGCCCTGTGTAACTGCCCCTTTTTATAGGGTATTTACCTATACCCTGTGCTCTCGAGAGCAGAATGGCACTGGTGCCACTGCTGGGGCCTTCTCCTCCAGACTATTCTCATCTTGAGCTCTCAAACTTTAGTAATATCAGATCCAGCACTTGTTTTGTTTTGCAGCTCTACTGTGGGCAGGTAGGAGTGCTTATACAACTCCTGTTCCTATTGCACAGGGAGCAGAGTGTTGATATTTACAAGTTAAAAGCAGGGCCTCTTTATCCAGGTGACAACACTTGTGGCTGAGCAATCATTTTCATCTGGTCATAACAATTTGCTCCCTTTGGAAGTGAGTGAAACCTGCACAACAGGTTAGTGTTTTCCTTTTTAGAGGACAAGTCTGATCCTATGTCAAACTAAACAACACTGTTGACTGGCAAGTGCTGGGTATGAGATAATATTAATGGAAAAATAAATTTCAGGAATCATCTAACATCTTTCTCTTTCCATGACTGAGCAGTGTTTAAAAAGGGTCAGGTTAAACTAAACTTGGAAAGAAAGAAGCAAATCAAAATCTTCAAATATTCAAAGAAGTCACATTCAAAGCAAAAATACCTCAACTCCAGGAAGTTCCAGAGAGTTGCAATGGCCACATAGGATTAGTTTACAAGTAAGGGGATATGCACTGCAACATACATTTATTTACCTTGCCCAAGACAAAAATATTTTGCTTCTGGCTGCCAGGGAACCGAAAGTTTATGCATTTCTGAAGCAGAGTCTTAGATGTGTTTTCTAGTCTGGATTCCCCAGACACCAGGATCTAAACCTTTGACAGAAGGAGTCTGTGGAGTTGTGGAGTCTCCATCCATGGAGATACTCAAAACACAATCAGCTGCACTCCTGGACAACCTGCTCTAGCTGACCTTGGTCTCGAGAGGTCCCTTCCCACCTCAACAAATCTGATTCCCTGGAAGAGAACAGCTTCTCTTTGTTCCTCTGTCCAGCCTCTCAGGAGAGAGGGACAAATCTGTTTTCAAAGCCAGAAACATTGCTTAATGAGGAAGAGAGTATTTAGATTCAGCTATTGATAATTTGCAAAGTTGGAAACAGGATGGATGATCTGTCCTGGGAAAGGGAGGAGGCATCACTAATGGTATCTTGAGCAATGTTTTACCAGTGTCAACTTCAGAGGACAGCAGCAGCAATGTTTTCAGTCACATTAATGTTTTACCTGGGCACATGCACATATCTGCTCATTACAAGACAAAAAAAGCCTTGAGTTTTTACTATATAACCTTAGTGTCAATAGTTTAGTCTCACGTGAGGCCCACACATAGCTGTGCCTATCTGTTGCTAAACAAAGAAAGCAGCAGCTGGGACTTCAGTCCAACTATTGCCATGTCTAGAGGTGACTGAGGAAACAAGTTGCATCATTTTTCCTCTCTGACCATGAAGACCTCATTCCTGATCTCCCTCTCCCCCCTGGAGAGCCTATCATCCCAAACCAGTTTATCTGGCCAGCCACATTTTATAGGTAACCAGAGACTTACACAGCTGCATAGAGGCCTCCCACAGCTGAGTGGATGAATCCTCTCACAATTGTGTGCAAAATGAAGGACAGAATCTGAAAAGAGAAGCAGAAAAATGTCACATCCTAGACACCCACCCAGGTGGCCCAGACCCCAACACCAACCATTCCTAAAAGCTGTTCTTTCTAGGCAGGATTGGGAAACCCAAAACCAAAACCTGAAATAGCAGAACGGAGGGAAGAAATCTGTACTTGTCTCCAGGCACTGCTTTTCCTTACTTTGCACACACACAAGACCTCTGTCATTTGTAGGTGGCACTGCTGCAAGGACGTGTCCCCAGCAACCCGAGGCCAGGATCACAATGCTTTTCCACAGCCACCAATTTAGTTAATTTTCCACAAGTTATTGCGGACAACAAGCAAGTATGAGCAAACTGCAGCTGTTTGCCTACATCATCAAGGCGTGTTTAAGTATAGCATAAAATCACTAAACTCCTCTGCCAAAACCAGGTGGTGCCACAGAATAAATATTTTAACAGGTTTATAATCCCACAGGTACCATTGGGCAGAGCATTTGACGCAGGAATAACCTGCTGTACACATCAGCATGTTATGCTTTTTGCAGCAAGTTTTTCCAAACTTCAGCAGCTTAAATCAAGCCCAGTTTAAATGTACAGGCACTGCTGAGAGGATCTTGGTGGGCTAGAATTTGTCACACAGCCCTGCTGCAGAAACTTTTAAATGTGAATAAATTCTGTATTGACTGGCATTTTAACTATAGCTGCTTGTTCATGTTCTCCCAAGAAATCTAAAATGCACGGTGTTATTTGTCTCAGCTCTAAAAGTGGGGCTTCCAAAGCAGGATGGAAGTTTCCCAGCAGTGCCAGTCCCAGCCCTCCTGGCACCAGCAGCAGGTTCTCCTGGCACTGCCCTGTCATTCTGCCAGCACCACCACCCATTTCACCTACTCACCTGCAACGGTAGATTAGGAATAAGGCAGGTGATTCCAAATCCAACCAGCAGGAAGTTTGTGAATACAAAGGCATTGATGGAGTTGGTGATTTTCTGGATCTGACGGTCACGCTTTTTCTTTTTCTTGTCACCTCTGGAAGGACGGCAAAACCTGGGTTACAAACACACTTCCAGCAGCTGCTGGAACTCACAGCAAGATTCTCCACACATCACATCAACTCTATCTACACCAGTTTGGCTACAGGTCTGCCTACAGAGGTGCTGGGATTTCCACCAGTGGAAGCTGAGGAACATCTGGGTAATTATTTCAGTGCTGTTACTCTTACTCTTGGGCTAGGAGGGAAGTCTGAGCCTCTCCTGCTACAACTTAAATTTGCTCTTCTTGACTGATCTGAGTGGACATGGAAGATAGTCTGCTCCTTTCCTCTGCAATTATCAAGTCTTCCTTCAGGCTTTCTTTTCTATACTGAAGAGCCAATATTCTTTCCAGTCTTTGATCCCACAACACATAAGGCAGAGCAGAGGGGGCCTGCTAGGTGGCTGCATGTCCCGTGTGGCACACACTACGCACTGCTCAGCGTTGCTCTCCTCATTTTCTTCTGAGCCATCATCACACTCTTTCATTCTCCAGTCCATGATGCACCCGATCACAGGCGCTGTCAGCAGGCACAGCAGCTGCAGGACCCCAAAAATGGAAGTGTAGAGAGCCACTGCAGGGAAAAATAAAATTAAAAATAGTTTGTCGGTCCAAGCAACAGAAAAAAAACATGACAAAACTCGCTGTTTTTCCCTATTGATCACCTCTCATTAAAGGCCCAGAGCAAATGTACTGATGGATGTAGGAGGTGGGACATCAAAGCCCCACTCCATCCTTCAGCCTTCCAAACATCAGAGTGGACATACTGGGCACACTTCCTTCAGCCATTCTGATCCTGCACTGGAATTCTCTGGGCAGCAGCAGGTAGGGCTCCAAAAACGGGGACACAGCACCTGCTTAGTGCCAGTGAGGTTTATTCTGGGCAGGACAAGTTTTTATAAGCTTTATGTGCTGCACAGCCAGACCTGCTTTAGTCATCTCCTCTCCTGCCTTGCTGGGAGCTGCAGCTACAGCTTCTCCAGCTGGGATGCTCCAACGAGGACAATCAGGCTGGGAAGGTGAGGACTAACCCAGTTTGTGCTGAATGGACAAGTTTGGAAGCAGAGGGAAGGGGGATTAACATCAAAAAACCACAGCATTCGTGAGCAATTGTTAAAAAGCTCAAAGTGATGAAAATTTTGTGCTAATGATGACCGAAGTGTCTCCATGGCTTGCTAAGGGAAAGCTGATGCCAGCAGACTCAGGAGAAATTGTCCCCTCCTGTTACTGAGCAGTTCCTCCACCCTGCAAGGCTTTTTTCCACTTCCTCTCAGCATCCCACGTGAGGATTGAGGCACCACAGAAGGCCTGGTGAGTCATGGTGTGCCACAGCTCTGAAATAAGGATGTAGTTCTGAAACTGCCCATCTCAGCACAGAGCACAAGTTACAGCCCTGTAAGCAAAACAGCTCCAATTTTAATTTGTCCCTCCCAATGCGTTTTTTAAGTCTAGCCAAAGCAGTACAGCCAGGATTTCCATCAAAATCCACTTGGTAATGGAGAGAAAGTTTCCAACAAGCCTTTCCTTCCGATACAGTTGCAGCAAACCCCAGCAGGGCTGCCCTGCCGTGCCCAAGCATGGCACCTGATGATCTTTTCCTGGCTCCAGCTGCTGGCAAAGGAACTGAGAGGAACTTCCAGCTCCAACCTCCAGACTCACATTTGTGCCCCCATTCCACCCACAAAGGCAAGCCCTGAAGTGACCCCACATCCCCTCTCATTATAGCAACTGCTGCAGCCAAGAGAAACAGGTGGCATCACTCTCTATGAACACTGCAGGAGCAGATTTACTGTTGTCTGGTTATTTTTTAATAGAGGGTAAGAAGCAAGCCATGCTGTCATGTTTTGCCTCTTTATGCTATCCTGAACACTTAATCTTGGGCTCTAAACAGCAAGGGCAGAGGTCAGCTTGAATTAGGGAGTGAAATTTATGGGGTCAGCAAGAGAAGAGGGAAAACAGTAGCTGCTGCTACAAAACAGGGCCCACTCAGCTTATCTGTCATCTTAAAAAGCATTCTTTCCTGAGGAGGAAAAGCAAGAATACCTAGAAAAGGAAGCACGCATGGGCACAAGCCTTTACATTCCCTGTTCTAGATGCTTTTCCCTCAAAATTACCCCAGGCAAGCACCTCACACAGCTGAGTTTTCCAGCCTTGATTCTCCCCAAGGTCTCCCAGTATCACCACATTTGAAAGCAAGGTGACAATTTATGAAAGATACAAACTTCAGGTTCTAGGCATAACAGGTCTACTCTCCCCTGCCTTCCTCCAACACAATTACACACTCATTTACAGAATGAACCCTTAGGCTTCTTCCTCATCTTTTGGGGGGTTTCAGCAGATAAGTAGCCACAGGCTGACTGCTCTCTCCACCTTTTGGTTTCATGACAGGTCTAAGTCACCATAACCTGCACAGAAAGAACTTTCAAGGACACTGCAATTAAAGACTTCACTACTTATCTGCATGATTTTCCCCACATCCTTCTCTCCTATTCTGCTCCCAGGAATATTTAACTTTTCTTTGACCACAACACTTGCAGGGTTTGACTCAACTCTGCTCTTCCCTTGCTCGGTGCTCCTGAGGGCAGCTGCAGGTGGAGGGAACTCTCTGAGCAAATCTCACCTGAGCGAATAAATGCAGGAAGAACGAGGAATGCAAGGGAGCAGCATCCCATCCTCTCCTGATGCACACACAGATTACATTTCTAGAGAGCTGCACGTGCCTTGGAACTGCTCTTGCAGCAGAGCCTGACACTGCTGAGACCAGACAATACCACTGTTTTGCTGATGCCATGGAAACACCAAGACAGCGACTGCACTGCAATGAGCCCAGGCTACATTCAGGGGGAGGAAGGGAAAAAATAGGAAGAAATCTTAAAGGTGGCACAGAAAAATTGCAGTATACTCAAGGGGCACAATCCCTCTTTTAAGCAAGGAGCTTGATCTAAGCAGAACTGGCAGCTTACATAGTTAATATTAATTCTGAAATTCCAAGGAGGGGAGGAGAAGGAATGAAGTGAAAATTAAATTAGTATAGCAAGCCAGGGTAAAAATAAATAAATAATATCAATTTTTTGAAAAGCAGTGTCAGAGTTACAAGGTAAGCAGAAAAAGAAGCAGTGCTGGGAAAGGTAGGCAATGTGAAGTTTGTCCTGTTTTGCTGTTTAATGTCTAGGCTGGCTCCTGAGCCAGGAGATAAAGAGCTGAATGCTGCAGGCTGTCAGAGGCTCAAGAAACAAAGCAATTCAGGGAATGCCAGGGCACTTGGAGTTTCCTTCCCTCCCCCAGAGCTCACTCCTGTTTTCAGAGGAGTGCCTCTTGATTTATCAGCTTCATGCAATCCAGATTTAACAAGTTCAAACTGGATCTTACCACAAAGGACAAAAACAAACCAAAAAAAAGGCTAAGTCCTGTTTTGCAATCCTGGGTATTTTCAACAGTAAACTAATGTACTCTTTCCTGTTTGCTCCATGAACTTCACCAGAACTATAAATGCAGAGAGACCAGTGCAGGGAGCACCCCTGAGCCTCCCCAGCAGCCACCAAGCTGCACAAAAAACCAGCTCTGACTTCACTTCTCCCACCCCCGGGTGCTGGGCTGAGGCACTGAGTCCAACCATTACTCATGAGAGTCAGCTGCTCTGCATTCTCTGCTTGCTTAGGATAAGTTAAGCAAATACCTGATGAAATAGGTTTTCCAGTTAAAATAAAAATTATCACAGTCAACCCCAAGAGGCTGCTTGCAACAACCTGTGTGGGGAAGTAACATGGGGTAGGCATTTGACAGAAACAGGGCTAAAATTAGCTTGACATTCAAGTGTCTGCCTCGCTGCCCCTCTGTGCTGGGCTGGTTCCAGCCCTTCCCTGGACCCTCCCAGCAGCTGTCAGTGCACTTGGACACCGTGGATTGCCCTACACAGTGTATCTGCTGAGTAATCAGGTGCTCTGCCTTCACTGACCAAGCCTGGGCCAGCTCCCAGCCCCAGGGAAGCAGGTGAAGGTCTTCAGAGGTTCCCCTACCTTGACTTTCGTCTCCAGACAGAAACTCAAGGATGGTGTTCATGGCTCCCATGTAGAAGATGAGCCTCAGCTGAGTGACACACATGGTGATAAGGCTGAGCAGCAGGATGGGACTGAAGACACTCTTCATGAAGGAGGGAGTAGCTGCAGAAGGAATAACAGTCTCTGAAGAAGGCAATACACCTTGGCAAGCATTTACAATTTCACCTCTGGCCTAGTAGGTCCTCTCCTGCCCAGAAGTGCCAGTGGCAGCTCCAAGGAGTTCACCTGGTGCCTGACAAACTCCCCATCATCAACAGCTGCAGATGCTTGGAGTTTGGCTACCAGTAACTGGGGCAAGGAAACAGGAAGGAAGACTCGCCTGATTCGGTGGATTAGGACAAAAACAAGCCTCAAACCATTTGCTTTTACCATCAAGGCCAGGTTGGACAGGACTTTGACCAACCTGTTCTGGTGGAATGAAATGATCTTTAAGGTCCCTTCCAAGTCAAACCATTCTGTGATGCCCCTGACTAAAGAAGGCTTGGTCATGATGGCAACAGTCGACCTAAGAGCCAGCAGTGACCACCTGCCCTGTCCCCCTGCAGCCACACCAGCTCCCATGAGTTGTCCCCACCGCTGGCTACACCGTTTGTATTCAGGCAAGGATGCAAGGACAGGATTCCTTATATAACTCAACCTGTATTCCAGTCCTGGTGGCTGGCACGAGGCCCTGGCAACACCTGGAGCACGTATTGCTCCCTCACAAACAGGTCTGGAGCAGAGCAGGGAGGCCAACAGGCCTGTGCCAGCACAAGCACCCCTGGGGGACCCACAGAACCACACCTGCACTGTCAGGCTGGCACTTCACTTCCAGGTCCACTGTAGACAGACAGAGCTTGTTGTTCTCCTGCAAAGCTGCTGGCTCCTTGGGGCCCTTCATGGAGCTCCCCACACTGAGACGGCGCCCCACGGTCGTCACTTGCTTGTAGAACTGCTTCCCAGTGATTTTGTGGTCAAATCCCAGCCAGCTGAACTTTATTTTCACCCTGTTGGGTTGCAAAGAGCGTGAGAGCTGCAACACAGGGTGAGGAATCAGAGGCAGCAACGTTGCAGAGGAGTCAGGAAGGCTGTTTGTGGATTTAAGGCACTGGTTTCCATCTACAAACCCACAAATGGTTTCCATCCAGAGCACACTGAGATACTTTCCCTGGGCCAACTTGGCATAAATCAATATAAAAATACTTATGACCAGGAACAGATCATTTTTCCTTGGTAGTTCCCACAGTTTGGAAAGTTCCACTTTCCACAGGTATTCAAATGCTAATGGCAGGCAGAAATCCTCAACCTAAGAGGTGGCAGCAATAAACAGCATGCAAGGGGTTCCCTGTCTACTCCTCCAAATTCTTTGTCCTAGCTCTTCCTAGAGGATTAGGAATGGGATTAGCCCTGGAGGAGACTTACGAGTAGTCCATGTCTTCTGGTCCTGGGAAAGGCTCCAGGGGCCAGTTGAAGAAGCAGTTGAGGAAAACAAGTCCTGCACAGCTTGCCCAGACAAGCAGGATAAGGATGAAGGAGACCCCAAAGTCATATATAACCTGGAAATGACAAGGGAATATGGTTTTGAATACAGGAGCAGAGAGATGTTTCAATGCTTGGAATTAGGTCTGAGAGGAACTGGCAAAGAACATCATGATACACTTAAAATGGGTTAAACTCAAGGGGTAACAAAAAACAATTTTGTGACAAGGACTTTCTTGAAAAAGCAGCAGGAACTTCCCTGCGCACCTGAGACTGCAATGAAACATCCCTGGTTCAGAACCAGGTGATCTATCCAGGCAGCCCAGGTGACCATCTCTTGTCCCTTCAGTGCCATTTGCCAGCAATAGATTATGTTCAAAGCCAACCACTGGTGACAATCCCACAGATAAAATATACATAAGTGTATTAAATATATATATATATGCACTCCTTAGAGATTAACAAAGCAACCTTTTTTAGAAAAGATCTTAAGTTTTTCACTTCTACTTAGCACTTCTAAAATTTTCTATCTGCTGCATTCTTGAGGCAATCACTTGGGAAGTCTTTAATACAGACAGGAACTGAATCTTGCAAATGCACATCTCTAAAAAAGTGCTTCAGCAAATAGTCCCTTTCTTTCTTGCCACATTACAGCTAAACGGGGCAAGACGCCAGCACAACACCACCAGTCACGAGCCTTGATCCCACGGCCTCACCTTGATTCCTGGAAAAGTCACAGCAGAGGAAGCATAGGAGCCAATCATCAGAGCAATGAACGTGGAACGAAGGTCACCAAACATGTTGGGCAGCTGGGGAGAGGGAAAAATCAGCTGAAACAGGTTGCTGCCAAGGGAACGAGGCTTTCTCGAGAAAATATTGGCATTTAGGATTAATTCTCCTGGATACCAGAATGTGAAGCAGCCAGTTTTACTCAGGCATGACTTAGCTCTTCAAGATATTACTCTGCAGGTTGCACTGGTGTCTCCAGAGACAGGGAATGCCCACAATCCCAGATTTATGTGCTTACTGACGCTGCTTCTTTCCAGACTGACAGCATATTTTGCATTGGTCACCTTTAGCACAGGAGCCTTTGTCTTTAAGAGTTCCTTACCCCAAACCTGTAGCCACAACTTTTCCTCTCCCACAAACATGTGCCCAAATTCTCTGTTTATCACCCTCTTTTCAGTCAAAGGTTGTTAGACACAGGCTGCAGTCTTTAACACACCCTGCAACACCTTGAACTGCCAGCTTTGTTTATGCACCTTGGGTCAGCACCCAAATCTTTTGCAGCAGACCAGAAAGTTCCTGTTGTAACAAGAAGGAATAGAGGCAGGCACGAATGCTGTTTGCATTTCCATTTCTAGCCATCTCCACGGCTCCTTCTGTGGCAGCAGACTCTCTCTGCTGATCATTTCTGCATCACTGGGATGGCTCAGATGCCTCAGCTCACTATCCCAGAGCTAGGTGCAGCAAAGGAATCACAAACACCAGATATCCGAGGATTTATTGCTCAGCACAGCTACTGAGCTCTGCTGCAAGCAACACCTGGCATTGCTATCTCTGCCACCCACCCCACCTCACTGCCTGGGCTCCCATCAGGTGTGTGAGCACTGCTGAGAGCAGACCAGGCTGGTTCTGCAAGGATTTGTTGGGAAAGCAAAGCTCTCAGTAGGGACAGCCAGCAGCAGTTCACAGCAGCCACTTCTGCCACCTGAAGAGCAAAATCTCTCCAAGGATGGCTCACCAGCCCCTGCTTCCAAAGATCTTCCAGCCTCAAGATCCAAAAGCAAAGTGGGACAGGCAGACATAGCTGGGAGACCTTCCTGATCTCCTGGGAAAGGAGGAACTCCCTGTTTTCCTAAACAACCAGAAGTGAACAAGCTCCCATCACTCCCTAATGCTGAGCTGGAGACTGGAAATTACAGGGAGAAGCTTTGAAGTTGTCAGGCTACAGAGAGCTCAGCTGGTACCTCCTGAAGCTGGTCAATGGGCAGATTCTGCTGCAGGCTGGCAGATTTCCCTCCCACCTCCTTTTTTTTGGGTCACTCACTCCCCGAATTCACTTGAGCATCACTACCACGTCAGCCTCAGAGGGCCTCAAAGCAGGACACTGCAGATGCCTTCTAGGACTGAAAGCACAAGCAGCACTTGATCTGTGCAAAGAGGCTGCTGAACAAAACAATTCAGAGAATATCAGCCCGAGCCTGAGCAAGCAAATGCTGCCATCACACTCCCCTTGCACTGCTGAAAAACAAATCCATCTTTCACAGGAGTAGCATATAAGGCAAGCAAATCTGGCTCGTGTCACGGCGTGTTTACAAGGCAAGTATTCCTGAGCAGGAGCACTCCGGGACCCATCTGGCTGTTTATCATCCCTGTGCCTCACTGCAGAGCTTCCTATGCAGTGCTGGCTCCAGGTCCTCAGATAACCCCGGGCTGGGGAGCAGCAGGAATGATGTGCTGAGCCTGATGCTGCCCGTGAACCCCAGAGGAGGAGGAGGAGGAGGAGGAGGAGGAGGGAGAAGAGGCTGCGCTGCTCTGCGGAGCATCCCCACACCCATCGCCGATCCCCGCATGCGGGAGAGCTGCCAGCAGGCTGCTCTGGGAGCTGCAGACAGGAAACAGCCAAAGGATCCAAAGGTCTGTTACCAGGCACTGAAAAATCTCCTCTTGGAAGCAGTGGCCTAAATACACACTCCCAGAAAGCAGCATCTGCGGAGTGGAATATCTGAGGGTTGCAAAAAAAGGCTAGTCGCTGTCACCAGGCTGGGTATTTGCTTCATCTCAAACAGCTCAAACCTAAAATAATGTCCAGAAATTACAACAGAACTGCTGCTCCTGCTGGGGAGCTCAGGGCAGGGCAAGAGCTGCACAAACACAGCTGCTTCTTGGCTCGGGCTGGTTTTCCCCAGAGGATCCAGAGTCCACAAAAAGCCTTTTTCATACAGCAGGCAAGCAACTTCCAGGTGGATCCTCCTGCTCTGAGGGCTACTGGAGACACAGAACAGGCAGCCATGACCAGGAGAATCCAAGGCTGCTTCTGCCTTGATTGGGACTGAAGTCCTAGAAAGGCTAAAGATTTCCTAAAATCCAATTTGGCACCAAGCAAGCAGCTAGATTTTAAAAAAAAATGGACAGAAGAGATTTAATGTCTTATCCAGCCCAATCAAAGCAGAAACTGCAAACACTGAGAACTTGGAAGGAAGAGAAATGTGGGACTACCTGGAGGGGCAAAGGGGAGATGAAGGGGGAAAAGTCCCTTCAAGACAGAAAACCTCTCAGACTGTGCCAGCACTGCCAGTGCCTGTGCAGGTCTCATCTAAAGACCAGCTACAAAAATAACACGGAATATTTACCAAGTCATTTTTCATGCTGTCTTTATAGTAGCAAGCATTGGAAAAAATGAACCACAGAGAGGGGAAAAAATAACCAACAAAAAACACAAGCCACGGAGCAAGTGAGCTCTGTTTTTCTGCCACCAAAAAGGATCTAATCCTCATTCTGATCTCATCCCCGCAGGCCAGAAGTGACTCCTCCACTAATTTCTGCCCATTCTGGTATGACAGCTCCAATTCTGCAAGACCTATGACGACAGAAACTCTTAAGCCTCTTGTTTAAAGGTCACTAATACTCAATGTACTATTAACTTTATGCCCTGTCACAAAGACACTCAGTGAATGTTGCCACACGTAACTGTTTTTTACTGGAGTCCTTTATTGCAGGTCTGTAATCCTAAACTGATAAATCATTTCCTCTTGCAGATTTTTTTTCTCATCTGCCCTTCAGTGAGTTTAAAATAATTTATATTGTTTTCCAGCTTTTCCCTGGAGACATTCCATATACAGAAGATGCCACAGTATTGCTACCAAACCCTGCTTCCCTCCTCTTGCAAGGACAACTTGAAAGAACAGTAGAAATAAATCAAGGCATTGAGAACTAGACTACTGAAAAATGATATTTTTGTTCAATTAAACTTTGTTTTCCCTATTGGGGGTGTATTTGGAAGTTACACAGACACTAAAAATATGTTCTCCAGGAAAGCCTCAAACTGCCCCCTTTGCCCAAAGCATATGGAAGCTCCTGTTCCCGTTCTCCAACAAACAAAAGCTCACAGAGCCCTAAGTTTTCCTAATATTTCCAAGCAAAGAAGATTCCCTACACAGAGATGCTCCCCCCCTCTCTGATGAAAGGGGGCTGTTTGCAGCAGAAAATCAGAGCAAAGCAGCTGTAATTCTTTGAAAGGAAAACAGGACAGAGAACAATCTATAAAAGGCTCTTTGTGGTAATTTATCACACATGTTTATTTCTTTGCATGAAATAGCTTCGGAGCAGAACCAGCGCCAGATTCCTGTGTTGCTGTCAGAGCCACCAACACAGATCTGTTTCCACTTCCAATCTTCACTTATATTGGCCAAGACCAAGTCACGAGGCAGAAATCTCCCCTCTGCATTTTAACAACAGGCACAGCCTGACCTTGTTCCCAGAACTGGGAACCGTTTGCTGGCTGCCCCCTCCTCCCCAAGCCACAGGCGAGGCACCCAGGAGCAGCAGCTTGTTTTGGCTCCACAGCTTGCCATGTGCTCTCATGATACCCTGGGGACTTGTTACTGAAAAAGGCTTTCAACTCAAGAGGCAAAGCTTTGTGGAGCACTGTCCCAGGCTCTAATCCTCGGAGATCCCGTTTATCCCTGTCTCAGGGTCCCTGCCACCAGATCACACCGTGGCCCGGGAGGTGCCAACACCTGAAGCCCCACAAGTTGGGTTTCAGGGACACCCTGCCACAAAACAGCAACCAAACCCTGCCCGGGGTGGCCGAGCACCACTGCAGCAGTGGGTCTGACCCATTTCCTGGAGCACCTCGGGTCACCTGCAGCTGGCAGGAGAAGGGAGTCACCTTGCTGTGACTGGTGCCCGCCAGTGCCTGTGGCAGCCAGACTGAGCTCCCCTGGCACCGGGAGCCAGGCAGGGCTCATCGCCTGCGTAATGAAGGTCCTTACAAAGGTCTTTTGAGTGTCCCCTTTCAGCGTTCAGCCAGTCCCCTCCCGGGCACAAGGCGGAGCACAGCGTGTAGGAGCCACGTCAGCCACAGCCTACAAGCCCCGGGCTTGTCCCCCTGTTCCTCCCTCGCCTGTCTCCAGGGGCCACAGCTGGAAGGAATCCACGAGATATCACCCTGTGACAGCAGAAGATGGCTCTTGACACACCAAGTGCAGCTTGCAGGCAGAATGATAAAGCTGTAAGCTGCCAAACCCCAAAATACAGCTGGTTCCAACAGTCAGCGGCACAGCCACGCTGCGGTGCAGGTGAAGAAGTGCTCCCCTCCCACTTCAGGCTATTTTTAATCACATTCACACGCCTCAGGTACCAAAATGCCTCCGTGCAGCTGCACAAGCAGCTACACCTGCCTCTGGATTGGAGCAGTCAGGCCTGAAGCCACCCCAGCTCTTTGCAGAGCACACCTGGAGGGGATGGGCTCCACCTGAGGCATCTGTGTGACCTCAGAACATCACTGCTTGCTCCAGACCTCCTCAAGGCTTGGATCTCTTCTTGGAAGATCTGACCTTTTTCCTGCTGCTGCTCCTCTTCCTTGGCACTGCAGAACTGGCTCACTAATGAGGGCACTAATAAGTGGCTTTGCTTACTTCTGCTGCTAAAAGCCACAGTACAGCACACCCAATCTATTCCTGCCCTATCCTGCCCTCACTCCTATCATCACCAGTGGTTCTAAAATAATCTGTGACCCCTTAATAATCACCCAGAGAGACAATAACCAATGCTGGCAGCAGCAGGATGGGGATCCTCTCCTCTCCCACAGCACTACTGATGTGCTCCTCTCCTCCTTGCTTTTATTTGAAGTGTGGCAGGATGACATTTGCCTCACAGTTCCTTGGGGTCACAGCCAAGGCTTCCAGTGAAGAACACCACATATGAAGGAGAGAGCAACATCTGCACAGAGTTTTGAAAGCTTTGAATATATGAAAGCAACAGCAGCAGCAAAACCATGGTACACAGAGTGCTCTGTAAAGCCAGCCTCTGCCAAATTTAGGTCTCAGGAGTTCAGCCAGTGTCTAAGCCTTGTTCAGCCAGTGTCTAAGCCCTGTTAATTTAGAGGTAACTTTAACAGGAAGTTTTTCTTCAACAGCAAGTTCAAGGTAGCGCAGTCCAAATCTGAAAGTGTTCAACTACAGCTCAGGAAAAAAAAAAAATTAAATCAGTGCTTCCCAGGCTTGTTTTCTGGGCGACTTTCCACCCAGCCCTGTTTGAGCCACACTGACAACAATCAGGGTAATGAGGCAGAAAATAAAGCAGTTATTTGGAGAATGATACTGCTTCTGCCTCCAGGCAGAAAGAACCCCAAAACGTAGAGATCCAGCTGACAGTTGTTGACCAAAGCTTTCCATACGATCCTGAACATATCCAAGTGGGCTGTGCACATCCAACAACACAGCATTTCTAAGGAAGCCTGTAAGGGATTCTCACCCTTCTGAAAAGCAAAACCTTTTGTGATCAAGAAGAACCATTTTCCCGGGGCGAGATGCAAACTGTGCTTGCAGAAAGCTGGTTGTACCTAGCTGCAAGGGTTTGTGCCCTGCTGATTCTTCCTGCACTATGTCAATGCTAAATCCAGTGCAAACACACATCCAGCCTGTGCCAAGTAGCTGAGCACTGCATGTACAGGCACATTATGAGTCCTAGACAAAAACACTTCCTTTTTTCCCCCCACCTTCACCTGAGATACAAAGGGCAGGTGAAAAAAAAAAAGGATTGGGGAAAACAAGCTTTAGAATAACAACCAAGGACTCACTCCCAAGGGTGGCTGACCCTTTGTACCAAACACAGACACGTGCTATTCAAGCCACAGGGAGAAGATCCACTTTGTTCTTTCCTGCCAGAGCAGCTCACGGCCACAGTGAGGGATAAAGCAGTCAGGTAGTAACTCCTCACTTACCGTGAGCGATGTGAAGGTCATGCACATCCCACCAAAGCCATTCAGAGCCAGGGCAATGAATATCAGCACAGACAGAGCTGCAACAATAAAAAACCTGCCCTTAGCTCCCACTGGGGTGCAGAGGGAAAGGAGACAGAGCCCTGAGGGCCTTGGTCCTGACATGTAAAAAGCTCAGCGGATCAACACCCTCAGGACTTGTCACACTGTTCCTGACCCAGCACCCATCTTCTCCCTAGCCACACAGACTGGGAGGGACAGGGCTCTCCTCCAAGGCAGAGTTCAGGATGGGATGGAAGGGTTCCTTTTCTCTAATGAACAGATTTGCTCATGCAGCTTGTCTGATGGGTCTCAAAAGGAAGATTTACTTGAACAAACTGAATCCAAAGTGTCGCCTCACTATCTGCTCTTGAGGAGCAAGCTCCATCTATCTCTGGCAAAAAAGCCAATTACACATTGTAATATTACCTCTTTCCCAACCCTAAAAAAGCCATGAACTCGTTTGGAATTACTCCTTTACAGGAGCTGTAACACAAAACTAAGAGACCAGGGTATCTCAGACATTTGGCCCTTGCTACACTTCCCACTCCATGTTGTGAAACACCAGCCCTTCCCAGAGCCACTTGGCTCCCTCAGACTGGCAGATTGCTTGGCTTGTCTCCCCAGCAAGACCCCAGTACAGCACTGGAGGGTGACAGTTGGAACGTTGCTTCCCCAAAAACCCCAAACCACAGCCCTGAAATGCTCCCAGCTCAGCAGAAAGATGCCAACTTACAGTCTGGGTTACTGGCACCGTATGCGATCAGCACGCAGGACACGGCAAAGCAGGCACTGAAAGGGAACCAGAGCCATGAGTTTCTCACAAACAGCCTTACCCACAGTCAATTACAGCTGCCTCCACCTCCTCAGTGCCTCGCAGGGCCATTTCTGTAAGAGGGAGGGAAGCTGGCAATTCAGAAAGAAAAATCCAGGGAAATACCCAAATATTACTGGCAAACAAGTATTACAGGCAAGCCTTGCACAAGGGCTGAGGCAGGAACTTTTCCTCCCAGCACTGATGCAGCTCTGTCTGAACCCAAATTCCCACTGGTTTTCCAGCACAGAGCTCTTCCAGCCCTCACCAGGTGGTGACCAAAGGCAGCAGCAGCAGCCTTTGTCCTGAGCCCCAGCAGTCAACTCCTTTCTGGTAGGGTCTGACTCAGAGGCTTGCCCTGTTTTTCCCACTCTGCCCACAGGCCAGTTTGGTTTCTGATCAAGTTCACTGCATTAAAATTGTGACAATTAAGACAGTGCTGGCATCCACTGATCCCAACAAGTCCCTAATCCCTACGTGCCATGACAGAAGCAGTTGACAACCTTGCTGTTTGAAGCAGAAAGCAAGACACACCACATGGAAGAGAAGGGCCCTGGGAAAGGCAACAGGACATGTTTATCCCTGAGTTAACTCCCCAGCCTGCAAACAATGATGTAACATCTTGGTTTTGTGCCTCTCAGGACATAGCTCCCAGCCCAAGGAGAAAGCTACCCTCCCTGACTCACAAATGACTCCGCTCTTCCTCCAGGCTCCATCTGGACAGGGATCACAGAGCAGCACTGGAGAGCTGAAGTGTGGACATGGAGTTCCAGGCCCTTCCCTTATGGAGCAATTCACTGTGCTGGCTGAAATCACCCCAGAGCTGCTCTGCTGTCCTGTGCACAACTCCCAGCACATCCCAGCCCCATCCCAAGGCTGCAGGGACCCCACAAGAGGCCCAGCACCCAGACAGGGTGGGAACTGAGCCCTCAGCCCACCCCTGGAGCCCTGCACACCCACCTGCCCAGCAGCCGCAGCTTGCGAGGGCCGTACTTGTCCATGACAATCCCCAAGGGCAGCGTGATGGCACTGAGCAGGAAGGAGCCAATGGTGAAGGCCAGGTTCAGCATTTCATCCTGGGCGTTGCAGGAAGGCCATTTGTGCTCTGAAGCTGTGCTGTTCTCATCCTCAGAGCTGTTGGTGGGGGTGGTCTCTACAAGGGGTGAGAGAGGACAGCGTGTTAGGATGAGGTTTGAAGCACTGCAGGAAGGAGGGAAGGGAAAAGCCCTGCTGGGCATATGCCCTCCACAGTTCAGTTTTTATTCTAATCAGCGAGAAATGGAGAAGGAGAGCAGCAGAAGGATGAGGGAAACCTGATGAGCTCTGCTTTGAGCAGGAAAAGGCACCCAGGGGACAGGCATCCCATGCAGCAGCAGGGTAAAAACCTAAGGATGGAGATTCATTAATTTATTAAAACAACTACACAGCAATGGCCTGGCAATTACAGGAGACTAAACCCAGAAGCTGAACCTGAAGGGACTGATACAAAAATAAGGTCCTCCTAATCAACAGCTGTCATGTTCTCAAAGATCTTTTCCCTAAGAAAACTAACGACAGCTACAGCCAAATCAGTTATTTTGGTTCCAGACACCAGGCTGACAAGGCCTGGCACTGAGCAACAGCCTGCTCAAATGAAAACCTTCCTACCCTCACTGCAGGCATCAGGATGAAGAATGGCTTTGCAGTAGCCACCCTGCTTTGACTGCCCTGGCTCTGAAAAATCCTTCCTGGATTTAACTACCCTGTTCCCAGGGGGGCTGGCAGCTCACCTGCCTTCTCTGTTTTTTAAAAGATTGATGCATCTTTAACTCCTGCCCCGTAATTAGCTTTTTCTATTCTTTCAAAATGGGTTTAGGTCATACAGATCAATTGTATCCCCAGCTTTCTGTTCCTGCCCTTACATGAGGAACTCTGCATGCAAACTCCCACGCTGAACAGAGCCCACGTTGTGTAACCGAGACAGAAACAGGACAGTTCAAAGAAAAAAAAAAGAAAGGAAAGAAGTTCCCTTTTACTGCCTCCTGTTACATGCCTGTCCCAAGGTTGCCTACAACTCCTCGAGTGAGTACGTGTGCCTTCAGACTTCCACTAACTCACAGCTCCAGTGCACTCCACCTCTCCTTCTCCCAACACTTATCTGGAACCTTTGCTGGCATGACAAAGCACTTGCTCTTGCTGCTGCAAGCCAGTGATATAAAACACTCTCCTTCATATTTAATAATTGATCTGACAAAGTTCAATATTAAAGGAGGAACAGAGAGAGAAGGCACCGACAAAACTACCAGCATGAAGTGAGGCTGGAGATTCCCAATGAGCCCTGGATGGTTTAGTTAATTAGCAGGAATCCCTCATGTATGAGTGACTTCACATGCTCTGCTTGGTGTGGCTGGTGGGGGAGATCCCCTTGGCTGCTCCCACCTTCCCTGGATCTCTGGAGTTAACACAGCCCCACCTTGCACCTCCCTCCCTTCTACCCAAGCCTCAGCCCCTCCACAGTCACTGTTTTCACCCTGGCTCTCCCAGCAGCCCTAAACCACCCTGCCAGCTTTGTGTCCACTGCAAACAAACCTCACTCCACCTTCCTGCCATCAGGTATCAGCAGGAATTCAGGCACTGATATCTGAGGCTCTGGAGCTGCCTGCAAACCTTCCTCTGGCCCCTCCCAGCACTCCAGGGAAGGCACGGGCATTTCCCTCCATCTTCATTGCTCCCACCAAGCATCTTTGCTACAATGGTTTCAAACTGCCCGTGTTCCTTTCCACTGCCATGTGCTCCTGATTGATAACTTAATCTGCCCCTTCTCTTGCCCTGTTAGTCATGGATAGTCAGAGTAAGCAACAAATATCCCCAAAATGTCACATGTGCCACCAGCAGCATCTCCTCTGCAGGGAGGGCAGCACTGCAGCCCAAGGCACATCCTTAGGAATCAGTCCGGGACACACTTTGGGAGGCTCTCTGCAGTTTACACCCACAGCATCGAGGCTTTTGGGCTCTCCACAAAGATAAATTCATAGGAAACAGATGTGGGTGAGAGGTGAAACTCGGGAAAACAAGGAAAGGGGGGTGGAATTGACAAAGTAGTAGCAGTTTCCCTGTGTCAGCACTCTCCAGAGATAGCTCAGCTGCGGAGTGGAAGGAGGGTGGAGGGACACGAACAGTGCAGTGACCTCTTAACTTCTGGCTGCACGTGTTAAAGCCTCGGTAACCCTCCCCACAGAGAGATTTCAAAACAGAAATATTCAGCCTTTAGAGCTGGAGAATATGAATTCCTGCTCGTGTTTTGATGTGTGCAGCTGCTGTGTCCCCGAGGAGCTCGCACAGCACACACCTGCTGGCCCTCCCACAACCAGAGCACACAGTGGGCACCAAACACCAGGAGGTGATGAGGACACAGCTCAGGAACACCAAGGAAATTTGCCCCTCTCTGAACACTTGCTGCAGCCAGGAAGGCTGGGAATGGGACACCAAACTTCACTCCCTGCCTGTACCAACCACCTTGTTTACAGCTGCTCCGTGCCAGCTCCAAGGAGGGGCCAGGCAACAGCGCTATGTGGAAATACAAATTGTTTGCGAAAATAGAAGCAGCCCCTGAGCAACAAGAGAAGATCCACTGAGGCGTGATGGAAATGATTCCAGCAGCCCTTGGCACCCTGACATCCCCTGATCCTTTGAGCCACCTCCATAAATAGAACATTTTGGAGGGGCTGCAGGTGTGTGCAGCGGGCACAAGGTCCAGCCAAGAGCCAGCTCGTCCAGGAGCACGGATTCGGGTGCCAGCAGCCTCGGGTTGGCACAGGAGAGCGAGTGACAGCACAGGACATGCAGCTAGGAGGGGTTTAATGGGCAGAGAACCTGCCTAACTACTCACCTACCTAAAGCACCTGGTTAGAGCAAACAGCAGCTTCCCCTCAATCACAGCTCAGATCCCGTTGCAGATCGGTGCACGCCACACTCCCGGGGAAAATCTCCTACGTGCCTGGCTCCATCTGGAAAACTGCTCTGGGGAAGGGCTGGCCCTGTGCCCACGGTGGTGCCCTCCCCAAATTCTCTTGCCAAGTCCACCTGCATGCAGCACTCCAGGTGTGACACCCGGGCAAGGCACAGCACAGGGGCTGTGCTCACTCACTGCTGCCTCACTGACGAGCCAGGAGAAGCTACAAGTCTTTACCAGCAATTACAAGAACAGTGCTGCCTATTTTTACAGCACTCCCCGCACAAGCAGCAGGATTTCTACTGCCCAATTAGTAGTTCAAGTTACTATTTAAAGAATGACAGCTTAGGTGAGGAGAAGGCTGCCTGGGTAATCATTTATGTCAGGATCATCACTGGGATTTGTTCAGGCTGGAACATTTAAAGCCATCCTTTCTCCCAAATTAAGTGATGTAGGTTCCATTTGAGGGTCAATCATTAACTGCTCTTTACTGACCTCTTCAAATCCCAGGCACACACACTCACACCACATTACCAGAGGAACGAGTCTGGCTTTTCCAGGAGTGACTGCCATCTCAGATGGCAGAGAGGAGCTTTCCTTTCATCTTGTTTCATGGATCAGACTGAGTCAAACAGGCAAGACACCCCCAGCCACCCTGACAATAGCTCTGTAGAACACAGCCTGCACACCCCTCACCTTCCTCCTCATTTTTTATAGAAAAAGAAGAAAAAAAAAAGGAGGGAAAAAAAAAAGACAAGACAGAAATCAAGGGCAAAGAACTGGGAGTATTGGCTTTTAAAAAATAGCACACTGAACGACATGTGCAAACAACTGATTCTGCAGCCTGCCCACATAAGAACATGTTTTCTCTTTTCAGGATGGTGTCATAATTCTGGGAACTGGGAGGAGATGTTCTTGCTTTGTACCACTGCAAAAGCAATTTATTCGGGTTTCCCTGCCCCTCCACTTGCACTTCCAGGACCCCTTCTCTGGGTGCCTGAAAGCTTCATACGACCAAGGCACAGGCTCAGTTAAACTCCCCTTCTCTCCCCAGCTGTGGTTTCGTTTTGCAGCAGTTCTCACCCAGGGCCAGCACCTTCCCACGACAGCTGCTGATCAGCACAGCATGTTTCCTGTAGAAATCGAATATTTACCACTCTTTTCCTGTTTACAGCCTCACACGTGCAGCCCTTCCACAAACCGTTGTTGTCATATCTCCCCAGATTGTAAGGGACCTTCAGACTGCAAGTTCCCCACCCCAGAGCTCAGATAAATAAGGGAAAAGAGCTGCAAGGCAGCACCTTCCCCCTGTGACCACGTCAGGGCTCGTTAACTTGCTGTAAGTGAATTAGCTTATCATCCCTTTGGTATTCTGCCGCCCTGTCTTAGAGGAAAGCCCTCTGTGCCCCTTATCTCTGCTCTTTGTGAGCAGATTATCAAGTTCAGGACTTTTTTTTTTAAACACGTTTCAGACCCAAGCGTTCAGCTTCCCAATCCCAGGAACATCACAGCAAGGCAAGGCCCTGGACTGATCAAATTCCCCAAGAGCTGATAAGGCCCAGAACCGTGATAAAGACTGTGGAGTCAGCACTTGCACCGAATAAAAGATGCTGCTTCAGTTGGTTAAAGGCCAAGTAGTAGTGTAGTAAAATTAAAATGGGAACAAAGTGCTACTACCAGGCTCCTTGTCAGCGAATTTCAAACATACCTCTCAGGAGGTGGCCCAACGGGTACAACCCCCCACTCCAGCCCTGTTGCTCAACTGCTTTTAAAAATATTTCGTTTTTTCAGATTTTTTTCCCAGGTGTCCATCTCCACCCTCAAGCCACCGAGTCCGTTGGACTCCATATTTGTATGGTGGCTGAGTAAAATCCACCACAAGGAGCCAAGGGCAAGCAAGGCAAGTGAGGGATTCAACAGGGAGACAAGGAGTCCTTCATGAGCTGCAGCACTTTCTGGGCAGCTGCTGCTACCTTCGGAGAAGAGCCTGCAGAAGGGACAAGGTCTAGTTTTCCTTTTCATTGGAAAGCATCACAAAGTGCAAGAGCTTTTGCTGACAAACCGAAAGCCCTGCCAAGAACCTTTGGCTCATTAGGAGAAGTCTATTTTTTTTTGCAATACTTACATGCCCACAGCAGCATTAGGAACAACAAGTGCCCAAAGGCTACTAGTCATGATTTGTTTGCACCAACCTTCCAGCCAAGCACCCACTTGGCTGCAGGATTCAATAGGTTATGCTAAAAAAGGCAAACCCTAATCCCAGCAAAGGGAAAACTCAGCTTGGGGCTGGTCATTGAGAGTCTCCACACACTTGGAGCCAGGAGTCTTCCCCACAAAACTCTTACAACGAGGACAAAACCAGAGAAAGGAAAGTGAGTCAGCATGGGTGAATGTCCCCATGCTCATCACAAGCCATCACCGAGTTCAGCAGTGATGGCCAGATCTTTGAGGACAATGAGAACATTTGACTACACAAATTTCTTCTCAGGTATTAAGGTTTCTTGCCTCAGGGCACAGGTTGGCCACTGGGAGGGAGCAGTTGCCCCCAGGGCAGCAACTTCACAGCAGTCCAACCATTTGCATCTTCCCTGTGGTCTGTAGGCACGGGCACTCCCACAGGGAGAGCCAGAAAAGCCACAGATGGGCAAAGAGGGGTGAGAAACCAAAGTGAACCTCATTGATTTGGGACAAACTGAAAGCAGTCAGAGCAAAGAGCAGGAGATGGGCCCCAAGTGCAGCTCTTGTCAGCAGAGCACATCTCAGGAAGCAGACAGGCAAATGCTTGCTCACAGAGACAGTCAGCATTTGCTTATCAGCTCCTGTGTGCTTTATCTGGGTGGCAGAAAGTCTCCACCTGATAGGTTTAATGTGATCTCTTACACAGGCCTGTGACAAAGTCTCCACGATGTGGAGAGAACACAGCAGCCTTGAACAGAAGTCCTGCAAGGTCTCCAGGCACTGGAATGCTCCTGGGAACCCGAGTGACAGGGACACGCTTGGGAGCACTGCGTGGAGATCAAGCAGCCAAACGACAGCTGATAAAAGGCTCAAACACGTGCATGTTTGCCAGGTGCACAACCCAGGCTCTGGTACACAAAGCAGGAGAGATAACAAGCAGCTGATGAATGAGCAAAACCCAAAGTATCATCACAGCTATTCACAGGCACCTTTGCCTGGACTTTGTTTCTCCACATTTCAGTTTTCCCCCACTCTTCCCAGCCATTACTCACTAAGGGTACATGCACTGATTTCCAGTTCTTTTCACAACTCTTTTCCTCCATCAGCCCTAGATGGGCTGATCCAGTCTCAGTCTCCATCACACATCTCTGGATGGAGCCCAGACTGCCTCTCTTCACTCTGCCCTTCCCTTCTCTGAGCACATGCAAAGTCACCACAGCAGCTTTTCAAATCCACACCACACCTTCGTCCTCGGGTTCCTTTTAACCCCACTGACCACCCAAACACACTGTGGGACGCACAATTCTCTCCATGCCCAGGCTGGGGATAGATGTCCACCTCCAGGCTGTTTTCCCAGGATTACCCTTCCCACACCACGAAATTGTCTCTCCCCTTCCAGGCTGTGTCTGCAACAGGGACAGCCACTTCTGGCTGGGGCAGAGGGTGAATCTCAAGCCCTCACAGAAACACAGCCTGGTTTGAGCACATCTGAGGTGCTTCAAGAAGGAGAGGAACAATCAGGAGCATTTACTTCTGCAAATTCTCCTCAACAGCAGCACTGGACTGCCCTGATATTATTGCCACCCATGCTCCTTGTTTTCTTACCACTAAGGACAAATAAACTCAGGACATCCCCCTCCACAAATCACCATCCTCCAGAATCCATCCAGCCTTCCCTTGCAGAGGAAGAACTCGTGGCCAAGTGGAAAAGGCCATCCAGAAAAGCTCCACCTCATCATTAAAGATCCTTTTTCCAATCACCCTACAAAGCAACAGCACCTACAGGTTGCCACTGGTTTTGGAAAGGAGCACACATCCCCTCCTTCTTCCCTGGGATTGATGTGGAGCTCAGCCCTCCTCCAACCACCTCCACACCAGCAAACCACACACGAGCCCGGAGCATCCTTACCTAGCCCATAGCAGAGATAGGAATAAAACCCTTCTGCCTTCAGCATGATGAGCAGGGACCCCCAGCCCAGCAGGACAGCAGAGAAGAGCAGGTTCTCGATGATGGCAGTGAACGCCATCCACCAGCGCCGCCGGTGCGCTGTGGCCAGCGTGGGGGCCATGGCTGCCTGGGGGGGTGGCCTCCTTCAGAGCCTCAACCTGCAGGGAGCAACACCCAGTCAGCCCACACGCTGCTCAAAAAGCATGAAAAACCCCCCACGGTTTAAGGAATCTATCTTCTAGCACCCGAGCAAAGCTGCCTGCTGAATGCCAGGCACTCGGATGGAGAACTGGTTTTTGCAGGTAGCAGCTTGCCGAGTTACCTGGAGGGATGGGGGAGGCACAGGTGCCCTTGGAAGAGCCCCTCGGGTGCTCACTCTGTGGGACACGGGGCTCTGCTCAAGGACTCTGTTCCACTTCCCGAGCAACAGGTATGAAAATGCAGCAAACAGCCACTGCCCCAGCACCAGCACGGGGCAGGCAGCTCCTTTGTGAGGCACTGAGGGAATAAATGCCAGGGCAGGGGGTCTTCAGCCAGCACCCCGATCTCCCCACTGCCATCAGACAGGGGCTGGGAGGGGGGACACAGCCCTATATCCCCAGAGGTGGCTTCAGAGACCCACCACGTCTGCTCTGCTCCTGCTCTGGAAGGTGTGTGAGGGTTCTGTAAATGCAGTTTATACCACCTATGGCTCACCAAGGAGCACTTTTTGCTGCCTGCCAGACCAGACAGCTGGGGGGACACCACAGTTCACTGGCATCTCCAGGCTGCCCCAGATGCTGGAGCTGCATTAAGTGTGTCCAGCTCCAGTTCCTGGGGGGCGAACAAATTTGGGAACACACCTGGCTGTCCAAGGGGCAGCCCTGGAGAGCCCCGAGGTGTGCCTGTGTCACAAGGCAGGTGGCCCTTTGAGACGAGCTGAGGGTTTTGCCAGCCCAAGCACACCTCAGCCTGCACTGTGGGGAAACCAGCCGGCCACACAGCCAGCCAGGACAGCTTCCCTCACTGGAGAGACCCCAGCCCCCGCTGCTTCGGCGGGATGGGGGTCTGACCCAGCTCCCTGCAGTGATGCCCGGACGTCAGGGCCCCCTTCCAGCCACCGCAGCCGGTTCAGAGCCCCCTGCCCTGGAA